>SJXQ01007852.1:359221-455701 GCA_006408695.1 Aepyceros melampus
CGGCCACCGCTGCCTCGGGGGAGCGAGGGCGGGAGGGTGTGTGTGCGCGCGTGTGAGCAGGGGGTGCCGGCGGGGCTGCAGCAGAGGCACTTTGAAAGAATGACTCTGGAGTCCATCATGGCGTGCTGCCTGAGCGAGGAGGCCAAGGAAGCCCGGAGGATCAACGACGAGATTGAGCGGCAGCTCCGCAGGGACAAGAGGGACGCCCGCCGGGAGCTCAAGCTGCTGCTGCTCGGTGAGTACCGCCGCGGCCGTACGCAGCGGGCCCTCCCGCCGGACCTCTGCGTCCCCTGCCCACCACCCCCAGTCCCCGTTCTGCGGCCCCGGCCCCAGGGCGCGGGCGGCTTGCCCCTGCCCTCCCCGGGCGCGGCCCCGGCCACTACCCGCACCCTGAAGGGCGCGCGCGCGCGTGCAGACACAGGCACGCGCAGAGGGGTCGCGGCTGCTCTGCCCAGGGCCTCGGCTTGTCCCTTTCGGTAGCCCTGAGGGCTGTGCACTCGGGGTGCGCGTTTGTCTGCTGTGCATCTGCTGAATGGCAAATCGCTTTGGGGAGAAGCGCGGGTGGGAAGGTGGGCAGGAGGGTTGAACTTCCAGTGTCGTGGCCGCGGCGCCCGGTGGGGTGGTGGAGCGGAGAACTGTGTGTGCGTGTGGCCTTAGGTGTCAAGCGGAGCCAGAGCGTGCGGTGGGGTGGCCTGTGTGCGTCTTTTATCAGTGCTTTTAGGGGTCGGGAGCGAATGGTGGAACGGTGGGCAGACTCGCGACTGGATTCTCCAAGGAGTGATGATGAGGGAGCCGAGTGGTTGGCTCTATGAAGAAAGGGGGCTAGCATATTCTGGGAGCGGGGAGGTGAGCATATATATGTGTCACACGAGTGCCATTCTCTAGCCACCAGACCACCGAAAGGAGGGACCCAGAAGAGTTTCTTAATGGTGACAGGCGTGTTTCTTGTCTCCACCATCCCTTCCAGATAAAGATGAGGATACAGGAGGGTTGTGCTGTGTGGTTGTTGACAGCGATGGGTATCTTTTGTTTAATGTGGCAACCCAGATGTAGGCCTGAATTCACAATAGTTGCCAGTACAGCCTCTCAATTACTCTCATGGAATCAAATAGAAACCTTTTGTTTAAAACGGACAGCATTTTAATATCTTTAGAATCTGGGCTAGAAGAAAAACGGGAAGTGAACAGCAAAAAATGTCCCTTTAATCTCTAAAAAATACCCCACTATTCTGCCTTCACATTAAGTTAGCAAGAAAATGCCATTTCTCCACTAGGAATTTTATTGATTATTATCTCTGGGAGAATGTTCAGAATCAACGTTCAGGCCAGCGCGACATAACTCTGAGCTATTGTGTTAGGAAGAACAGCTTTGCAGTAACAGGCCTGAAAAATGTCTGCACTCGTGTTCCGGATATTTACGTGTATAATAAATAGGTTTCTCAGACATTTCTGGAGGAGAATATTGTCAATTCTGATTTGAGAAGCATGCATTTTCCTTCTTATCTTGAGCATTCTGTCTCCTGGTTCAAGGAACCAATTGCCTTTGGGAGGGAACTGCTTATGTACTGGATCGTTTACAAGAAGGAACAAAACACAATGATCACGAATAGTTACAAATGGTTAATTCACATGCCATGCTTAATGTCTTCATTTTGAAACCAGATTAGATAAATGTGCACGTTTATAAAGACCAGAAGGCAAACCCTGGATAAAAGGGGCGGGCTTTAGGGAATGAAGCCAGGGAAGGGGAAAACTGCAATTGCAAAAGGAAGATCTTTTTATTTTTTATGTTTATTCTCATTTTGAGCTACTTCTCATGGCTGAAAAGGTGTAGTTGAATGTTTTCCGAATTCTCAAGATTGAGAAGAAACTAGAGTGGGTAGGAGACACGAATGGAGTTTAAGTGCATGATTAAGGGGAAAAGCATGTGTTTTAGAAAGACTTGAGGATGGTTTTTCTTTTTCTTTTGCCCTGTGTAGAGTTTGTTTGTTTGGCTGTGATAGGGCGTTTGAGGTCTCTCAGGCCAACCCCATTGCCTGAAATGTGGCAGCCCTGGGTTCCTAGCAGCTGAATTAGAGCTCAGGGAATTTGTCTGTCCGAGGCCCTAGGTTTGAATGTCTAGAAGGAGGACTTTGGGGGGAATACCCATAGATGGATGCTTAGTTATATACTGTGGACTTAAGTAACATATTATACTTTAAAAAATGAACTTGGAGATAATTTTATAAGGACAAAAACTAAAGTAAAACAATTTTACCACTGAAGTGGTAGTGTGGAGAACTCTTTTTCTCCCTTTCTTATTAGATTTTTGACTAAGGTTTAATACAGCCTCACCCCAGCCCCCTAATATGGCCTATTAGAAGTGGTAGAAAAATAGGACATCAGTTTAGCACCTACATTTATTAGCACTTTAAAACTGTACAACTTTTTGTTAGAAACCCAATCCCTAGACATCGCATAAGGTGTTCTACAGCTTCATGTTCTGGGTATGTTGCTTTTGTAACATAGCTACTGCAGTACCTATATTATGTAGTCAGTTCTGTATACTCACTGTAGATTTGTGTGTGTGCTCCTGATTTTTGAATCCAGGAGAGGAGTGATGGTTGATTTGAATCAGGGAAGGTATCAGAAGGAGTTCCTTTTGAGGAATGCCTGACGTGCTGCTTTGATGAGTGCACTGAATCTTCATTCATGAGGCCCTTCAAAAGATTCACCAATATTTTTAACTACTTTAAGTTAAGGGATCACCATTGTATTTAAATGAAATTCAATGTAAAATTATTATTATTTTTTTTTACTTTATTTCACTTTAAAATACTGTATTGGTTTTGCCCTACATTGACATGAATCTACCACGGGTGTACATGAGTTCCCAACTCTGAACCCCCCTCCCCCCTCCCACCCCATATCTTCTCTCTGGATCATCCCCGTGCACCAGCCCCAAGCATCCTGTATCCTGTATGGAACTAAAATTATTTTCAAAGTAAATGTTAGTTCAAAGCACGACGCCATTTTAAGGAAAACGGGTGTATTTGGCAGGAGCCCCTTGTTAGTTCACATAATTAGCTAATTTTTTATTGTGAAGAAATTAATAAGAGAAAATAGTGGTTACCTGCCTAGATGAAAGCATGGCAGTGAAATTTGGGCTGCCTTGATACATATCCAGCAATTATGCCAATATGTTTCAAATTCTATGATANGGAATTCCATCACCTCCACTAGCTTTGTTCGTAGTGATGCTTTCTAAGGCCCACTTGACTTCACATTCCAAGATGTCTGGCTCTAGATTAGTCAACACATCATCATGATTATCTGGGTCATGAAGATCTTTTTTGTACAGTTCTTCCGTGTATTCTTGCCACCTCTTCTTAATATCTTCTGCTTCTGTTAGGTCCAGACCATTTCTGTCCTTTATCGAGCCCATCTTTGCATGAAATGTTCCCTTGGTATCTCTAATTTTCTTGAAGAGATCTCTAGTCTTTCCCATTCTGTTCTTTTCCTCTATTTCTTTGCATTGATCGCTGAAGAAGGCTTTCTTATCTCTCCTTGCTATTCTTTGGAACTCTGCATTCAGATGCTTATATCTTTCCTTTTCTCCTTTGCTTTTTGCTTCTCTTCTTTTCACAGCTATTTGTAAGGCCTCCCTAGACAGCCATTTTGCTTTTTTTGCATTTCTTTTCCATGGGGATGGTCTTGATCCCTGTCTCCTGTACAATGTCACGAACCTCTGTCCGTAGTTCATCAGGCACTCTGTCTATCAGATCTAGTCCCTTGAATCTATTTCTCACTTCCACTGTATAATCATAAGGGATTTGATTTAGGTCATACTTGAATGGTCTAGTGGTTTTCCCTACTTTCCTCAATTTAAGTCTGAATTTGGCAATAAGGAGTTCATGATCTGAGCCACAGTCAGCTCCCGGTCTTGTTTTTGCTGACTGTATAGAGCTTCTCCATCTTTGGCTGCAAAGAATATAATCAATCTGATTTTGATGTTGACCATCTGGTGATGTCCATGTGTAGAGTCTTCTTCTGTGTTGTTGGAAGAGGGTGTTTGCTATGAACAGTGTGTTCTCTTGGCAAAACTCTATTAGCCTTTGCCCTGCTTCATTCCATACTCCAAGGCCAAATTTGCCTGTTATTCCAGGTGTTTCTTGACTTCCTACTTTGGCATTCCAGTCCTGTGCTCACTTTCCACCTGAGACTCTGTAAGTCAGGCCCCAAGACCATGAGGCACAGATTCTGAGTTTATAATAAACCTTACTAAGTTATAACTTACAGTAATTTGAGTGTATATTTTGATGAGTTTTCAAATATATAGACCCATCAGCACCACCATAATGAAGACAGAGGACTTTTCCATCAATCCCATGAGTTCCTCTATATTCTCTCCCTGTCAATTGCCACCCCCCACCCAACTCCAGCCCCAAGTAACCATTGATCCACTTTCTGTCACTATTATTAGACTTGTTTTTTGCAAAGTTAAATGCAAGTGTATACCTAACTCTGTAAGAAATTGCCAAACTTGTTCCAAAGGGGTTGTACAATTTTGTATTCCCCCCATTAATGTCTGAGTGACCCACACGTTCTGCATTATTGCTAAAACTTGGTATCATCAGTCTTTTTAATTTAGCCACACAGGATATGCTTTGATCTTAGATTTTAGGTTATCCCTAAACAGCAAGGGATAGAAAGGCATTTCAGCAGGAACCCTGTATTATGCTGCTTGGTCCTAGGACTGGTTTATCCTTGTGAAATGTGGTGTCTCCCTATTATTCTGGGGTCAGAGACACTGGTCAGTTTCACTAGAAGTTAAGATCAAGGTTAACCTGTTGAGGGAACTCAATCTTCATCATCCATTGTGGATAATGCTTTAGGTTCCTCTGTAGTCAGATTTCGGAGGCCCACACCCCATCCAGGACCTCCCAGAGGGCCCCTGACTCAATGCAGAGGAAGAGAGACCTCCTTTGGGTACCACGACGCTTTTCTCCCCACTTGCGCCAACCCCTTCCTTTTATGACATATTTTAATGAGGGAGGATAAAGAGAGAAAATGAGTGCCAGATGCATTTGAGACGGGTCTGGACAATAATCACATTCTGCAGTGAAATGACAGAAATCCTCCACTCAATATGCTTCAGAAAGGGCTGGCAGGAGAGCAATATGTGTTCTTGAAAGCACAACTGAACAAGCACATTTCAAAGTTCTAGCACAGAAAAGATGTCCAAAACACCCAAAGGAAATAGAAGCGGAACACCCTGCGTCTACTTTATGAAAGGAATAAATATGAATTGAACCCCAGTGAAGATGGAGAAGGATCAGCCCTGCCTAGCAGTGGGCACCTCCCATGCTGATTCTAGAACAGTGAGGGAAGATGCTGTGATCCATCCAACCTCCCCAACCCTGGGGGATTTGACTGGGGGGCTGTTGGTCAGACACGGTGGTCTGCAGAGATGGCAGTGCTCCACGGGGCAGCTCGCTTCCCCTCGGCCCAGCCCAAACCAGTCTGCAACTAAAGGCAAAGAGCTGGAGTTAGTACGAGCTGTATCTCTGGTCTTGGAGGGTGGCCCCTGAGAGGGACCGTGCCCCTGACACTCAGGGAGACCTACCGCACCCACTGAGGAGTCCAGATGCGCCGCCCACCTTAAAAGTCCAGTGTTCTCTCAGAGCCCAGAATTTGCATCCCCTCCCCTCATTCAAGTCATGAGACCAACTTGGAATCAGGACCTAGAAAGCCCAGCCACCCACACAGCCCGCCTCACCTTGCTAACAATGGCCATTTTCCCTTCAGTTAGGTGTTTACCACCCCCCACCCCAGTAAAGTGAGGTAGCACATAGAAAACACATCTTCTAAAATCAAAATTTACAATCCCACTTCTAGGCATATATCTGGAGGAAAACATGATCTGAAAGGATACACTTACCCTAATGTTCATTGCAGAGCTGTTTACAACAGCCAAGATATGGAAGCAACATAAATGTCCATCAACAGAGGAATGGGCAAAGAAGATGTGGTGCGTAGATACAATGGAATACTGCTGCTGCTGCTGCTAAGTCGCTTCAGTCGTGTCCGACTTTGTGTGACCCCATAGACGGCAGCCCACCAGGCTCCCCCGTCCCTGGGATTCTCCAGGCAAGAGTACTGGACTACTCAGCCATTAAAAAGAAACAGACTAATGCCATTTGCAGCAAAGTGCATAGACCTATAGACTGTCATACTGAGTGAAGTCAGTCAGACAGAGAAGGAGAAATATCACATGACATCCATTATACATGGAATCTAAAAAGAAACGATACAAATGAAATTGCTTATAAACCAGAAAGAGACTCACAGACTTAGAGAATGAACTTATGGTTGTTGGGGGAGGGGAAGGACGGGGAAAGGGATAATTAAGGACTTTGGGAGGGACATGCATACGCAGCTATATTTAACATGAATAACAAACAAGGTCTCCTGTGGAGCACAGGGAACTCTGTTCAATGTCATGTGGCAGCCTGGATGGGAGGGGAGTTTGGGGGAGAGTGGATACATGTGTATGTATGGCTGAGACCCTTCGCTGTCCACCTGAAACAACATTGTTTGTTGATCAGCTATACCACTAACACAAAATAAAAAGTTTAAAAATACTTAGATAAAAGTTTAAAAATAAATAAACAAATAAATAACTGTAGCTGTACTACAGCTTTGTGAGATAGTATCATTGAGGGAAAGTGGGCAAAGGGTACAGGCAATCCCTCTGTAATATTTTATACAATTGTATCGAAATCAGTAATTCTCTTAAAAATCCAAAATATAATTTAAAAAATAACAAAAACAAATGGAAAGGGTAAGATCCTAAAGAGATTAGGTAATGTATGGGTTTGGCCTGAGACGCAGGAATGCCAAAGTGAAGAAAGTGGGATTATTTTCAAGGGTTGGCTCATGAACTGTGAAGTTCAAGAAGTCCCAAGAACTGAGAACCAGGAGAATTGATGGTGTAGTTCCAGGCTGAGTTCTGAGGCAGGAGAGCCTCTAGATGAGACACGGTTGGGCAGAGAGCAAACTTTCTCTTCTCAGCCTTTTGTTAGACTCAAGTCTTCAACCCACTGGATGAGATCCGCTCACATTGGGAAGGGCCGTCTGCTTTATTCAACTATTAGCTCAAATGTTCATCTCATCCAGAAAGACCCTCACAGACACACCCAGAAGGATGCTCCACCAGATATCTGGGCATCCGATGGCCCGGTCAAGCCAACATTGGTCACGACCTCAAGCAAAGACACTTCACATCTCTGCGCCTCCCTTTGTTCATCTGTAAAATGGACATGATGAGAGCCCCTTCCTCATCCGGTTGAGGAAAAGTTCAAGAAAAACAGAATATTCACAATCCTTTGTAGTATCCTTAATGGAATATAGCAGTGCCCCAGCTGCCGCAGGAGTGGTGAGAAACTGCTCAAGGGTTTCCTGAGCAGGCATGAGCACTCAGTCGCTCAGTCGTGTTCCACTTTTTGCAACCCCAGACTGTCGCCCACCAGGCTCCTCTGTGCATGGGATTCCCCAGGCAAGAGTACTGGAGTGGGCTGCCATTTCCTCCTCCAGGGGGTCTTCCCAACCCAGGGATCGAACCCATGTCTCCTGCGTTGCAGGCGGAGTCTTCACCACTGAGCCACCAAAAGGCCCTCCCTGAGCAGGCTGGCCTCTGACTTGCCCAGGGTCCCTTCTCTCCTTCCTCGTCCCCTTTTGCAGCGGTTCTAACACTGACATTTGAAAAGGTTCTGCTTCCTCAGAGTGACGTTTCCTTTTCATCCCTTGACCAGCAGCCTCTCTTTATGGAGAGTCTAATTGTCCCACCCAGGACTTCTGATCAAGACCCTAGCAGCGAGAGGGCTGGGCGGGTCTCTGGGATTTTATCGTCCTGACATTTGATACTGTGGCAACGGAATGGCTGCCTCCTTCACCATAATTACTGTTGACAAAACACAAGAAGTCCAAAGGCATTCCCCGGTGCTGACCCAGCTCCCCCAGCTCCGGGCTTATTCAGATGACCACGGCAGTCCCATGACAAGGGTGGGAGTGAGGAATTACACCTAACTGCAGGCACAGGAGACAGAGGCAATGGTTTATGTGAAGGAAGTCACCCTTTTACACACAAATATCTAAAAGCTATTCATTTGGGGGTAGCAGCAAGGAAGAAATACATGAAAGGAAAATTGATTTCTATTTAAATGGTATGTTTTCATCACCTTTCTTCAGAGCCTAAGCATCCATCTTTTGAGTACCTGTGCTAATTGATTTCAAATGTGATTCACCGCAGTCGCTGTAGAATAATGAATCTCAGGGCACAGAGGCTACGGGGGGGACTTGAGCAGAGCAGAAGCGGATGTAACCCATGGCCTCTAACAGGTGTGCCAGTGTCCCGGGGTGAGCTTGGAACAGCCCCGATGGATGCTGGTGGCAGGGCGGCTCAGTTGCTGATGTCATGGACAACCCCTTGCCCTTGAAATCTTCCTACGAATCCAGCGAGCGTCCGTTTCTGGGCTCCTGCCTGGGGCTTGAGGGGTCATGCCCAGCGGCACACGGTCCATCTTCTGAAGGATGAAGGCATTCTTGTGACCTCTCTTCCACTCCTCCTGGAAATCTCTGTTGCCTTCTGTCTCAGGAGCTTCTCACGGGCCTGGTCTTCCTGGGAAGCCTTTTTCTCATGACCCACTTCTTCCTAAGCTTGTGCCCATTTCCTCCCCCAGAGGGCTTTCAATTTGGGAGTCAAGCAGTTGAGTGGGTCCCTGGAAGGAATGACAGAGACCACCCAGTCATCTACCCCCAGGAGAGGGATGAACCTCTGAGTGAGGTTAGTCCTGGCTGGTTGCAGAGGGCAAGTGGAGCCTCTGGGCCTCATCCTGGTGATTCCCTACCCACTTCCCTGCCACCACCCCCAACACCATCCCGAAGTCTTGTCCTTGCTCATCCTTGGGAGGAATGAGGGCTGAGACCAGGGCTGGGATGCAAGCCTGGATAGGAAGGATCAAGGAGGGCTCAGGCTTACTCAGTGGTCATGTGGCAGCTTTACTGTTTCCCTGAGTAGGAATCTAGTTGATAAGAAGGAGAACCACTAACCTGTCAAAATGCCCCGTGAAAAAGAAGCTGAACAATCACAAAAAATTGATGTGTCCATTCCAGAAAATAATTCCTGGGAGACAAGCCACTCCCAAAGCCTTGGGTCAGCAGGCAGCCATGCTAGGAAGGAAGGAAGTGGGAGTCTCGTGGATCTGGGGAACCCAGAGAGGTGCTGGGCCTGGAGACCTGTACCCACCTGTACAAGCGTTGTGTCCTGGCAGGTTGTACAGGGAGGGGGTAACTGTTAGATTTGTGCAGAGTCCTGTCCCCCCTCCACTGGCATCAAATCCTGATAACTCTCCACTTTATATTCCTGGAACTCTGCTGGGGCAGAGCTACTCCCAAGAGAACTGAACTCTCTCCATGGGTTTTTCTCCAAATGATTGCGATCAGTTTATTTCTGGGAATGGACCACCCTACCCAGGATCTATCCACGTAAGCCAGAAGCAA
The DNA here is from genome assembly GCA_006408695.1 of Aepyceros melampus. Classification (NCBI taxonomy): domain Eukaryota; kingdom Metazoa; phylum Chordata; class Mammalia; order Artiodactyla; family Bovidae; genus Aepyceros; species Aepyceros melampus. The sequence continues at coordinate 368,761 of SJXQ01007852.1, forward strand.
CATCTATATAACATCAAGATACCGAGTCATTTCATTCAGTTTGGGCACAAAGTCAATTAAATCCAAATTTCCAATGCGTAGACAAATTATCCCAAGACAGACTAAATTATTGATGGACTTAATGGTCTCTTTTTTGGTACGGATATGACTTCATTCTTTAAGATAAGCATTTCAGTAGTTACATAAGTACATTTAATCTGCCATGCTTTCCTCCCACTGAATTCTCAACCCACATAAATCATTTTTTTTAATTAAAAATTTTTTCCTCCAGTTTTAATGAGATGTAATTGACACACCGCACGGTAAAAATGTAAGGGGTACAGCATAATAATTTGACTTGCCTACCTCATGAAATGATTACCACAATCAGTTTAGGGAACATCTATCATCCCATGCTGCTGCTAAGTCGCTTCAGTCATGTCTGACTCTGTGCAACCCCAGAGACGGCAGCCCACCAGGCTCCCCCGTCCCTGGGATTCTCCAGGCAAGAACACTGGAATGGGTTGCCATTTCCTTCTCCAATGCATGAAAGTGAAAAGTGAAAGTGAAGTCGCTCAGTCCTGTCCAACTCTTAGCGACCCCATGGACTGCAGCCCACCTGGCTCCTCCGTCCATAGGATTTTCCAGGCAAGAGTACTGGAGTGGGGTGCCATTGCCTTCTCCGATCATCCCATAGAGATACAAAATAGAAGAAATGGAAAAAAATTTTTCCTGATGATAAGAACTCAGATATTTCCCTCTGGACAGCTTTCATATATAACAGCTGCTGCTGCTAAGTCACTTCAGTCGTGTCTGACTGTGCAGCCCTATAGACGGCAGCCCACCAGGCTCCGCCGTCCCTGGGATTCTCCAGGCAAGAACACTGGAGTGGGTTGCCATTTCCTTCTCCAGTGCATGAAGACAGCAATGTTAATTATATTATCAGGTTATACATGACGTCCCTAGTATTGTCTGTATTTATCTCAAAAGCAGAGGCTTGTATCTTTTGACTGCTTTCATCTGACTCCCCTCCCACCACGCTTGCTGATGTTCACAGCATCAGATGAGCTGGGTCCTCATGTCCCACATCTCTGCCCGTTGCTTTCGTATTCATTCATTCATTCATTCGCTCACTCACAGTCTCAGCCCTCACATAGCTCACCGTTCAGTGGGGGAAGCAGAACATTGAACAGATGTGCGTTTCTTCCTGTGTTGCAAGGATATGATAAGGGGGATTTAAAGCGAAAAGCCCTGATGCAGGGCTAAGCCGAGTCAAGCTTTCATTCCCCTCCACCCCCCAATTTCCCCATCTCCCACCTGCCAACCCCCCATGGGGCCTATTGATTCCTGACACGCCTTGATGTAAAATTACACGTCGTGATATCATTCAGGATAATGCTGACAAAGGCAAGGGGGGCCCCTGCGGCGCCCGCTGAGACCTCCTTCCCTCACTCCCACCACCCACCGGAGCCCAATCTTGAATTCCATTTACAGCTGGGAAGATGCAGACGGCAGCGAAGACGCCCCACGGAGGGGGGAAGATAAATACAATTTCAATCGGACCCATTGATCTCTCCTCTGATCAATTTAACAGTCAGGGAGGTGGAGAAACAGGTAGGAAAAGCCCTGCTGGGCGTGCCACCCGTTTAATTCGCTTCTGAGGGGCAAGGGACACGCCAGCTCACAGTCCCTGGGTGAGAAACCCCGGACTCTGCAGTCCCAAAACGGAGGGAAGGAGGCGGGAAGTAATTTGGAAGAGGAAAGAACAGACATTAACAAGCAGGACTTAAAATACCCATTAGGTGATTAAGGGGATTAGGCTGGTATTATTTGTGAGCGCTGTCTCTGAAAGCTACGAGGGAGGCTGAGACTCCTCCAGGCACGCTCCCTCCAGCCCAGGAGAGCGCAAGGGGACTCATCTTTCTCCCAGCAAAGACCCAGCGGCACCAGGGGGCTGGCTGCTGCCTCTGCCCTGCACTGGGCATAGCACAGCTAAGAAAGTCACTCTTTTCCACTGGAGCATGAACCCAGGTGCCTCTTTCTCTTGTTCAGGGTTCCGTGCCAGGAGGGGGTGGGCCGGAACTCAGGGTCTATCTCAGGGGCCCCCCAGGTCTCGACTCTAGCAGGCTGCTGCCCAAGCCTCTCCCTTGGGGCAGGCATCCCGTAGTGGAGTGAACCCCACAGCGAGTCTGCGGGTTCTCCAGGATGAAACGAGGGCGGTGGGGGCCTTGGACCTGCTGTCACTGGGTCACAGGGGCCGCTCTCGGTCACCACCCAGGGCCACTCAGAGGAAGAGGCCAGGGGTGTCTCCCGATGGAGCAGAGTCCATGAGTGGATGCGACTGGACCTCACAGAGGGCAGGAGGGAGCTTTGCCCTTGTTTCTTAAGGCCTGCTGCCCCCCTGCCTGGGAACCCTGCCCTCCTCACCGCCCCCAGCCCAGGCCCCCCAGCTCTTTCTGTGCTTTTCCACCATGTGCTCCTGGCCCCCCACCATGGGTCTCTCACTGGTCCTCCACCAGGTGTCCGTGGAGGGGGACGTCAGCATCGCTCCTGCAATCCAAGCCTCCAGCTAAAGGGAAGGCGCGCTAACCAGGGTGGGAAGCCTGGGGCTTTCAGACAGAAGAGGACCATTTTGGAGACCTGGGTCTTCTGGGGCTGCCAGAAGCACACCGCAGAGCCGATCACCGGTGCGCGGCCTCCCTGGAGGGCCCTGACGCACGCTGGGCATCGCTGTCGTTGAACTCTGCTGAGCCCCTTACCCATCACCCCCCATGTGGCAAGACGGCACTGGCAGGGCTGGCAGCCGGTGGACACAGAGCTCCAGAATGGTGCCAGCTCCTTACAGGAGGGCCCCAGCCTGGCACCTGGAAGCTCCACGCTGAACGTCCTCGGTGGGTGAAACGGCCGACGTCTGCACCCAGCTCTCCTACCGCCCCCTAGACTGCCCTTTCCTGGCCCAGGCCCTCAGTCCACAGCCTCCAGCGCTCCAGAGTCCTTCACTCTGGCCCTCAGCTGTGCTCCAGATTGCCACATTCAGAGCCAAGTGTCCGTGACATGTTGGAGAGAGAGAGCTCTTTCATAGAAGAGTTAAAATCATGGAGCGGGTCTCTGCAAATTATCACACTGCAGAGGACAGAGTTCCTACCTGAGGGATGGACTGCCATCCAGGTGGGGATTTCTTTCTGTATCTTCAATGTCTTCCAACTCAATCAAATCAACAGGTATTTACTGGACATTTATTCGATGCAGGCCCTGGGATGACAGTAACAGACAAGCTGAATTAATCTCTGCCCTCATAGAATGAAGGGTCTAAGTGTGGGCTTCCCAGGTAGCACAGTGGTAAAAGAATCCACGTGAAAATGCAAGAGACACAAGAAACGCCGATTCAATCCCTGCATTGGGAAGATTCCCTAGCATGGCAACCGACTCCAGCATCTTTGCCTGGGAAATCCCATGGACAGAGAAGAATCAGACATGAACATGAACACACACACAGGATGAGAGGGGGTACAGACAGGGTAACAGAGTGTTCTGTTGCAGTGTGGTAAGGACCTCAGCAAGAGAAGCGGAGGCCACAGTCCGGCTCCTGAGCTCTTGGTGGAGGTCAGGACTGGAGATCAGCGGGAAAGAAGCAATGTCAGAGCTAAAACCTGAGGATGAGCTGGAGTTAGCAGGTTATGGGGTGGGAGTGGAGGGAGGAGGGGGCCGCGGGATGGAGGGAGAATGCAAGCAGAGGGTTGAGGCAGGAGGTTGCTGGGCATAGTTCAGCATCTGTTAGAAGTTCAGCTGGATCTCGGACAATGGATGATGGGGAAAATGGGAGAGATGAGGCTGGAGCAGTCGTGAAGGTGTGATTCATAAGAGGCTTAGCAGACTGACTAGGAGTTTGGGCCTCATCTCTCCTAAGGGCACTGAGAGGCCAGTCTATGTATATTTGCTCAGTCGTGTCTGACTCTTTGTGACCCCATGAACTACACAGTCCATGGAATTCTCCAGGCCAGAATACGGAGTGGGTAGCCTTTCCCTCCTCCAGGGGATCTTCCCGACTCAGGGATTGAACCCAGGTCTCCCGCATTGCGGGCAGATTCTTTACCAGCTGAGCCACAAGGGAAGCCCAAGAATATTGGAGTGAGTAGCCTATCCCTTCTCCCAGGGATCTTCCTGACCTAGGAATAGAACCAGGGTCTCCTGCATTGCAGGCAGATTCTTTACCAGCTGAGCCACAAGGGAAGCCCAAGAACACTGGAGTGGGAAGCCCAAGAACACTGGAGTGGGTAGCCTACCTTTTTGTCCGGGGATCTTCCTGACCCAGGAATTGAACCAAGGTCTCCTGGATTGCAGGCGGATTCTTTACCAGCTAAGCTATCAGGGAAGCCCAAGAGGCCAGTGGGGAGTTTTAAAATGAGGAAGCGGACTTGGATCTGCGTTTCAGAAAGATCTTTCTGTCTGTGCTGAGGAAAGGAACTGAGGGCAGGAGATCGGGCTGACAGCAGTGGCAGGGCCCAGGCAAGGAGCATCACTGGGCGCAGAGATGTGGAGGGACAACCGACGCTGTAACTGAGACCTGAGATGCCATTTGCTGGAAGAGGGGTTGCAAGAGGAGAGAATCGGGAGTGAGCAGTCTCTCCACCATGAGCCCAGATGCGTGTGGACCCACACCAGGCACCAAGGGGAGAGAGTACACAGACCCTGAGCTTCTTGTCATCAGTCGACACGTTATACTCTTGTATCTCCAACACCTGGCACTTAATCGGTGGTGAAAAGTATTTATTAAATGCATGTATGAATGAGTGCATGAATACACGGATATAAGATGGAATCTCTAATTTCAAAGTTCTTTGAGTCTTATTGTAAGACAAGGTGATCCTACATCAAACAATTAGAGAACAGCACAAGATAGAACATAATTAAGTTCTAAATCATCTGGTTCAGGCTGTAAGTGCGGGCGTTTCAGAGAAGGGAAAGATCAATGTGGGCTGGAGGAGTTAAGGATGGCTTAAATATAATTCCCTGACATTACTGCACCCTGAAACAACAGAGCCGGTCTTAAAGCTGGAGAGAGATGAAAGCCAACACAGAGAGCCGTATTTACCCAGTGCTGTGCCACGGACCACCGTGATATTGGGGGACTGAATTAATATCACTGGCCTTGGGAGGTTAACACTGCTCAAGTGGATTTATTCCTGTACAATTTACAGTGGGCCCTGACATAATCCATTCTCACTGTATTCTTTTTTTAAGGATGCTTTTTTATTGAGGTGAAATTCGTGTGACCTAAAATCTTAAAGCGTACCAGTCAGTGGCGCTTAGTACCTTCACATCATTGTACAACTACCTCCTTTCTCTAGATCCAAAACATATTCATCACCCCCTAGAAACCCTGCTCAATCTATACTTGAGCCAGAAGAGCAATATGGTGGACTGGAAGGAGCCCTGAAATACTGGGCCTCGAGTTGTCATCTGGGGTCTATGATTAAGTTGCTCAAATCTGACCCAGGGCAAGTCACCAGTGTGATTTCCGGACCTCAGTTCCATCATCTCTAAAATGGGTGTATTTGATTAAGATGACAATCGAGGCCTCGTCTAACTTTACAACACTGAGGTTTTAAGTCCAGTTGTCTTTCACATGTGAAGACGGTTGGCATGAGAATAGATTCATTGGTGTTTCAAATTCGTTGGTGATTTGAGCTATGTTTGCATCTTGAATAACTTTATATCTAATCCCAAGCCTTAACACGTCTTTCTCTTTCTTCCTGCCCCAAATCTTTAATTATCATTTGTTGTTGTTGTTTAACCAGCCTCTCTGTGCACACCTCATGGAAAGAATGTGTTTCCAGTTTTCCTAGCAATTTCAAACTGTGCAGAGTTCAGCCAAATGCACAGAATATAAAAACGAATGGAACAAGAGAGCGATGACTATATGCTGAGTCTCCTGGGTTCATGGGGCTTCTCCTAAAATTCAGTAGCTATTTGGAAGTACCAGTCCATTGTCAAAATTTGAAATTGAAGACTGGAGGGTTTGTCTGAGCATGGGATTGCTTCCACATGCTCATTGGACGAAGAAGCTAAATGTAAGTCTCATAAAGCAAGCCTAGAAGTCTAGTTGTTAATGAGAAAGTTGAAGTGTTAGTTGCTTAATTGTGACCGACTTTGCAAACGCATGGACTGTAGCCCACGAGGCTCCTCTGTCCATGGGATCCTGCAGGCATGAATGCTAGAGCGGGTTGCCATTCCCTTCTCTGGGGGATCTTCCTGACCCAGGAATCGAACCCAGGTCTCCAGGACTGCAGGCAGATTCTTTACCGTCTGAGCCACCAGGGAAGCCCCTGACTGTTCGCTACTGAAGTGCTAACCCAGTGTTCTGATTCTGCATAGGCTTAGACTAGAAATGCATGAGGTTCACAGATGCCACTAGAACAGAGACAAGGGCTAGAGCCACCCCTGGAGACGGTGCTACCTGAACCAGCACTTTTGACGTGTGATGAGACCAGACGTGTTAGGCAGCTTAGTGCCAAGTACTTAGAAGTAAGGGGGAGAAAAACCTTAACTGACGGAATTTTTTCACATTACAAAGGACTTCTTTAGACTGTCACTGCGTGAGGTGTTTTGGTGTTCTCATAGGTGGATTTTTGTATGCAGAAAAGGATATAAGATCCTTCCATTTGTTACTAGTGAGTGCTAACGTTTAATGAGTGATTATATATCAGGGATTATTCTAAGAGCTTACATCTACTATCTTATTTAATGCGCTATTAGTATTCTGCTATTAATGTTAGCATGTCCATTTTACAGGTGAGAGTACTGAGGCACAGCCAGGTGAATCTACCTGTCCAGGATCACACAGCAATTCAATAGCAGTGCCAATCTTAAACCCTGGTAGTTTGGCTTCAGCAACCAAGCTCCTAACCACCATGTTCTACTGTTTCTCCTTAAAGAGCCAAATTTAAAAACCTGCTTCTAACTTAGACTTTTACATTTAGTTTATAAATCTCATTATTCTATCTGCGAGTCTAACACATTTTAACAACCACTTTAAGGGAGACTTTGATTCATGGTTGATTCCATTTATAACTTGGTTAATTAAATTCCTTTAAACATTTTAAACTGCAGTTATAAATTTACTATGTTCTCTTTCCTTTTTAAGCACTTCATTTGACTGATTTAATAAACAAAAACCTCCCAACTGCTTACATTCTTATAAATCTAATAAATTAAACTTCTGAGTATGGGGAACCCTAAGTGCTCCTAAATGTTTTAACTCTGTATGTTAATTTTATAAAATTTCCATTTAAGATCACAAGCCTCATGAATCACTCTGTTCCCATTTTAAACTAAGCTTACAAGACTGAACTGTTCCTACAGAAGACAAATGCTCTTCAACATTACAAAATTAAGATGCCAAATATGCAGAGAATTCCCTGCTGTGAAAAAAAAAAAACAAACCAGTGCTACCAATTTGATTCTTTTAAACATTCCTAATTTTAATTTTAAAAATTTCTGAGTTAAAACGTGCTTGTGCTTTCAAAAAACAATTTTTCCCTAAACAAACGTGGGAGTTACTTTCCTATATATATATTTTTTTCCTTGCCTCTACTTGGAGAGATTTCTTAAGTGACCAAGAGCTTTAACCAGAATTTGATCAGACTTTTGTCTGCAAATCCAGCATCCAGGCTAAAGCTATGTTTGCAGTCACTGCTCCTGGTTTTCAAAACTCTAAGAATGGAGTGGTCATGGGGTCCTGGGTTATGATTTTCGCTAATTTTTAAGTCAGGCAGTATCTGCAGCCTCTCTTCAGGTAACCTCATGTTTGAGTGGGTTCAATAGTCTATTTGCTACTCCATCCCATTCTGATTTATGTTTCATTCTACCGCTCTGTTAGGGTTACGCAACTTGTATGGATATTAACATAATAACGGATTGAATTCTGCATGTCTCTGATGGCCCTGTCTGACCTGAATTAAAACTTCCACCAGCAATATTCATGTGTATATATGCAACCTTCACACATAGGCCCCAAGCTTTTTTAGGCTCTCTTAGTGTCCCAGACAAGCTAGTGACTGGTTTCGAATATCCAACGGCACCATACATCGAAACTTTGTTTAGGTGGGTTCTAAGAGGAATGGATAAGAACGTTTGCATAGATTAAATGCCAAGATGCTCGCAAAGGAAATATGGGTTTGATTGGAGATCTGAAATGAATTTTCCCACATAGCTTGGGAAATGCAAATCAGTTGGTGGCATACCAACCACCACCGGACCAGGAAAATAGTTTCCTTTTGCTTTCAGACTTTTAAAAATCAGGTATATGATTCCGAAGTTCATTTTCTCTCCCCCAGACCCGACGCATAAGCCCCCTGCACGTGCATCATCAGAAAGCCGTGGTAATTGCTAGGACATGTTCATTTACCCTGCAAAGAGCTGGTTTTGTCTGCCTGTATTTAAAGGATTTGAAAGGGTGACAGGGAAACAGCTGGAGAGAGGGGTTTGGCCTGTGAAGGCGTAGAGCCTGGGCTCAGAGACGGATGTCTTAGGACTCGGTTAGCTTGAAATGCAGCAGCTCACGGCCCTCTCCTCCCTCATTCGGGGGCTTCTCGCACGGTCAGCTCTCACGCTCTCTCCCTTCCCCAGCCCCTGCTCTTTGCTCTCTCACCTACCTTCCCTCAGTCCAGAGACTGGAGCCTTGCAGAGAGAGCAGTAGATCGACCACCCCCATCCTCCCATCAAAAAAAAAAAAAAAAAAAATCTTATTACTGTTGCTACAATCAGAATCAGGAGTGGTTTGAATGCTCCTATTGATAATCACAGCTGGGACTGCATAAGCAAAAGAAAGCCAGCAAAATCGGGGCTAGTGGACAGTCAGAGACCACGGAAAACCCATCGATTGTCGCTGCGGCTTCTCTCCATAGCACAGAAGGAGTGCGGAAGAGCTGGACTCTGGGTAATTTCGAGCAAACAATGTGCTGTGGAGCGTTATTTGCAGGTCCTGAAAATCGAAGTGGAACCCCCAGCTCCCCGCAGAACATGCTTCGTTAGTGTGGAACAAAGGGCCGCTGCTGGCTGGGGATGGCGGCGTGGGGGACAAGGAGACAGAGGATCCGGGGAAGCCCCGGGAGGCTTGTGGACCGGTCCCTGCATCCCAGCGAGCTCCAGAGGAGAGCCACCGCCCTTCCCAGAGCGGGGGCCGCCCGGCGTGAGGTCACAGATGCCGGCTGGCCCCGAGGCTCGCTGCTCGGGGGAGCTTCTCCCGCCTTTCCCTTTCCTCCTGTCTCCAGTGCAGGGCTCTGTGAGGACCCAGCAGTGTAAAAGCACCTGTTTCAGAGGCACTGATGCGACGTGAGAGATCTCCTAGCACCAAGATGGAGCCCAGGGGTGTGCAGGGAGCAGCATGTGCAGTTCACAGAAGAAACCGATGGCACCATCAGGGCACCCAGGGAGAGCGCGGGAAGGGGCTCTCACAAAGCATAGCCGGGGCTAAGGGCAAACAGCAAAGGAGGGCGGGTCCCTCCCTGGGTCCAGAGAAGGAGACGGCTTCCAGAACTTGGTGAGACCTTGCCTTTGTTAGGCGAACTCAGCTACTCCAAAGGGTGACCCACCCAAGGAGGGAAGGAGCACCCTGACTTCACTCCTGTCCCTGCCTCTGATCTCCCCGCAGAGATTAGGACTGGTTCAGCCCTGCTAGAAGCCAGAGGACAAGAAGGCACATCAAGAACTCCCGGGTCCACCTCCCAGGACCAGCACAGATGAAGAAGGGCGGAAAGTTCTGGAAATGTCCAGTACAGTGACCCAGACCGCCCTGTGTCCCTAGCCCACCCTAAACATTATTCTTTGACACTTATCCACTCACAGGGCTTCCCAGGCGGCACTTATGGTGAAGAACCCATTTCCCAGTGCAGGAGACACAAGAGACTCAACTTCAGTCCCTGGGTCGGGAAGATCCCCTGGAGGAGGGCCTGGCAATCCACCCCAGTATTCTTTTCTGGAGAATCCCATGGACAGAGGAGCCTGGCGGGCTAGAGTCCATGGGGTCTTGAAGAATCGGACATGACTAAAGCAACAGAGAATGCCACACATGAGACCCCTCGGAAACAGGCCTGGACTGACTGCAGTGGATTCAACAAATAAGAAGCAGCTGGGAGTCGGGGGCTGCTGGAACTGGTCCCACAGCAACAGTGTCAGGCTGGCTTCTCTGGGACCCTCTTGGCCTCTCTTTTATCCTCGGCGCCTCCTGGTCACGTGACCCAAGCATTCCAACATTCTAACCGCGGGGCCTCTCGTGGTCCCTGGAACACAGAGGATGCTCAGGATATTAGGAATGAATGTAGGAACGATGGGCCAACCAGCAGCTGGGGATGGTTCAGGGGCAGGTTTCCTTGGCCTGTGAGTGCAGTCCTCTCAGGAGGCCCTCTGAGCAGAGTCCACACACCAGCCGAGCGCAGGGACCTCCCCTCTCCTCTGCTGCACCCCTTCTACCCTGAGCACGTCGGCACAAGGACCACTGAACCCTGATTCTGCTCTCCCAGGTCTTCCCAGCTGCCACCCTGAGCTCCTGAGAGCAGACCCCACGCGTACCCATCCTTGTCACCCTCATGCTCAGCAGAGGGTCAGTAAGTCCAATCCCCCTCTCGCGGATGAGACACTGTCTCAAGATCCTTGTTTTCTAGGGCAGCAGCGTTTTCACAACCCTCCTACATAGAAAACAAAAGACAAATACAATCTGCTCCCATGGTCTCGCCACATCCAACCTTTCCCACCAGCCCACAGCCAGCTGCTCAAAAACAGGCCTTTCCACGGGATCTTGATTCTTAAAAAACAGAAGAAGGGACGGGGGAGGAGGAAGAGAAGAACTAGATGAATCGTGCTGCAAACCCCTGGATTGATTTAGAGGAGCCCAGATAGGTGTCCAACACACGAATTCCTTCAGCCCTCTGCCGCACTAACCACAGACCACTGTGCGGGGTAGGAGGCAGGGTCAGAGGGGGACCAAAGCCCCTCCCCTCTTCCAGGTTTTGCCAGGAAAACGTTAATTCCAAAGAGTGGATACTGGGCCTTCCCTTCAAAGTACCAATTCATAGAATTCTTCCAGAGGGGAGGACAACAGAGTTGAGCCAAATGCAACAAGATGACATTTGTCTTGAAAAATAAACTTAATTTGACCTGCCAGCATAGTCCATGCATTTTAAACAATGGACTAGGTTACTACATTAATTAGCTCCAATACCACCCATAAGGAACAAGCCCAAGATAGACCTATATTTCTATATCACGTCAGATCTAAGCTGGTATAAGTCGCCTGGCTCCTCCTGTCCAGTTGGTTTGCATTCCCAGGGTGTTTATTTTGCCCATATACTTCTGAGAGGTCACCAGCATGTCCGCACAGCTGCCAGGAGGACTGCTGGGGAGAGGACGGCAAGGGCACACTCCTCACCCTAAGGGCAAGACTTCATTTCCACCTTTCATTCTATTGGCCGCACTGGAGTCACATGGCAACCCTTGGCTGCAAGGGAGGCTGGGAAATATAGTCTCTATTCTTAGTGGCCTTGTTTCCCAACTAAAAATTATTTCACTCTGTATTAAGGGAAGAAAACATTTTTAGGGACAATCGCACTCACTACTGTAGTTGTAAACATATGAAAACAGGTGTGTTTTATGTACAAGTTACAGAGTTTAAATTTCCCTTTAAAAAGTTGAAGGAACTGACAATCTTGGGAGCTACTGCTCTGGGATAAGAATCAGCAGGACCAGGTAGAAGCTGGGCTCATCCCCAATGGGGCAGGTTTTCCTCAGTTCCTGCCTGGAACTGAGAAGAGCCTGGAGCTGAATGATGCCCTTAGAGGTAGGTAAAGTATTAGTTCAGATTAATCCAGCTCCAAGAGAGTAACCCTTTCCTAGTGGAAGGTTCTAATACACACCCACCCTCACGGCCAACTCCACATCAGCACCGTAAGAGCCAGAGTCCTTGGAATCACTGTCAAACCAAAGAGTTCAGTCATTCATTTTCTTCAGCAGACATCACCTGCACACTCTTATGTGCCAGTCCTTGTACGAGGCCCAGAGAGACAAAGAAAAGGACACAGACTTTGTCTTCCAAGAGCTTTTTTTTTGGGGGGGGGGCCTTGAAGTGTTTTAATATTAAATTAGCTCCTATATTAATATGTGTGTATCAATCCTCCACTCTGAGCTCACATAATAGGAGGTATCAGGGAGGTTTTCATGTAGCTTAAGATAAGACCCAGGACCTGCTGACCAACTAGAGAATAAATACATAGTCCTGAAGAGTTTCACTCTGGGGAGTTTTGAGGCATTTCCTCCTTCTGGCCTTCTTCCCACTTCCCCAAGTGTCTATACTCAGTATGGAGGGTGACATGTTGCTTTACGTGTTACGAAGCCATGTAGCACATTTCTTCTAGATAGTCTGCTTCAAGACAAAAGACACTTCTCTGGCACTTCCACTGGTTCCCACTGATGGAAATCATCGCCATTGCCACTGGGGTTGGGATGGCCACAGTACATCGTTCTGTCGTCACATAACCAGTCTTTGGGGCTAGAACTTTAATTTTGACTCTATCATCAGGTTAATCTACTTCTGACCCATACATGTACTTGGAGCAAGTATAAGAGTAAGGACAAGCTTCCCTTGGCTCAGAGGTAAAGAATCCACCTGCCAACGCAGGAGACTCAAGTTTGACTCCTGGGTCAGGAAGATCCCTTGGTGGAGGAAATGGCAACCCACTCTAGTATTCTTGTCCAGAAAATCCTATGGACAGAGGAGCCTGGTGGGCTACAGTCCAGGGTTGCAAACAGTTGGACATGACTGAGCAAGTCAACAACAGCAATAAAGAGTGAGGACACGGGAGCAGATTTGTTGTGATCCCCTTGGCACGGACTTGGTGCAACCTCCCTAGTCTCACCCCCACCCTCACGTGGAGATCCTCTGTGAGTTCCCTACAGTTAAGCCACTCTGAGGACTTGTAGTTATGAACACTGCTTTGGGACCATGTAGCAATGAATTTAAATCTCAGCTTCACAACAAACATGCTGGGAGATTTTGAAACCATGACTTAAACTTTCGAGGTGGCAAGAATACACAGAAGAACTGTACAGAAAAGATCTGCATAACCAATATAATCATGATGGTGTGATCACTCACCTAGAGCCAGACATCCTGGAATGTGAAGTCAAGTGGGCCTTAGAAAGCATCACTACAACAAAGCTAGAATTCCAGTGATGGAGTTCCATTTAAGCTATTTCAAATCCTGAAAGATGATGCTGTGAAAGTGCTGCACTCAATATGCCAGCAAATTTGGAAAACTCAGCAGTGGCCACAGAACTGGAAAAGGTCAGTTTTGATTCTAATCCCAAAGAAAGGCAATGCCAAAGAATACTCAAACTACCACATAATTGCACTCATCTTACACGCTAGTAAAGTCATGCTCAAAATTCTCCAGGCCAGGCTTCAGCAATACGTGAACCGTGAACTTCCAGATGTTCAAGCTGGTTTTAGAAAAGGCAGAGGATCCAGAGATCAAATTGCCAACATCCATTGGATCATCAAAAAAGCAAGAGAGTTCCAGAAAAACATCTATTTCTGCTTTATTGACTATGCCAAAGCCTTCGACTGTGTGGATCACAATAAACTGTGGAAAATTCTGAAAGAGATGGGAATACCAGACCACCTGACCTGTCTCTTGAGAAACCTACATGCAGGTCAGGAAGCAACAGTTAGAACTGGACATGGAACAACAGACTGGTTCCAAATAGGAAAAGGAGTACGTCAAGCCTGTATATTGTCTCCCTGCTTATTTAACTTATATGTAGAGTCTATCAGGAGAAATGCTGGGCTGGAAGAAGCACAAGCTGGAATCAAGATTGCCAGGAGAAATAGCAATCACCTCAGATATGCAGATGACACCACCCTTATGGCAGAAAGTGAAGAGGAACTCAAAAGCCTCTTGATGAAAGTGAACGAGGAGAGTGAAAAAGTAGGCTTAAAGCTCAACATTCAGAAAACGAAGATCATGGCATCTGGTCCCATCACTTCATGGGAAATAGATGGGGAAACAGTGGAAACAGTGTCAGACTTTATTTTTTGGGGCTCCAAAATCACTGCAGATGGTGATTGCAGCCATGAAATTAAAAGACGCTTACTCCTCAAAAGGAAATTATGACCAACTTAGATAGCATATTCAAAAGCAGAGACATTACTTTGCCAACAAAGGTCCATCCAGTCAAGGCTATGGTTTTTCCAGCAGTCATGTATGGATCTGAGAGTTGGACTGTGAAGAAGGCTAAGTGCCGAAGAATTGATGCTTTTGAACTGTGGTGTTGGAGAAGACTCTTGAGAGTCCCTTGGAGTGCAGGGAGATCCAACCAGTCCATTCTGAAGGAAATCAGTCCTGAATATTCATTGGAAAGACTGATGTTGAAGCTGAAACTCCAATACTTTGGCCACCTGATGCAAAGAGTTGACTCACTGGAAAAGACTCTGATGCTGGGAGGAATTGGGGGCAGGAGGAGAAGGGGATGACAGAGGATGAGATGGCTGGATGGCATCACCATCTCGATGGAGTTTGGGTGAACTCTAGGAGTTGGTGGTGGACAGGGAGGCCTGGTGTGCTGCAGTTCAAGGGGTCACAAAGAGTCAGACATGACTGAGCGACTGAAATGAACTGAACTGAAAGTAGAGCTGGCTTCTCTCTAAAATGAAGGTAATCATGGTAACAATATAAGATTGTTCAGAGGAATTACCCCTTCATTCAACATATTTTGAGTTCTTACTATGTTCTAGAGGTTTTATTCTAGCACTGACAAATTCCCACTTCATATAACATGTACTGGAGGAATAAATGAGTCAGTTAGTGTCCAAAAGGATTGAGCCTGCTGGTGTTTGAAATATGGTTCGAATATTATTTGAAGGGAAGCTAGGAGAAGTGTCCACAGTGTCCCAGGAGCCTTGAATACCCCCAGGGTCCAGGGAAGAGGCTAAAGAGAAAGTTCTATCGCTCTGGTCCTCAGAGGAGAAAGCTCCTACCCACTCATTCACCCTTAGAGCCTACAGACTCATTGTTGCCCACAAGAGGTCTTAGATCTTACAAGAAGATGCTTAGAAAGTCTCAAAAACAGAGACATCAAGATACATACATATATATATATATATATACACACACACACACACATTAAAGCAAGCAAGCAAGAATGCTTAACCTTATGCATAAACACCATGGTGAAGCTTCAGGTGCTGAGACGTTTTGCTAAGATATTTGGTGGCAGTAAGCTTTCTAGTGCCCTCAGATCATGGCCACAAAGGAGGCAATCTGTGTGTGTGTGAAAGTTGCTGAGTCATGTCTGACTCTGCAACCCCATGGACAATAGCCCGCCAGGCTCCTCTGTCCTCAGAATTTCCCAGGCAAGAATACTAGAGTGTTCTAGTGAGATTCCCTTCTCAAGGGGATCTTCCAGACCCAGGGATCGAACATGGGTCTCCTGCACTACAGGCAGAGTTTTTACCATCTGAGCCACTAGAGAAGCCCCAGCAACCCCTCTGCTCCCACATAACAACCCACATAAAACTTGGGGGGTGGGGGGGGGAGGGGGGCATCTGCAGGCCAATCTGGGTCACAAACCACTGAAAGTGGAAAAGGACCGGAAGCAACTCTCCTGATTGACTCTGTGTGGTGCAGCTTCCCCCGCAGGCTGTGGGCACAGCGGGGAGAGGGAAGGCTCATTGCCAGCCTCCTCTGTGCCAGGGGAGTCAGGAGAACGTGAAGAAACAACACGGGCCTTGAACAGCGATGCAAGGGAAGGGTGAAGTCGCTTTTGCCTGAGGCCCCATGTTCTACCCGACAAGGATTTCCAGGGAAATCAGACCTGCCTGGCTGGCTTCCCTGGAAAAGAAAAGAGCCCAGAGAGCTGGGCAGAGGTGTCGTGGCCCCCAATCCCTCAGCAATAATCAAGGTGAGGTCCAAGCACAGGATGTCAAGTCGATGCCGTGATATTTATGACAGTACCAGCTGGGGAAGAGCTGTGAGCAGTTGGCCCTGTGGTTTATTAGTGATCAGCTGCCTTGGCTGTTGATTCTAAAAGAAACTAACATTAAAGGAAATCAACCCTGAATATTCATTAGAAGGACTGATGCTGAAGCTGGAGCTCCAATATTTTGGCCACCCAATGAGAAGAGCCGACTCATTGGAAAAGACCCTGATGCTGGGAAAGACTGAAGGCAGGAGGAGAAGGGGGCGGCAGAGAATGAGATGGTTGGATGGCATCATCAACTCAATGGACATGAGTTAGAGCAAACTCTGGGCAATAGTGAAGGACAGGGAAGCCTGGCGTGCTCCAGTCCATGGGGTCACAAAGAGTTGGACACGACTGAGCAACTGAACAATAACCACAACAAGCTTCCTTGGATGGCAGAAAAGAGAGTCCAGATTAAACGACCAACACAACAGACCTCAGAAAGTGGACTCAAGGAGACCACGAAGCCTCCCCTCAGAGCCTCGGGGTTCCTACAATGACCTCTCACATTTTTGCTTGGTTTGAACTTAAATGTTTTCTTTAATATATTAGTTTATGAGGGTTTCATTGATTATCATAAATAAATGATGTCACTTTGAAAAACATTTTCTCTCTTTCATCATTTTAAATAAAGGGGGCGATACATCAAATGGCAAAAACTCTCCTAGGTTTGGGTTTTTTCTGGGCCCATATATTTTGCAAAATAGATTTTTCAGCTCACTGGAAAGAGACCCAGAATGGGAAAGAAAAATGTAAGGGTTCCCTCTGCTCCTCTTGCCAATTTCCTTGAAGTTGAAAATCCATCTTGCCTGGCCCGATTCAGGCTAATTGCCAAATTGGGTTGCTGTCTCCTCACTTTCCTACTTATTTAGCTTCTTGGATGGTCTCCAGGCCTGGCTCGAAAAGGGCCACAGAGGGGTTGAAATGGCCCTTTGCCTGGGTCGATTCAGTGGGGCCCTGAGGCTACCTAGCCAGCTGTATCCATGGCAACCATTTGCTCCCAGCAATAAACCCCCGTCTCTGCCATCAGGCCCACTGGACAGGGGGCTCCGTTTGGGGGTCCAATGGCCAACTGATTGCTTGGCTGCTGCGCACCGGTCACCAGTCCCATACTGAGGCTCACAGCCAGACCCCAGCCTCTGGGGGTCGGGAGGAGTTGAAGGCAACTTTTTCTTGAATGCCTTGACTATCATCTTTTTTTTTGAATCACGTCCTAAATGCCTGTCAGCTATTCTGAAGACAAAATTGGGGCAATGGCTTCTATTCTGAAGACATAAGATGGGTTTCCCTGCTGGCTCAGTGGTAAAGAATCCGCCTGCCAGTGTCAGAGATGCAGGTTCAGTCCCTGGGTCGGGAAGATCCCCTGGAGAAGGAAATGGCAACCCACTCCAGTATTCTTGCCTGGGAAACCCCATGGACAGAGGAGCCTGGCAGGCTACAGTCCATGGGTCGTAAAGGGTCAGATACGACTTAGCAACTGAACAACAACAAAGATGCTCTTAAAGGCAAAGGTTTCAGCTTACACCAAATTTTTGCATCTAACCAGGTGTGACTCCCAGAACCACTGTGCAGTAGGATTCAGTGCCCTGAGCCTGACTCAGGAACTTGGATGTGAGTCCAGGAAGGCCCCAGACCTGCGACTAACTTAACCCTGCTCTACCCTCGGCAAGGAGCTGTTGCAAAGACCAGATGAAACTGTGATTCTTTCCAGCAATGAAAGAGTTGAGAAAACAGCCTGAGGAAATAGGACTTGGGACCGAGGGAGCGGCAACCAGGCCCTGATGGTCTTGGAGGTGCAGGAGAGCCTCCAGGTGGGGACACCCCAGGGCGGGTCTCACACTCACAGCGCAGGTGTGAGCACTCAGGGAAGTCTTCAGAGAAGTGCTAGAAACATCACCCACGTGGCGTCGCTCCCTGCTCAAAAGTTACCTCTAGTTCCAAATACATTCCCCAGCTCTCAGCTTCGGCCTTGAGGGACTGCCTGCCCAGGCTTCTGGCCTCCTTGCCATTCAGACCTGTCTCCCCAGCAACCACAGACGACGACGTCCATGTCCCCACTGCTCCCCCAGAACACTCTCCTTGGAGCCCAGGTTCCATCACAGCCTCATCGTGGCCATCTCAGAGGCCCACTCTGCCCGGCTCCCTCCTTTGGAGCTGAGAGCTCACCGAACTGCTCACTAGGCACAAGTCATGTGCTGCCCTCGTGGGAGGAATGTTTTCAGCTGTGATTCAACTCTTGGATTAAGACTTAACTTTTTCTGAGTTTTTACCTTGTTTCTGCAAGTAGATTGGGAACTCCTCGGGGGTGAACGGGAACTGAATCTAATTCATCTTTGTATCCCCTGGCAAGGCAGTAGGTGTGCAATCGATGTGCTGGCAGTGATCAATACGGAAACGATTCCGTCTCTGGAACTTTGTTCAGACCCGAAAAACAGAGGAGAGCAGACAGCATCCCCCCTTGGTGACCTGGCTGAGCACTCCCGTGGGCTGCGGCTACGGGGCTGGAAAAGAACCCTGCACCCCCAGATTACACTCCCTCCCAAAGCCAGAGAAGACTCCACGTGACGCCCCCCGGGTCACAGAGCGTGTTTCGGTGGACCAGGGAGGCACCACCGGCCGGGTCTAGCTGTCTCCTCCTCCCTCCCGACCTCTCTCCCTCCTTGTCTCTCTCCACACTCCCAGCACCACCACTGCCTTCACTGCCATTCGTTCGCACCCTGATGGAACTAAGGAGTATTGCTGACATGTATGGAGCACCAACTCTATGCCTGGCACTGTGCTGTTTCACATGTGCGGTTCACCAGACCCTGGCCCAGCCCTTGGATATGGGTCTATTCCCACCTAAAAGGAAACAGCGGTGAAGTCATTGCTCAGTGTTACTTAGGGACGAGATGGCGTGACTTGCTCCCCTCCTGATCTTGCTCCAAAAGCCCCTATTTTAAAACTGCTGTCGACGGCAAGGTCGAGTCTTCCTCCTGGTGGGGGAGGGAAGGCATGCAGACCGCATGGACATGTCTCCATCTTTGTAGAGTCCAGGCCACAGAACACAACACTCCATCGTGGTTATCCCAGAGACAATAAGGAGACCAAAGCCACCCCCTGACACTCAGGGACAAGTCCAGTGATTCCTTTAGGGAGCGCAGCACACCTATACCTGCGTCACGCCAGAAGGTGTGAGTAACACAAGCTCATAGCATTACAGAGACTCTCTACTGACCACAGAGCACGCATCCTATCCAAGCACTCATTCACCCAGCAAGTGTTCACTGAACATCTGCTAGAATCCAGGTGCTGTGCTGGGGTCGAGGGGTAAAACATCATCAGTACTGGGCCCTAAGGCCCCCACTATCTGGTGAGAAGTTGTTCAGTTCAGTCGCTCAGTCTTGTCCGACTCTCTGCAACTCCATGGACTGCAGCACGCCAGGCCTCCCTGTCCATCACCAACTCCTGGAGTTGACCCAAACTCATGTCCACCGAGTTGGTGATGCCATCCAACCATCTCATCCTCTGTTATCCCCTTCTCCTTCCGCCTTCAATCTTTCCCAGCATCAAGATCTTTTCCAGTGAGTCAGTTCTTTGCATCAGGTGGCCAAAGTATTGGAGTTTCAGCTTCAGCGTCAATCCTTCCAATGAATATTCAGGACTGTTTCCTTTAGGATGGACTGGTTGGATCTCCTTGCAGTCCAAGGGACTCTCAAGGGTCTTCTCCAACACCACAGTTCAAAAGCATCAATTCTTCCGCACTCAGCTTTCTTTATAGTCCAGCTCTCATATCCGTACACGACTACTGGAAAAACCATAGTGTTGACTAGACAGACCTGTGTCCACACAATTACAGAGGCGAATCCGGGAGTGAGCAGTGTCCATGGAAGTCCCGGGGAGGAAGAAACCAGCTGTGTCAGGAGATCCAGGGGCCTCTCCTGCAGCGCCGAGAGCACCGCTCCCTGTCCTCACAGGTCTCTACACATGTTCGCATCTGACCTCCCTGCCCCCTTCCCCACCCTCTTTCCTGACCCTGAAAGGTTCCACCGTGCTCTCCAAAGAAGGGCAGAGTGACGGATAGCTCAGTTTAGAAGATCTGGGCACTCCCATGGAGATGGGGTGGGTGGCAGCTTGAGCCTCCAGGAGAGAGTACAGGTGGGGAGGGAGAAGGTGAAAGGGAGAAGGGAGGAGTGGGCATGGGAGAGAGGACTTGAAGCTGGCCACATTCCTAGGTGCACCTTAAGCTCGCTCCCTCTTTTTTTCCTCTCTCTCTGGATCTCCAGAGTGTGTAATCTCTGGCCACTGCTGGAAACAACCCCCAAATCCTGAATGCATTAAATACGTGCAAATACATACACACACATATGTATACACACACACATATGTATATATATATACACACACGTACACATTTATCAGAGCCTCCTGCTTCCCCAACTAAGCTCAGTGCCCCTCATCCTGTCTTCTCTATGAACATCCCCAAATAGTCCAAACCCCACCTGGAGGTGGTTTTGGATCTTAGCTGGCTTTAAGCCATCTGGAACCCATCAGCAGGCGTGCCCAGCCCCTTGCCCATGAAGCCATTATGGGTGAGGTTAATTTAGCACAGCCAAGCTGGTGACGATGGAGACAGAATGAATCAATCAAAATATTCATTTATATTTGATGAACAAGAACCTTAAATGATGAGCAAATGAACCTTTACTGAGGCCCTCCTAGATACCAGGGCTCATGCCAGGAATGTTTAAGAGTATTCGTTATTTTAATCCTCACACTCACTTTATGATGTAGGATTATTATCTTCATTTCGATGGCAAATATTCTGAGGGTCAGAGTGAGTAAGTTTCTTTTCCAAGATAACAACAGCAAAAAAATGCTCTTCAGTGGTCAAAATGGAATTCAGTGGATTCTCCATTGTTCCATACGTGCACGCGTATACTAAGTCGCTTCTGTTGTGTCCCACTCTGTGACCCTGTGGACTGTAGCCCGCCAGGCTCCTCTGCTGATGGGATTCTCCAGGCAAGAATATACTGGAGTAGGTTGCCATGCCCTCCTCCAGGGACTCTTTCTGACCCAGGGATTGAGCCCACATTCCTTATGTCTCCTGTGCTGGTAGGTGGGTTCTTTACCACTAGCACCAACTGGGAAGCTTGTCCATTGTTCCACAGCAGGCACCAAAACTGTGTGCTCTGTCAGATGGTAGGTGCATGGTGGCAGTGTAAAAAATAAAAGATATATATTTATATTTGGAGAGCTCACGGATTAGTGGAACGGGATAAAATGCCCCTCAGATACCATGGGAGTCGGAGGGCAAGCACTCCCATCCGCAGCAGAACATATCATATTGCACGTGATGGGGATTCAAGAGAGGTGAGGTCCTGCCCAGGGTCCAGAAAATGCCACGTGGAAGCACAGAGCTCTGAGCTCAGAACACGGTAGCTTATTAAATACAAGCACTGGGTTGGTCTAGTCCAGGTCTAGGGGGATCAATGGAGAAGCAAAAGAAAAAGTCTTCAAACGGGGCCATGGGTCAAAATATTGGGTTGGCCAACATGTTCCTTTGGGCTTTTCCATAAGATGCTTCCAGACAAATGTGTTGGTCAACCCCATCGTTCACATTATGATAGAGGCGGCATTTCAAAGTTAGTGGACACAGCACGCCTTTAAGCCAATCACTAGTTTGGGGACAACTGACTAGCAATTTGCTGAAAGAAAGGCTTTATTCTGGCTTTGTATGGTATATAGAAATAAATTCCCAAAGAATTAAGGATTCATATGAAAATAAACCCTAAAAGAACTAGGAGAAATGTAGGTGAACATCTCATCTTAGAGGAGGGATTTTTCTAATTATATTTGCAAAGAAAGTTTTACAAATAACAGAACAGATAGATTCAACTCCAAAAAATTTTTTAAATGTCAATATATCAAATCAAATACAATTAAAGTTTAAATAATACATAACAAGCTGGGGAAAACATATGGAACAAATGTGAGAGACAGAGGTGAGTATTCTTAAGCTAGAGGATGCATTTACAATCAATAAGAAAAGAAAACCAATTTTAAAAAACATTGTCAAAGGATATCAGTGGCATAATTCCTAACTGAGAAATGCAAATGGCCAGCAAGCTTATGAAAAAAATGTTCAAATTCAGTGAAAATGAAAAACTGTAAGAGTGAGTGGCTTTTGAAATTTTTCATTTTATTTTTATTTATTTTATTTTTTTCATATTTACCAAATCAAAGAGCAAAGAATGCAATCAACAGTCTTCTTCCCACTCTGTCCCCCATCACCCTAGGGCTCACCACACCCTAAACAGGCAACCACTGCTATGATCTGTGACCCCTTCCAGAGTTTATATACATGTACACAAATATGCATAATTACTTATTTTCCTCTACATTAAACAAAATGTAACATTATATACATATTGATATGTACAGTTTCACACCTACCATCTCCCTTTTAGTGATTTATGCTAGACAACTTCTTATATGGGTATTTCATATATTAAGGACTTCTTTACACAGCATTAAGTGGTTTTTATTGTATAGATGTACAATAGTTTGCCTAGGTGGTTTCCAGTCTTTTACTCTTGCAAACAATGCTGTAATGAATAGCCTTGAACACACATCATTTCCCAAATATGCCAGGGTACCTGTAGAATGAATTCCAAGAAGTGAAATCACAGGGACCAAGGATATATGCATTTTTAATTCAGAAAATGTTGCCAATGGCCTTCTGTGAGGATTTTATCAATTTACACACCCATGCAAAATACCCGAGTGTGCCTGTTTTCCCACAACCTTGCCAATGGAGTGTGATATCAAGCTTCTGGAACTTACTAAATGAATGAGTAAAAAGTGGTATCTCAGGATAGTTTCCATTTGCATTTCTCCTGTTGTGAGTCTGGGCATCATTCCATATAATAAATAACCATTTTATCTCCTTTCCTATGAAAGGTATGTTTATGTTCCTCAAATCGTTTCCATTTTATTCTTTATAGGATAATAGATATCTAGGGAGTATCAGAGCACAAAGACTCAGACACACACTATAGATGGGGGGGGTTGATAAGTCTTTTTTAGGGGTCATTTGGCACGGATGGGGCTTCTCTGATAGCTCAGTTGGTAAAGAATCCTCCTGCAATGCAGGAGACCTGGGTTTGATCCCTGGGTTGGGAAGATCCTCTGGAGGAGGGAAAGGCTACTCACTTCAGTATTCTGGCCCGGAGAATTCCGTGGACTATACAGTCCACGGGATTTCAAAGAGTCAAACACAACTGAGCGACTGTTACTCACTCAGTACGTGTACCAAAATCCGTAAAAGGGAAATATTCTTTGACTCAGCAACTCCATTTGCAGAAATTCACCATAAAGAAATAATCATAAGTGTCAAAAGATGTGCATGTGAAAGGATGTCCGTCCAGGCATTGTTTGTGTTAGGAAACTAGAATCTGCGCCTCTGGATCCTCCCGGGGGCTCACTCGTCTTCCTCTCTGAATCTGCGCCTCTGGATCTCTCAGGGGCTCACTCGTCTTCCTCTCTGAATCTGCGCCTCTGGATCTCTCGGGGGCTCACTCGTCTTCCTCTCTGAATCTGCGCCTCTGGATCCTCTCGGGGCTCACTCGTCTTCCTCTCCGAATCTGCGCCTCTGGATCTCTCGGGGGCTCACTCATCTTCCTCTCCGAATCTGCGCCTCTGGATCTCTCGGGGGCTCACTCGTCTTCCTCTCTGAATCTGCGCCTCTGGATCTCTCGGGGCTCACTCGTCTTCCTCTCCGAATCTGCGCCTCTGGATCTCTCGGGGGCTCACTCATCTTCCTCTCCGAATCTGCGCCTCTGGATCTCTCGGGGGCTCACTCGTCTTCCTCTCTGAATCTGCGCCTCTGGATCCTCTCGGGGCTCACTCGTCTTCCTCTCCGAATCTGCGCCTCTGGATCTCTCGGGGGCTCACTCATCTTCCTCTCCGAATCTGCGCCTCTGGATCTCTCGGGGGCTCACTCGTCTTCCTCTCTGAATCTGCGCCTCTGGATCCTCTCGGGGCTCACTCGTCTTCCTCTCCGAATCTGCGCCTCTGGATCTCTCGGGGGCTCACTCATCTTCCTCTCCGAATCTGCGCCTCTGGATCTCTCGGGGGCTCACTCGTCTTCCTCTCTGAATCTGCGCCTCTGGATCCTCTCGGGGCTCACTCGTCTTCCTCTCCGAATCTGCGCCTCTGGATCTCTCGGGGGCTCACTCATCTTCCTCTCCGAATCTGCGCCTCTGGATCTCTCGGGGGCTCACTCGTCTTCCTCTCTGAATCTGCGCCTCTGGATCCTCTCGGGGCTCACTCGTCTTCCTCTCCGAATCTGCGCCTCTGGATCTCTCGGGGGCTCACTCGTCTTCCTCTCTGAATCTGCGCCTCTGGATCCTCTCGGGGCTCACTCGTCTTCCTCTCCGAATCTGCGCCTCTGGATCTCTCGGGGGCTCACTCGTCTTCCTCTCTGAATCTGCGCCTCTGGATCTCTCGGGGCTCACTCGTCTTCCTCTCTGTGTCATTTTGCTTTTTCTTTAACCTGGCTTTTCTGAGGCCTGTTAATGTCAATCACTCATTGTTGCTGCAGAATGGCTGCCCCAATGTGGATCTTCCCCACCCAGGAATTGCAGGCGGATTCTTTACCCTTTGAGCCACCAGGGAAGCCCTAATGTTTATCAAACTAAGCCACAAGGCCTGTGATTCCTGTGGTTGAATCAGTAGCCACTTCTTGTGAAGAAGGAAGAAGACACCTCAGTCACGTGTACATGCTTGCATGCTCAGTCGCTGTCGTGTCCAACTCTTTGCGACCCCATGGACTGTAGGACACCAGGCTCCTCTGTCCATGGGATCCTCTAGGCTAGAATACTAGAGTGGGTTGCCATGCCCTCCTCCAGGGGATCTTCCCAACCCAGGGATCGAACCCAGGTCTCCCACATTGCAGGCAGATTCTTTACCCTCTGAGCCACCAGGGAAGCTCAGGGATACTTGAATAGCTTATCCGTTCTCCAGGGGACCTTCTCGACCCAGGAATTGAACTGGAGTCTCCTGCATTGCAGGCGAATTCTTTACCAGCTGAGCTACAAGGGAAGCCCCATCATATACAAACTTATAGAGAAAACATCCTCTTTCCAGTGTGCTGAGAGCATTTTGCACCTGCAAAGCCTTCTTGCCACTTTCATTTCTTGAATGCCAGGAGGAGGTTTGCACAATTTCTTTTCTGGAGGAGAAAGGGCTTCTGGTGAATGGAGGATTT
This sequence comes from Aepyceros melampus, assembly GCA_006408695.1. Lineage (NCBI taxonomy): Eukaryota > Metazoa > Chordata > Mammalia > Artiodactyla > Bovidae > Aepyceros > Aepyceros melampus. Next base: position 394,001 of record SJXQ01007852.1, read on the forward strand.
TCCATCAACTTCTCCTCAACCCAGGGGACAAATTTGAGAGGTATTTTAAAGCTTTAAGACTTGGTGAGCAATCTGCTAGATGAAATAAAAGAGAAAGCTATGCTCTGGGATTTCTATCTTCAGAACTTGAGTGGAACATGCTAACATGGAATAACCCGGAGTGTAGGGAGTATCAGAGGCAGACGTGTAGGGATATTAACCATGACACAAACCTGCCTCCCCTGACAGCTGGCACATGGAAGCCAGTAGTTGGCAGTGTGGTCTCTTCCACAAGGACAGAAAGCAGGGCTTGGGAAGCGCTCACAAGCGGTCAGGCAAGGGTGTTCCATCAGAGATGAGTGAAAGAATTGCCACAGAGTTTTCACAAGCGAGGTCAGAAATCACTAACTAGTCAGGGTACCAGTGAACACAGTCCATGAATGCTGCCAAACTGCACGAGGAGCTGGCCTCTCTCCCACCAGTCAGGGCTGACTGAGGTGCTGGAGGGATTAGAAGACAGTGAGCCTCGAGGGTGGGGAGACCCAAAGAGCGTGACTGACCAGCAGGACGAGGATCCAGCACGTGCAGCCTAACAGTGATTTCAGCAGTCAGGATGAAACCGACTCCCGCAGCCACGTCAACGCAGCTGAAGTGAGTATCTCCAAAGTCCCAGTGGGCTGGGTGCCTTTCCTCCAAAGTTTGGGATGGATGGAAAAAGAAAGGCCATTCCTTGGGTGTTCTGGAAGCTGGAAGAGAGGACACTGACCCTCAATGGCTGTCACCTGGCGCCAGAGAGAGAACGATGGTGGCTGAGTTCTGCTTGTCTCGAAGCAGCACACACCCTGGTAACTGACCAGCTGCCTACTCTGGGCAGCTTCTCAGAAGGCTGGAAGGTAAGGGAGACCCACAGCTCAGGGGGTCCGGCCTACTCTGTGCTTCTTTGAGACGCTCTCTGTTTCCGAGGGACTCAGAAAGCCACCTGGTTTTCTGGGTAGACCGCGCAAAGTGTGCTCAGATATCTGGTAAACCAAGGCCGGCGTTTCACCTATGACCAGCCATGACGATAAAACACCAACAGGCTACAGCATTGCCTCCTGAGAGCAAAACCCTTTGCTGGCCCGGCGTCCATGAGGAGAGGCTGGATAGACTCTCCAGCCCACGGGGCTCTGAATGGTAGGGGTCACCTCTCACGTCCTGTAACAAAGAGATGGCAGGCAGGCCTGGCGGTTGTGAGCGTGACAAACTGTCTCATATTTTTTAATGAAAAAATGATACTTCATCTTTCTAATGACAGAACGTGGAAGAGGTTTACAGTAATATATGCCTTTTTTAATACACGGCTCGTCATCTCAGGGCAATGACAGCATGAAGGATGGAACAGCAGACAAAAGGTTAATAGAGCACTGGGCTGTTTTTAATTGAAAAAATGACTGAGGGACCCCACCGTAGACCGAGCGGTAATAGTATTACAGACTGTGAGTACCAGTCCCGATATTACAGATGGGAAGTCCCATTCCCGAGACTTACTATTCATCTGAGGGTCCGCAACGGACACCACTCACATGTCACCAGGCTCAACATGAGCGCGAGTCCGTTCCCAAGGACGTTATTAAGCAACACGGTGTTTCTCAGAAAGGTATATATTTTTTAAAATGCATCTCTCCCCCTTTTTTATGTTCTTAATTTACTATTATGTCTAAGAAATAAACACACCACGTGTTGGCACAATTTGCATCAATGCTTCTTTACCAACGTATCTGACCCAAATATAGTCAGATTTTCCAAAGCTAGTCTCACTCTGGGCAAAGTTTTATTTTGTCAAATATTTTAACTTTAAAGAGCGCTTTCTAAGAAGGATCCAGTGTGAAACAGAGAGTCAGTCATTCGTGATGGGCTAAGGAAGTGTAGATGAGATAATGGGGAGAAAGTGCTGTGAAGACGTAAATACGCAAACAAGAACTGCTCTTTCAGCCTTATCTTCATGTCACTGCATTTGTTCACATTAAGACCTTCAAAATCTCCCAGGGTGACTAGAAATCAGTGGCCTTTTAAGTCACATGGTACATGGGTCTGAGTCCAGGAATGGGTTAACATGTGAAGGACTCAGCCCAAAATAAACAAGGGGCTTCCACTGAACCCTGAGATTCTCAGCCAGATATGTTGAGGAGGATGAGGAAGGTGACCAGGCAGTGGAAGGGTCAGTCACGGAGCTGCCAATGACACAAAGTGGCCCGTCACAAAACTCACAACTGAGAAGGGCCGGATCCCTGCAAGCCCACCACGCCTCTACACCCTTCCCAGCCGACACCCTGCTACCCTTTATCCCTGTGAAGAGGAATGAAGTGATTAGATAAGCAAACATCAGGGCTGTTCCCCCTACAGGAGGTCCAACCCAAGCCTCACTGTAGCCAATGTACCGTGAGGAGACAGGTCTTCCCAACAGCTTCCAATCCAGACACGAGCATGTGTCTTGTGTCACAAGTCACGAGGTGACGCTTACGGGTCTCTGCAAGCCTGAAAGAAGCCGTTCTCTGCCCTGAGTAACCAGAACATGTGCTCTCAACAATTCTCTTGATTGCAAACAGAAACGCTTTAAAGGACAATCCTGCTTCTTAGAAGCTGAAAGAATTCATTTACACCCATGATAACTCAAAACATATCTGCTAAATACCAGTCTAGAAAGGCGACTTTGTTAAAGGTCTTTGCCATTTCTGAAAGTGACATGGGACATCTAGTGAAGATCACTGCCATCAAGCATAACCTTGCACAAGGCTCCTTTGCAATGGACCAGCAGCTGTCACAGGACACATAGCCTCTCGTGGCCGTTTCAACTGTTTAATAGAAAAGCAAAGTAAAATCAGCTTGCCTTTCTCCTCTCAAACAATGGTGCATTTTTAGATTCCAGTCTTCTCTGGTTCTTGCGTATCTCCAAAAGATAAAGGGGTATGGGAGACAGGCATTTTAGTTCTCTGAGAAATTAAAACATCACATGTTGCCCCTGAAGTCCCCCACTGTCCGTAGCAGACAGAAATGGGGAGCAGAAGGCTTGACCACATCTGCATGGACATTTTGGAGCCGGTTGATGAGGGGTTAATTGGGGCTAATTCAAAATGCACAAGCCAGAAACATTTTTCCCTGGAGAACCCATGGCAGCGTCATAGCTTCCCTGGCTGAGAGATGACGGCTCCCAGCTCACTGTCAGTTGCTCCGGGGAACTCAGAGAAATGATATGTACATGGGCCCAACAGAAAACATAAAAATAATAAATGAAACTAATAATGCAAAAAGGGTTGGGGAAATAAGTAGTCCCTTCTGACACGAGCTGCGCTGGAAGCTTTGGGGAAAGGAGGCTGGAATATTAAATGAAAGATGTAAATTGTAGAAATTGGAGCTGTAAATTTTCCTTTGGAAGAAGAAGGAGCCAACAGTTTTGTTCAGAGTTGACTGAGCTCACAGGAGCTGGTTACCAGTGCAAGTCCCATCCAAGGAAGGCAGCCCCCATCCCCTCCCAAAGGAGGGGGTGCTCAGGAGCAGGAAGGTGTGGGAAAGGGAACGGGTCGGGGGGAGCATCTGAACAGGGTTCTGCCGCCCTCCACGTTAAACAGAGTGTGTTCCTCTGTGGGGGTTGCAGGAGCAGCAGCTCCTTGCTAAACCCTTCCTCTCACAGCAGAGACCTCCTCGGCACGGCCCTTCCTCCCCTGAGATGGCCAACCAAGGAAATAATGCCGCAGTGGCCAAGCGGGAGATCTTGACAAGGATGAACAGGAAAACCTAATGAGGTGAACCGGCTTGGATCTGATCGAAATGTATTTCCGAGGGAGTGTGGGGCCGCAGGACGTACCCGTGAAGACGCTGGGTCTGTTTCGCTCTAAAAAAGAAGGAATGAACAGAAGGAGGGTGGAAGGACCCACTGGTAAAAGAGAGGAGACTTTTGTTTATTTGTCTGTGTTACAACTGCCTGGTCCGAGTCACAGGGCTGACAGTTTCACCGGTGGGTCGTTTGCAGCTCAAAGCTCATTGGGAATGCTCAGACATTCTCCATGCTGCAGCAACCCAGAGATGTCAAATCTTATCTCATCCCCTCCTTTCCCTTCACCACACCACTCGCTTCTGAGCACAGCCTGGACTCACCTCCTCCCTACACACCACTCCCTTACTTGGAGTGGGTGGAAAATGGGGGCCTTGGAGCCGTGGGGTCAATGACAGAGACCCCTGGTCTCCTGGAGGCCTGGCCCCTCCATCCTGCTCCCCTCTTGTCAATCTAAGATGCAAAGGATGAGAGCAATCCAGAACCGACAATCCTCTGTGACACATTACTCCTTCCTGCGCCTCCAAAGTGAACCTCTGTGCGCCTCCAAAGTGAACCTCTGTGCCACGCGAGGGACAGACCTGAGTGCGCCCCACGGCTCACCAACTCAGCACAGGGCCTTGGTTTATGAGTGTCTTCTTCATTCAGTAAATCTCTACTGAGTCCCAGGCCCTGAGTCTACAGCAGCAAGTGAGTAAGACATGACCGATCTCAGGCCCTTTGTGTGATCAGTACGCAATAACCCCAGCTCCCCGAAGCAGGGGAGTGGATACGATCCCTGCCCTCCAAAGGCCTCCATCCAGGAGGGGAGGTTAAGCCAGGGCCGCACAGTGAGGGCAAAATTCCAAGACAATGCACCCCCATCTCACAGAGGAGAGGAGCAGGGCATGACCGAGGTCAGTGGTGTGCAGGGGCCAGAGCTGTCTCTGCTCCACGCCCACCGCCCCGGAGTTGCAAATGGGAGGAAGATCCTGGCTTTCTCCAGGGGCTGGGGGCTGCAGTGACGTCACCTCGGCCCGCGCCTCCTTCGTGCGCCCCCTGCCGCCCTCCGGCCACAGTGCAGCCCAGGGAAGCCTCGCTGACCCACCGGTGGAGCCCGTGTCACTGCCGTCCCAGCCTCCTCAGCTAAACCTGCGGTCTTTGTGTCCCTGGGCTGCTACAGCGAAGTACGGCAAACCGGGTGGGCCAAAACTCAGAAGGGCGTTCTCTCATAGTTATGGAGGCTGGACGTTCAAAACCAGAGTTGGCAGGGCCGTGTTGGCAGAGGACTCCTTCCTGGCCTCTTCCCGGCTCCTGGTGGTGGCTGTCAGCCTCAGGCCTTCCTTGGCTTGTAGACACCGCATTCCCACCTCTGACTCGTGGCGTTTTCCCTGTGTGTCTCTGCCTCTTTGTCCAAATTTCCCTCTTCTTAGAAGGACACCAGTCCAACTGGAATGCTTAAGGGTGGATTAAAGGGCCACCCTACTCCAATGCAACCTCATCTTAACTGATTACATTTGCAATAACCATACTTCCAAATAGGCCACGTTCTGAGGTACTGGGAGCTAGGACTTCAGCTCTGGGGGTGTGCATGTGTATTAAGTTGCTTCCGTTGTGTCCGGCTCTTTGCAACCCTGTGCAGTGTAGCCCGCCAGGCCCTCTGTCCATGGGATTCTCCAGGCAAGAATACTAGAGTGGGTTGCCATGCCCTCCTCCAGGGGATCTTCCCAACCCAGGGATTTAACCTGTATCTCTTATGTCTCCTGCATTGGCAGGCGAGTTCTTTATCACTAGCACCACCTGGGAAGCCCCAACTTTGGGGGAGGGGGACCCAGTTCAAGCCATAACACTGGACCATACCACTAAGCTCGCAAAGTTCCCTCAAGGAAGCTTCCAGAACTGATGTGCTCTAAGGGAGAAAAGAAATAACCTGCATGTCCCCTTTTTACCACGATCGCTGGGTACCAGAAGATGCTTTCAATCAATACTTATTGAATGATTTTTTTTTTTTAGTCTCCTAATATCCTCACCCCAGACATCACTGTATCTGTTTTTAAAAGCAGAGAATCACGGTGACTTCAAGTCTTTCAAAAGCATGAGGTCCCCATTCACTTCCCCTCCAATATTTATTGTACACACACTCTTTGAAAGGCGCTGTGTGGGCTGCAGAAAACTGTTAACTGTGCTTCCCCTAAGTCATGATGATAGAGAGAAAACGCTTCGCCTCTGGCATGCCAAGGTTTTTAACTGTAGCCTGGTGGGCTGCAGTCCATGGGGTTGCAAAAGAGTTGAACGTGAATGAGCAACTAAAAACAACAACGATCTCCTCCCTGAGAGGTCAGCAGAAATTCTGCATGTATTTGAATCATGCAGTCTTCAAGGTCATGAGTGCAAAAGCAAGTTAGTTCTTTCGCCATCAATGGAGCCGGACCACCTACCCGTGTGAGTCTCTTCTTATCAGTGCTGGGGCTCGCCCTGTCCCAGATGGGAACAAGTAGTCATGTGTTTAATGTGGTGATTTAAACTTAGCATTAAATTAATTTAAATGAAATAAAATTATAAATTCAGTTCTTCAGTTGCATTAGCCACATTTCAAGCGCTCAATAACATAGGTCGCTACCCTATTGGACGGCACAGATATAGATTTCCATCACTGCAGAAAGTTCTATTGAACAGAACCAGTCAATGCAGTCGCTGGAGTGAAGGGGTAAAAACATTGATGCTTGGTAAAAACAAACGGCTCCCATAAGAAAGTAAGTGCTTGAACAGATGGGGAAAGTGAAAAGGAAGTGAGAACAGCTCTTGAATAAAACATCCAAGTTCTCTGGACGCAACGATCCACAGTGATGAGCGGACGTCATGACCTGGGCGAAGGATGGGCACCTCCTCTGTGACATCGCAGCCGGCAACATATCCCCTGGGCCTTCTGCAAGAGAGGGGACCTCCTGCTGCAGCGGGCAGGCCACGCCAGGAGACACCCTCTGACTGCAGGATCAGGGGGAAATTTATGGAGAAGTGGCATCCGAGATGGACCTGGAAGGTTCGGTGGGATTCAGACTGGCAGAGGTGGGGGAGAGCATTGCAAGCAGAGGGGACTTGTGATGGGAGAGACCCTTGCTGTGCTCCCTAGACTCAGAGCAGCAAGGAGAATGGTGCTTCCTTCCTTGGGCTTCCAGAAACTTGAGCAGGTATGAACTGAAAAAGAAACTCATAATGCAAATGACTGATACTGATACTCATGGAAGACACAAAGTGGAAGTCATAGTCACTCGGTCAAATCTGACTCTTTGCAACCCCGTGGACTGTAGCCCACTAGGCTTCTCTGCCCATGGAATTCTCCAGCAAGAATACTGGAGTGGGTTGCCATGCCCTCCTCCAGGGGATCTTCCCAACCCAGGGATCAGACCCAGGTCTCCCACATTGCAGGCGGATTCTTTAACATCTTTAACACACACACACACAAAAAAACCCACAGATGGTTAATAAGCTGGGATAAGGTGAAAGTCTGAAGTCAGAGGCGCTATTCAGTGGCCCAGCTTTTTAGCACTCTTCCCAGCCCTCAGTTTTGCAGCTTCCATCTCAAAGGCCGTAGGAGTTAGAAAGCAGAAGTCTCTATTTCTCCGGCTCGGGTCCACCTCAGGGATGCACCTGAAGCTCCAGCTCCTCGGGCCAATGGGAGAATGCATTGACCAAAGCAACTGCTTACTGTGCATTTTAGCAGGAACCATGCACTGCGTAAGCTTGTCTGCTGCGGGACACTGCCCCTCGCATTGAAGGTGAAATATACTTGACCCCTACACCCCTCTTTCAAAATCCAACCAAGTCCTGAGGACTTCTGCGAGCTGCTGAGGGACTCACAGCCTGCCCTCTCTCTGCCTCTCATGGTCACTGCCGTCTCTGAGCCCTCGGAGACCCGGCCCAAAGCTGCTACTCCTTCCCCAGCGCCCACCAGGGATCAGCCTCACCAACATCTCTAGCATGTTCTCCAGGAGAAGCAGGGGAAGACGTCACTTGGAAGGATGCTCTGTACACCGTTTCCTGTTTTATTGGCCCTTCCTTCTCCCACCCCTACCCTGGCTCCCAGGTCTCTCTCTCCCTCTACTTGGCGGGACAGTTTCTGCCTCCTCGGAAGTATGACCATGAGTGTCCTGCCAAGTGAGCTAATCAGATGACTCCTTCCCCATCAGAGGGTTTCCCTGTACCAGCCTTGGAGAAAACAGAGTGCTCTCCACCTCAATTCATATTCCGTATTTCACTTAACCTTCTCCAGGACCGCAGGGATAGGAAAAAGTATTGCTTCCATTTTGCAAATGAGAAAACAGACTCAGAGAAGTTAAGGGACACGGCAGAGATTATGGAGTAGAAAAGTGGTGGGACCGGTTCATAAATTCAGGTCTGAAATTGAAAGTGTTAGTCCCTCTGTCATGTCCAACTCTTTGCAACCCCATGGACTGTAGCCCACCAGAGGCGAGAATACTGGAGTGGGTTGCCCTTCCCTTCTCCAGGGGATCTTCCCAACTCAGGAATCAAACCCAGGTCTCCTGCATTGCAGGCACAGTCTTTACCAGCTGAGCCACCAGGGAAGCCCAAACTCAGGTCTCCTGGTCCCAAAGCCCTAGCTGGCCTCTCTCACCCCTGCAGAACCTTATCCCTCAGCTGCCTCAAGGGGAATGGAGACGCACCAATAAGGAGACAACGGGGTTTACAAAAGTTCTTTCCAAGCCATGTAAAATGACTGGGAAAACAACTGTCTGGAAGACACAGAAGACGCTGATTGGCAAGAATTCTAATGAGCCTACAGGCTCCACCGTGCATATGTGGACAGTATCCATTGTGCATCAGGAATGAGGGATTTATTCTGTGCATGAGTCAGAGAATAACTATTGTTACTATTTAGCATTGATTAATTGTTCCTCCAGCCCTCCAGTCCTCTCCGAAGGTTCTCAGAAAATCATTAAGCTTCCTGGGTTGCCCAGGCCTTGACATTCTGGGGAAGGAGCTGCACCAGGAGCCCTGTGGGATGAGGCAGGCCTCTGAACGGCCCGCAGCGGGCCCTGGGGAAGGAAACCCGGTGGCCCGCTCACCACCCCTCACCCCTCCGGGCAGGCAGCCTCGCAGAAGCTCCGGGGGTCACGGCGGTGACTCCAGCACCAGGAAGGAAATTACAGGTCTCCACTTCCTTACAGAAAAAAACAAGTAGGCTCAGCGAGCTCTCCACATGGAGAACTTCGGGAGCTGCATACACACTGCGTAACTGCTAATAAGGAAGGGCTCGCTCTTCCGGGGAAATGCAGCAGCCAACGGGGCAGCCTCATTCGCGAGGCCTGATTAAGTGTAGCGTTGTAAAAGGCTCCGAGCAGTGAATTTTCATCCTGACATCCAATAACACTCCCTGACCTTTTGGATATTGTCCTTCCCAGAGGTCAAAAATATGAATAAATAATGGCTCTGACAACCTTGACATTGAGTAGAGGTGGGATGAAAAGCTCTCTGGGAGGAAAAAAAATCCGACATTACATTTGTGATCACAGAGAATAAGGGAAAATCCATACCCTAATTTTGCTAAATGCAGGCTTGGCGGGAAGACCTGAGACTAACCTCTGACAACCTTTGTGATGTTTATTCAGGAGGCAAGGGGCTCTCCGAGCTCCAGGCCATGCTCCATTCTCCATCATTCAACGTGAGGTGGGAGGGACTTCTTCCCACAAACAGTTTTTATTGATCAGAAATGATCAACCCAGGGAGAATGCCATCCGGAGGAGTTAGCTCCGAAACAATCTTGTTAAATAGTTAGCGGTGATGCTTCCTATCAGGTCAAAGGTAAGTCCAGAGCTCAGGGCCATCCGTCACGTGTGAGGAGCCCCATTTACAGACAGATGGCGGAGCCAAGGCAATCAGCCTGAGATCCGCTCAGACAGAAATTTATAACAGTTGGGCAAAGGAAGGTTGTCTCTTGTTTTGGTTCTGTCAGTGGGCGGCGGAGGAGCGAAATCAAGGAACAGAGTGAATTACTCAGGTGGCCTTGGGGAGACCATCTTCAGGATGAAGGCTAGAGGTCAATGTACAGACACCATCCATCCATCCATCCCTCCATGCCTGGAGCCCATGTGCCATGAGTTCAAAGACCCAGCACACAGGACTTAAAACCTACCGGATCTGTCATTAAACCCGCAGGGAATGTGCCAGGCAGGAGCCCTGCTTCACTCCAAAGGATGGATGGATGGTGGGTGAGAGATGAGCAAACATCCATGTCCTTGAACACCATGACCTTGACTAGACTGTGTCAGCTGTGGGGAAACCAAGACGGACTCCCTTCTCTACTGAGTCCAGAAGGGTGCTCGTAGATGGGGGGCCCAGAACACCATAACCCAGCTGTTCGTGGCCTCGTTGGCATCTCCATTTCACAGAACAATGAGTTGATTTGATTTTGCAACACAACAGACTTTATGACTTTATAGCTTTCATCATTGTTTTCCCTCCATAGTCTGCCTCTAGATGCTTCCAAGCAGTAGAGGGCAGTGGTTAAGCATCCAGGCCACCTAGGTCCTAAACCTGGCTTTATTTCTTCCTGGGCACAGTGGGCATTTTGGTTTGCCACCCTGACATCCCTTTCAGGACCAAGGCACTCCTTTCTGTAGCTGCGGGGAGCAGTGCCACGCCAAACCATTCTGCATTCTTCTTGTCTACATTCACGACAAGAGGAAAAAAAATCCATGCTACCAATTTAAAATTTAAATTTTTGAGAGGTGTTTGTTCATCATGCATGTAATTATTTTACAATTATGTGTTAAAATATTGTTTATCTTACTTGCTGACGTTTGACACCCCCTGACATTTTTTGTGAAGTATACCTCTCTTCTCTCACCCTCACCCTGGCTCTGGCAGGAGTGCTGGCTGCTGATGGCTCAGAGCTGAGCACCTCTTCAGGAATAACCCTTGACTAGAGGGAACATGATGAGCTTCCCAGGTGGTGCTGGTGGTCAGAATCTGCCTGCCAGTGCAGGAGATGTAATAGATGCGAGTTTGATCCCTGGGTCAGGAAAATCCCCTGGAGGAGGACATGGCAACCCACTCCAGTGCTCTTGCCTAGAGAATCCCATGGACAGAGGAGCCTGGTGGGCTGCAGTCCATGAGGTCGTAAAAGGGTCAGATATGACTTAGTGACTAAACAACAACAACCAGGTCACCCCAGTTTATGCCCATTGGATGGGGAGGGGGCAGGCCATACTCAATGACTGGTTGATGAGCGGGTTCAAAGGCATGACTCCCAGAACGAGCTAGACACCCGCACACGGCCACGGGATCCGCTCCAGTGGCTTCTTAGAGCTGCCCTAACAAAGTGCCACAAACTGTGCCGCTGACTGTCTCACAGGTCTGGAGAGCAGAGGTTAAAAGTCAGAAGGTGAGAAGGATCAGCTCCCTCTCCAGGTCACAGAGGAGGCGCTGTTCCAGGACCTTCTCCTTGCTTCTGCTCATTCCCTGACCCGTGGCAGCATAACTCCAATCTTCATGTGGTTTTTCCAAGGGCACCGTGCACATGGTCACCCCAGGGCAGGCAGCAAGTCGCCTGTAGGGTCTCTCGAGTGTCAGAGCACACGAGCAGGCCTGGTGAAGGGCACTGTTCGGATGTGAGGGCTGTTTTGTCATACAGTAAATTTGGAGGTACCACTTGGATGCTCATACCTACTAACTCCCACCTTTCGTGAACCTGAAAGAAGGAAGAGAAAACCAGAGACTGCATGAACATTTTATGTCATTTATTCCTTAGGAATACCCTCCATAGGGATCAGGTAAATGAACCTGCCCTGGAAACTCTTCCCATCGGATGGGTCCCTAAGTTCCCACCCTCCTCTGTCGTGGCTTAACTCCTGATGTTCGTTCTGGGTTTGACCTGGGTTTTGTCGTACCTTCTCCCCCACAGCTTCTCCCTCTGCATCGACTTCAAGCTAAGTTCTTGATGAGTGGCTTTCTCTCCTTGGCATCTGCTCTGACAACCCAAGATGAAAATGCTGGGTTTTGCAGAAACTTAGTCTTGGAACCGATCTCTGGAGAAAACATAGCTCCCCAGAGATTTTTAGGGCTTCCCTGGTGGCAAAGAGATGGGGAAACAGTGCCTGACTTTATTTGGGGGGGGCTCCAGAATCACTACATATGGTAATTGCAGCCATGAAATTAAAAGACATTTGCTCCTTGGAAGGAAATTTATGACCAACCTAGACAGCATATTAAAAAGCAGAGATATTGCTTTGTCAACAAAGGTCCATCTAGTCAAGTCTATAGTTTTTCCAGTGGTCATGTATGGATCCGAGAGTTGGACTATACAGAAAGCTGAGCACAAAAGAACTGATGCTTTTGAACTGTGGTGTTGGAGAAAACTCTTAAGAAGCCCTTGGACTACAAGAAGATGCAACCAGTCCATTCTGAGGGAGATCAGTCCTGGGTGTTCACTGGAAGGACTGATGTTGAAGCTGAAACTCCAATACTTTGGCCACCTGATGCGAAGAGCTGACTCATTTGAAAAGACCCTGATGCTGGGAAAGATTGAGGGCAGGAGGAGAAGGGGATGACAGAGGATGAGATGGTTGGATGGTATCACTGACTTGATGGACATGAATTTGGGTAGACTCCGGGAGTTGGTGATGGACAGGGAGGCCTGGTGTGCTGCAGTTCATGGGGTTGCAAAGAGTTGGACAAGACTGAGTGACTGAATTGAACTGAACTGAACTGGTGGCTTAGCAGTAAGGAATCTGCTTGCAATGCAGAAGACCCGGGTTCAATCCCTGGGTCAGGAAGATCCCCTTGAGAAGGAAATGGCAACCTACTCCAGTATTGTTGCCAGAGAAATCCCATGGTTAGAGGAGCCTGGCAGGCTACAGTCCACATGGTCACAAAAAGTCAGACACAACTGAGTGATTAATCCACCATCACAGAGACTTTCACAAAGGTGTCTCTGCCTGTGGGGAAGGAGGATTCTGTCTGCCTTTCCTGACTAATCTTAACCCCAAGACAGAAGGAAGGCAAGGGTCGTCTTAGGCTGAGCTTCTAGACAACCAGTTCTCTCCAGGAACAAAGCGAGATTGAACAAAGAACAAACATTCCCAGGCTTCCCTGGGGGCTCAGGGGTAAAGAATCCACCTGCCAATGCAAGAGACACAGGTTTGATCCCTGGTCTGGGAGGATCCCACTGCTGCAGAGCAACTAATCCCGCGTGCCACGACCACTGAGCCTGTGCTGTTCTGCCTGGGAGCCGCAACAAGAGAAGCCACCACAATGAGAAGCCTGCACATCGCAAGTAGAGAGCAGCCCCGCTCTCTGCAACTAGAGAAAAGTCCACACACATCAGCGAAGACCCAGCACAGCCGAAAATCAATAGTAAATACATAAAATCTAAAAATATATACATATGTTACATATATGCATAGAATATATACACACACACACACACAGAATGCTTGCCCTGTATACACAGAACAAGCGTTCTCCCTTCCAGGGGAAAATGGGTTCCTCCAAAGTCCACCTGGGCCTCAGCCCAGACACCACGGCTCAGTCCTGGAGTTTGGGGTCGGAGGGGACATGCAGTCACTTCCGTGGTCCAGCTGTTCTAGCTGGATGATCTCAACGAAGGGACTTAATCGCTCTGAGTTTCTGGGATGCCGTTGTTACCATGGAGACAACGCAGGCGCGCCTGCAACTGTGTCAGAGCTGGATTCTAAAGTCAGTGCCTACAGACAGACTCCCTATCCGTCAGAGCTTCCCTTGCAAACCCCTTCAGTAGGCCGCAGCCCAGTGGTCTCCTTTCTCCTAAGGAGGTAAAAGGCATGGCTCACTGCGCGGACCAGGCCTCTCTGGTCATCAAGAGGCTCTAGCAGGTTTGTCTCCAGGAGCCAGGTTGTGTGACAAATGACTCTCCTGAAATAGTATAATCACATTCCTGGCAGTGAGAGGCTCGCACTTTGAAAGGTGCTTAGGAACTGAATCTGATGCAGGAGAGAAGGAGGTTTACGGGGCCTGTCTCACCTCCTTCCACAGCTGTCTTCTGGTGGAAATAGACAGAACTGTCCCCCACTACCGCATCTCCCTCCTTTCTTCTCTGTCTCATTTGTTATGGGCTAAATCCTTTCCCTCCAAAAAGGTACACTGAGGCCCTAAACCTTCAGCACCTCACAGTGTGGCCTGACTTTGTCCCAGAATCTCTATGAGGCAATCCGTGACAGCAGGGTCACGAGATGGGCCCTGACTCAGTATGGCTGCTGCCCTCATCTAAAGGGGAACTCTGAGTGCAGAGCCACACACATAGGGCAGGGGGCGAGAGGACGCCTGCAGAAGAGGGCCGTCTGCAAGCCCAGGGACGCCTGGGGCTGCCGGAGGCCGGGAGAGACACCAGTCAGAGCTCTCAGGGGAAGCCAGTCTCCCCAACACCTTGACTTCAGACTGGCAGCCTCCAGACTTCGAGACAACAAATGCCTGCTGTTTAAGTTACCTGCTTCATGGTGCTTTACTATGGAAACTGCCATGAAACTAACACACAGTTGGATTGCCCGAGCTACATGTGCCTTTGGTGAGACTTGCCTGAAATACCTACGTCAGAGGGTTTTTGTGAGAATCAATGAGCCAAGTCCTGAGTTCAGGGATTAGCTCTCTACCTGGGGCGTATTAAATCGGCAGTGTTACTGCTCGCTGTGGCGTGCGTGCTTACACAGTCGTGTCCAGCTCTTTGCGACCACATGGACTGTCGCCTACCAGACTCCTCTCTCCATGGGACTTTCCAGGCAAGGATACTGGAGTGGGTTGCCATACCCTTCTCCAGGGGATCTTCCTAACCCAGGGATTAAACCCGTGTCTCTAGCATCTCCTGCATTATAGGCAGATTCTTTACCGCTGAGCCACCAGGGAAGCCTTCTAGTTATTACCCCTTTAATTCAGGTAAAGATATTGGATGAGGAGCCATGATAACCCTGGTCTTAGTCCTAAGTAAGTGAGGAAGAAAGGCATGTCTCCCTGGGATTTAGTTCTTGGCAAAATGAGGATTTGAATATATATGTGTTTCCTTCCAGCCCTGACACTCTAGAGTCCGTGATATCACAAGACACCAGTCAAAGGACCACATTAGGACGTCAGGGTCTGCCTTGACCCTGAATGGGACAGCAGGCAAGCAGGCCTGTAAATATTTCAGGGTCATTCCATGCTGGTCCAGAAGCTGCAGACGTTGACCTCCTTGGGTTTATTGTGCAGAAACCAAAAAATCAAAAGGACACAATTTTATGTCTTGAAATTGAAACCTAATACGTCTCCCTTTCCCATCTGCTAACTGCAATTGCTTTTGCTCTCAGGTCTGTGATGTTTGTAGGGAAACTGTTGCTTTTTCTACTGACTTATGTCTTTTTCTCAATAGAAAATGGAGAGCCTATTATATTCCCAAAAGTGTTCAGCTGGGTGGGGCCAAGGTACTGGAACACTTGCTCCCAGGAGGCCCTCACCCTACAGCTTCAAATCACCCTCATGTTCTCTTTCTAATGCTGCTGTTTCCACGCACCTCAGGACCTCAGCCACCAGGCTCCCCCGTCCATGGGATTCTCCAGGCAAGAACACTCAAATGGGTTACCCAGCCCTCCTCCAGGGGATCTTGCTGACCCAGGTATTGAACCCGGGTCTCCTGCATTGCAGGCAGATTCTTTACCATCTGAGCCACCAGGGAAGCTCAAGGCGAGAGGAAAATGTAGTGCCCCGGCCAGGGCCAAGGCAGGCCGCCTCCCCACCCCACAGGCGGAGGGCCGCCCGGACAGCTCTGCTACTTCTGTTACCAAGTCCAAGTTAGCTCTGCTTCCCGCACAACCGGCTGAGACGAGGAGCCTGAGAATCCTGCAGAGTAATGTCTCAAAATAACCACCTTATCAGGGTCTGGATGCCAATTTCTTTTATAGAACAGAGATGGAAGAGAGGTGAAGAAGCAAAGCAAAAAGCCCATTAATCTTGCAAATATCTCCTAGGGAATGTGTCATCTCTTCCTTCCCGTGGCCACCCACAGGTGGACAGGGCCCCCAAACAAAAGTACTTTGGGTCACTATTCAGACAGAGGGGCAGGGTTCCCCGAGCAGACCCTAATGGATAAAGAGTATCCACTTAGTGAACAAAAGCAACTGGGAAGCAAAAGAAGCGGATGGAACATGGAGTCAGAATTAGTTCTTCTGGGCAACAACTCCGCACTAGGACGTGCTCAGGACAGAAGGAACTGGACTAGGAGTGAGTAAGAGGCCCTGGCAGCCCAGCCCAGTGTGGGGCGGCCACCACCAACCCCAATGCGGAAGGGCACACACCCTCCCCGAGTCCACACTCAGGCCCTGCCCGAGGGCAGCAGGAAGACCCAGGCCTCCCCTGTCAACACCCAGGCTGAAGGTGGCAGTGGTGGAGAGGAAGAGGGGGAAGGGGCGCAGGACCTGGGGTGCCAGGGTACCAGGAAACAGGAAATTGAGAACCTTTCTGGGGGTGCAGGGAGGCCCCAGAAGTGGCACTGTGCTTCACCGAGACTGCATGGTCCCAGTACAAGTGCCACTATCCCATCAGACTTCCCTTACACAGCACAAATTCAAAGAAAGAAGTAGTAAGAATTTTTAGACTCACATCCACAGATCATCAAGCCCCAAGCACAAGGCCTTTGTGGGCATGGAGCCCGGGTGGGAATACGGCTGCATGCCCATAAAGTCAGCCTGTTGTTCAAAAAAAAAGCCGTTCAAGCTCATCACTTGGGAGCTTTGGAGCAGCAACAGCAGCAGCAGAGAGAGGGGCAGGCTTTCAAGGTGGGCCAACTCCGATCCTCCCACTGGTCCTCTCGGGCCCAGGGAATCTGTAGATGGAGCACAATGGCTGGTCCTCAGTGATGGCTGAATAAGTAGTAGCTGGTGGCTCAGCTGGTAAAGAACCCACCTGCTGATGTAGGAGACACAAGAGACAAGAATTCCATCCCTGGGTTGGGAAGATCCCCTGGAGAAGGACACGGCAACCCACTCCAGTACTCTTGCCTGGGAAATCCCATGGACAGAGCTTGGAGGGGTACAGTCCATGCGGACGCAAAGAGGAAGACACGACTGAGGGCCCACGCAGGTCGTGGTCACGTCCCCCATGATGGAGTGGTGAGTTTCCAACATTAATGGCTTAAAGGAGGTGAGATTCTACCTAATAAGGTGCCCCTGAGAACCCAGTAGGAACCCAGTAAAAGGAGAGGGGAGGAGTCTAGACAGACCCAAAGGAGAGACTGCCTGAGGTCAGCTTATAGGGGAACGGGGTGGAACGAGGGAATGCTGTGTTTCTATGCGGGGAGCTGTTGCTTACTCACTACGCTTGTGTTGGACTCTTTAGCAACCCATGGACTGTAGCCACCAGGATCCTCTGTCCATGGGGTTTCCCTGGCAAGAATACTGGAGTGGGTTGCCTTTTCCTTCTCCAGGGGATCTTCCTGACCCAGGGACAGAACCCTCGTATCCTGCATGGGCAGGTGGATTCTTTAGCAGTGAGCCACCAGAGAAGCCTGAAGCCTTAAAGCTGGGTTTATCACATGGCTCCGTTCTCTAAAAATGAAAAAAGCAGACATCCTGATGGGGGTGGAGGTGTGCCTCATGGGGGACTGGGACAATGACCCAAATCCATCAGCCACTGGGGGAGAACTAAACTTGCTGTCTGTGAGTTTAAATATCTGTTTGAATACAGCCAAAATGCTTTGGAATCTAGTGCTTGGAAGTAATCATGGTGATGGATTTTGCATTTTGCCCTACAGTGCAATTAAGGGGTAGGGTTTTGCCAACATCTTAAGCCTATTAAGAGCTCCAAGTGGAAGCTGGCCACGACCTCCAGGACTCTGATGAGCCTCCAGCCGTGACTCACCTGCAGCCAGCACACCGGCTCTGGTCACGCCCTGCAGGACGCAGGTCAGGGCCGAGGGGCCAGAGGACCTGGCCTCCCCGCTCCCCCGAGACCCGGCAGCACGTCTACACGTCACCACTGTGGCCCCTGTCACTTCTGACAGCAGGTATGATTCTAGCTGCCAGGCAGCTGGCAGCAAAGAAAATGTAATTGACGGCCAAATGCAGCCTGCAGAAGCGCACACCTGGCTCCTGGGGACTGGAGCTCAGCACACACACCCGGGCAGGTTTTCTCAGGACTGGCTGTGCAGGTGAGACCCCCTCTCGGGCCAGTCAGGGTGACTGTGAGAGGAAGCGGGATATGGAAATGCAGTTACTATTTCTGACAACTCCACGTCCTAAAACATGCTTTGAGAATTATATTACTAATAACCATTCAGCCATAATTACACTGTGAGCTGTAAACCCCCTATTGAAACCAGACTCATTCTTCCTTGATTTTTGTTGTTGTTTTGCTAATTCCAAAGGGAAATGATACTTTACTTCTTTACCACCAGTTCTGCAGAATGAGTCCTCTAAAATGAGCCTGAGGAATGAATCATGCCCTTGAAGGAGGACACGGTTTCAAAGCCCAAATTCTTAGGCTGGCTGCTTGGGGTTGGAGGGATGGAGACAAGATTTGGTAGAGGAAAGAAACTCAGAAATGTTGAGCTCTCAACTTCCCCGGCTTTCAGCAGTTAGGACTCAGTGCTCCCAATAGAGGGGGTGTAGGTTCAATCCCTGGGTGGGGAATGAAGACCCCGCAGGCCGCACAGCATGGCCTTAAAAAAAAAGAAAAGAAAAAGAAATGTCGAGGTCTGTTTTCAGGCTTGGCAATGAGCTCTCAGAGTTCAACAGAGTCACGTGTGTGTGTAGGAGCATGTATGTGTCCTGAAGGAGGCACATTTAATCAGAAATACACAGAATGAGCCAAACTGAGATTAGACAACGGGAAATTTAAGCTGCCTGTGAAAATGGAAAATGTCGCCCTGTGGACCATTTGAAAGGATGCTCACCAGCTGCACTGGGGCTCTGGGTACCAACTCCTCGAGAAAGGAGACCCAGATTCTAGCCTGGAAGGTTCTTAACCTCTTGTGTTCCATGCAGTGCAGAGCAGAAGTAAAACCCAGCAGCTGGACCCTTCAGGCGCACCCAGGTTCAAATCCCGATTCTGCCACGTACTAGCTCCGTGACCTCGGCCAAATCATCTAAGCTTGCTGACCTCAGCCTTCCCTTCTGTTCAATAGGGATGAGAAGAATACCTACGCAGAGGGCTGCAGAATTAAATGAGACAGAGTATGTGGAGGTGCAAAGCACAATGGCCAGGACATAGCAGCTGCTCAAGAGATGATACTATGGATGTGCCGTCACAAGTACTGATTGAGCATCAACTGTGTGCAGGCACATGGACTCACATGGGGTTAAATGTTTGAGCCCTACTTTCAGGAAGCTTGACGGAGGAGTAGAAAATACAAGGTGAGAAGAGGTTAAGATCCGTGGGAGTGACATCTGGACAAGTCACCCTGGAGCTGGGCAGGAAGGAAAACTCCAAGTCAGGGAAGCTGTGCGTATCACATAACTCTTCTGTCCATTCCTCTCCCCGCTGAGAAAAGGGAAGTGTGATCCTTTCCTCTCTTACCTCTCAGAGTCAGTTTGAGGCCCCCTAAAAGTTAGACTCACACCAGTGTTGGAAAGTACATCACACTCCAAACACTAAGGGAGCCTGAGAAGCAAGGACTTGGTCAGAGTGAGAGGGATTCTTGGAGACGCTGTAGCTTTGTGCTTTATGCTTTATGAAAACTGATCAGGAGCTCCACAGGCGCAGAAGACCGCCTGGGGCATGAGGCCTGCACCACGATTTCAAATCCCCAGCTCCAATCCAGCAGACGCATGCCACTGCTTATACATTTACACAAAGGGGGAGTTTACAAGTCATGCCAACAAAAGTGGGGCAAACCCGAAACTTGGCTTCCTGTGGAATCTTCTGCTACAGGGCCTCCCGGCAACTCAAGAATGTAGGAAGACAAAAGCCTTGAAACTGTCTGTAGCCCCCAGACCTTGTGATGATTCAGGTCTGATCACAAGTGTCTGATCATCAGTTTTTAATTTTATTAAAAAAAAAAAGAATCTATCCTCCTGTTCATTTATCATCCAATAAAACTTTCATGCTTATTTACGTGTGTCTGGAAGAGGTAAGGAGGAGACTGTCCATTTGTAAAGAGAGCTTAACACAGACTGCCATCTTCCTAGTTCATTCATTTGCCCCCTGACTTTTATTGAAGGTGTTAAGGCTTGTATCCTCCAAAATTCATACATTCAAGTCTTAATTCTGAGTACTGCATTTGGAGTCTGGATGTTTAAAGAGCTGATAAAGTTGAATGAGGCCCTAATCCAGGACTGTGTCCTAAATAAGAAGGGGAACTGTTAATTCCTAGAACTGCTTTTGGAGCCAGGATATTTATCTGCAAGTCAAGGCCATCTGCAAGACAAGGAAGTGCCTCGGGAGAAATCAAACCTGGATCCCAGACTTCAGGTCTTCGGAACTGAGAGAGAGCAAATGACTGTTAAGTCACCCAACCTGGGCTCCCTTTGTAGCCGCAGCAAATACAAAGGGCTACTCTGGGCCAGGAACACTGCTGGGCCTTGGGAACCCAAGGAAGAAGACTGTGCCCACCTCGGAGAGCTCACCACCTCGGCAGGGAAGCACAGGTTCACAAACACAGCATGACGGAGGCTGGGCTGCAAGAGAACACGACTGCTCGGTCCTGGGGGTGGGCGTGCACAGGGGTGAACTCGCGCAGGCCCTGCTGAGCTGACGCAGACTGGAAACCTCAGTGGGACCTGGCTCATCCCTCAGTCCCCGTCCTGTGTTGTCGGCCAGTCTTTAGTTAATGAATCACGTCTCTTGGTGCACAGGTAGGTTATTAACTTGCTGGACTTGTCCTTTGGGGAAGTAAGGAGGCATAAATTCTTGGGGCTGCAAGGTCTCTGGGAGTTTTCTAATTCCACCGGACATCCCGGCGAGAGGTCAAGTCAGCTGCTGCCATTACAGACAGCCTGTCAAGGAGATCCGGAGTGTCCATATGGGGGCAAGGCAGATGGAAGAAGGGAGGGAGAGAGGGAGAGACGGAAATAGAGGAAAGAGGAGGGAGGAAGGAGAGAGAGAAAAAAGAATCTGCCCAAATTTCACACCGCTCTGGAAATAAAGGTTACAGCCGCAGCTGCCTCATGTGGGTAAAGGTGACTGTCAGATCATCTTGGTCTACAAGGAGCAGACAAAACACGGAGACGGTTGCCCACCGTCTCTGCATCCGCCTAGACAGCAGCTTCTCCTGCCTCACCCAGCAGGAGAAGGTGGTGTGTCTCAGGGAAGTGCAAGTGGGCACAACCAGAACTTCGGATCCCCTTCCAACCACAGGCCAGAAGACTGTCTCCTCTCTCCTGAAACTAACACTTTGTCAAGCTGTCCACCGACGTCGGCCCCAGCCACCATATAGACACCTGTGTAAGCCGCCCATACCTGTCCCTGCCAGCAGTGTGGACTGCAAGCTCGTGAGGAGCCCCAGTGCCCGGCTAGCCAGTGGTCCTCAGCTGAGGGCAGGAGCAGCACCCATGGGCGGATTAAGCACGCAGACCCTCAGGCCCACCCCAGCCATCAGTGGGTCGAGGCGCAGGCCAGAAGCTGCATGTTCAGTGAGCACTCGGTGATGCTAACGGACCACACCTGGGGCAAGACTCACCCAGAAGAACCCACAGAGACACAGAGGAGAAAACTAAGGCTCCAAGAGGTGCTGGGGCTTACCCAGGACCGCAGAGCCCGCCGGCGGCAGAGCCCATCAGAACCCTCATTCCGGCCCTAAAACAGGAGCGTCAAGTCAGCACAGTCAGTTCAGTGGTCCCAGGGCTCTGCCTCTTCCCCACGTTCATTGCCTCTCCTCACCTCCCAAAGTCCTCCCCTCCTCGCCTCCCAAAGTCCTCTTCCCCTCGCCTCCCAAAGTCCTCCCCTCCTCGCATCCCAAAGTCGTCCTCCTCTTGCCTCCCAAAGTCCTCTTTACAGAGACGGAACAAAACCAGAGGGAGATCAGAACTCAGGGCAAGAATCCTCTGGGTGAATGTTGGGAGCCCTCTAAACCCTTTAAATATCTGTGTCCATTTCTATTCTCTGGCCCTGTCACTTTCTATTTCCTCTCTGAGACAGTGAGATACACTGTACAAGTGATTGTCTGAATGAGCAAAAAGCTCGTTCAAGACAAATAGTTAAATAAACTTCAAAATTCAAATGGATACTTTGAGCTCAAATTAACCCACCGTGTAATTAATACTTTTGCTTCTTCAACCTCTCTTTATGACCAGGTAGTGCCATTAAGACTTATTCACAAAAAAGCCACTTTATACACATCCGTTCAGGGCTGAAAAAAAAATCTTTCAAAATTATCAGAGGAATCCAAGGTGGAGGTGATTTCTCCCCTGGTGTGCTTGAACTTGGGAAGACTTTCGACATAATGGTTGACATATAAAAGACATTTATAATAATTACTTAGGCACTAATGACAGTTTGGACAATAAGAAGCCTGGTTCCAAAGTTCCCTGACCAGCAGTGTTTGCTGTGACTAAGGGCCATGTAGACAGCAGGCATCAACTTTGCCTAACCTTTGCACTTGTAATAAAAATGCAATAAAGTAATTGGTTAAAATCGAGACACCCCTGATAAAGAATATTTGCTTTTTAAAATAACTGGCTAAAATAGGAACATATCTGATAAATGAGTTTATGGGGGTGGGGGGCGGAAGGCCAGGCCTTGCTAATTAGTTGAGATTCTGTTTCCTACGTGGATTCCTTCTTTATTTCTTTGGAGAGAAATGGAGCCGTGAAACAATGAAAATGGTCTGTAGTCCTGACCAAAAGCGTGTGTACTCCTCAGTTAACAGAGAGGTGTTTACATGCTGTTAACACTTGTTTAAAATTCCCAAGCTTCACAGCACTAGAGAACGCAGGCTTTGACGGCATACTTAATCACAAAACTGTGGTTCTCATCAGATCACCAATATACTTTGACCTTCTTTGCATAAAGCAGAAGACATGGAGACGCAGGAAGGAGACGTTCTGTATCCTCTGGTCTCTTAATTCGTTGCCATCTATACTTGAGTTGAAAATCCATGAATGTCTTGATCTTATTTCCCTTGAGAGTTTGCTCTATATTAGGTCCCTATTTAAAAGCTCCAATTTTTAATTAAAATCTTATTTTTTAACAATTAAATATATAAAGGATGACACTTGGTATAATTATGAGCAGACCGGAATACATTACACATAGCAATAGTAATAGGAATGACAAGAACAAGGGTACCATAAAAAGCATGCATCGATTTCACACCTTTATGTGGCCCCCTAACAGCAGTTAATGAACCTGAGGGGCAGTCGTATTGCCTCTGGACACTGTATACTGTGGAGGTCCCCATTCCTAGGAACTGATGCTCCCTGAGCTGCTCTTGAGGGCTTCCCAGGTGGCGCACCTACCAATGCAGGAGACACAAGAGACCCGGGTTCAATCCCTGGATCGGGAAGATCCCCTGGAGGAGGGCAGTATTCTTGCCTGGAGAACCCCATGGACAGAAGAGCCTGGCAGGCCTCAGTCCATAGAGTCGCACAGAGTCAGACACGACTTAAGCGACTTAGCTCGCACACACTTGTGTATGGCCTGCACAGCCAGGCACTGTACTAAGCACTTCACATTTAAACCATCTGGGGCAGATCCTAGTACAATCCCAGTTTTACCGATGACAATTCTGGGACTCAAAGAAGTCACTACAGCTAAGTCTGCAAGACCACCGAGTGAGCAGTGACTCCAAACAGAACGCCTTAAACCCAACATGATCTAGTGGGTAAAGACTTGACTTTGGCACCGCCAGACTGGACTTTTCAAAGTCCAGAGAAGACTTCAAGGCTTGGGAAGGTTTTGAAAATCAAGTGTTAAAGCAAGGTGAATTGAATGATGAAACTTTAGTTGTCTCAGAAATTAAATGAATCTGTGTCCTTCGTGAATTTCCCAGTTCTTCCCATTCCCTCTACGCCACCCTCCCTGGCCCTGGGATTCAGCACTCTGGGGACTAAAGTGTCTGCCACCTCCAAGGTGACTTCTAGCAGAAGCACTCCCATTTCCCGGGGTTGGAGGATTCAGGAGGCAGGTGTCAGAGGAGGAAACCAAAGATCTCCACTCCAGCCGCCGGGGTGATTTCCCCACCACAGTGATGCCAGGCTGGCCTGAACAGGGTCCCAGTGATTCCTTTAATTGACTCCCAAATGACTGGGTTCTATTGTCTCCACCGCTAGGCGTTACAAAAAGTGGTCTGAGCACTGGGGGGGCTTTCAAGGCATCCTGGGCCTTGAAAGAGAAAATGGAACTATTCTACAAACAAACAGAATAACTCAGGCTGTGAGGAGGGTTGGTGGAGTCGTGTTCAAAGCAACACGTCCTCCCCTGTTCCTTCTCCAGGGAACACAGAGACACAATGAAAGAGCCCATCCATCTGGGGCCAGGCCAGATTTTGGTTGTTGGTTAGCCACTAAGTCATGCCTAACTCTTATAACCCTACGGACTGTAGCCCACCAGGCGCCTCTGTCCATGAGATGTCCCAGGCAAGAATACTCGAATGGGTTGACATTTCCTTCTCCAGGGGATCTTGCCAACCCAGGGATTGAATCCACATCTCCTGCACTGGCAGGCAGATTCTTTACTACTGAACCTTATGTTGTAGGTAGCTTACTGCATAAGGAAAGTAGGGAAGAAGCCTTATGCAATATTAAGGCATATATTAAGGCACTTACTAAGCATTTACCATGTCCCAGGCTCTATTCTAAATCCTCCATCTATATTATATCATTTGAGACAAAAACCATGTGAGGCAAATTCTACTATTGCCCATTTTACAGACAGAGAAACTGAGGCACAAAGAGGTTTAGTAAACTCACCTATAAATAGTAGTTGGTGGAAGATTCAGCCTCAGGCAGGCTGACCCCAGAGCTTAGGATGAAATTAGGGGCTTCATAAGGGAATATCGATGTGATTAACTGAGAGACAATTGTGCTGCTGGTAGTCATGTATATACTATTAATAAATGTTAAGTCCACCAAACACAAACATTCAACCAGCTCTCTGATAACACTGGAATGTCCCGTTCCAAATACTTGAGGTCAACCTCTTCCAGGGAAACACAGGGACATGAGAAGAAGGAGTTGCTGGCAGCTGGAGGGTAGAACACAGACCTGTGATGAGCTGATCCAAGTCTTCTCAAATGTTGCCCACCTTGGGTTCCCACAGCCTCCCTGAAATGTCTCTCACTCCTCCAGCACGAGGTGTGCCAGCTCCCGAAGTTTGGGGCTCTATGGAACTAATCTATGCACCCCACTCCAGTACTCTTGCCTGGAGAATTCCGTGGACAGAGGAGCCTGATGGGCTGCTGTCCGTGGGGTCGCACAGAGTCGGACAGGACTGAAGCGACTTAGCATGCATGCGTGCATTGGAGAAGGACGTGGCAACCCACTCCAGTGTCCTTGCCTGGAGGGTCCCAGGGACGGGGGAGCCTGGTGGACTGCCGTCTATGGAGTCTCATGGAGTCGGACACGACTGCAGTGACTTAGCAGCAGCAGCTACTGATCTGATGTTAACCATACTTTTCTTGCCTATGAATTTGCCAGTAGAGGGAAGGGCTGTCTCAGGGTACTGCCCCAGACTCAGGCCCTTGTGTCGGCCTCCAAATTCTCCCTTCAATTCCAGGGCTTTGTGGAAGATTCTGTGATGCAGCCATGGTCACTTGCTCATGCTGCTACCCCCCTCTTTCACTTTTATTGATTTGAATTATGATCAATTAAGCTAAGTTGTTCAAGCTGGTTTTAGAAAAGGCAGAGGAACTAGAGATCAAATTGCCAACATTCACTGGATCATGGAAAAAGCAAGAGAGTTCCAGAAAAACATCTATTTCTGCTTTATTGACTATGCCAAAGCCTTTGACTTGTGGATCACAATCAACTGTGGAAAATTCTGAGAGAGATGGGGATACCAGACCACCTGACCTGCCTCTTGAGAAATCTGTATGCAGGTCAGGAAGCAACAGTTAGAACTGGATATGGAATAACAGACTGGTTCCAAATAGGAAAAGGAATACCTCAAGGCTGTCTATTGTCACCTTGCTTATTTAACTTATATGCAGAGTACATCATGAGAAATGCTGGACTGGAAGAAACACAAGCTGGAATCAAGACTGCCGGCAAAAATATCAATCACCTCAGATATGCAGATGACACCACCCTTATGGCAGAAAGTGAAGAGGAACTCAAAAGCCTCTTGATGAAAGTAAAAGTGGAGAGTGACAAAGTTGGCTTAAAGCTCAACATTCAGAAAACGAAGATCATGGCATCTGGTCCATCACTTCATGGGAAATAGATGGGGAAACAGTGGAAACAGTGTCAAACTTTTTTTGAGCTCCAAAATCACTGCAGATGGTGACTGCAGCCATGAAATTAAAAGGCACTTACTCCTTGGAAGAAAAGTTATGACCAACCTAGATAGTACATTCAAAAGCAGAGACATTACTTTGCCGACTAAGGTCCGTCTAGTCAAGGCTATGGTTTTTCCTGTGGTCATGTATGGATGTGAGAGTTGGACTGTGAAGAAGGCTGAGTGCAGAAGAATTGATGCTTTTGAACTGTGGTGTTGGAGAAGACTCTTGAGAGTCCCTTGGACTACAAGGAGAGCCAACCAGTCCATTCTGAAGGAGATCAACCCTGGGATTTCTTTGGAAGGAATGATGCTAAAGCTGAAGCTCCAGTACTTTGGCCACCTCATGCGAAGAGTTGACTCATTGGAAAAGACCCTGATGCTGGGAGGGATTGGGGGCAGGAGGAGAAGGGGACAACCGAGGATGAGATGGCTGGATGGCATCACGGACTCAGTGGACGTGAGTCTGAGTGAACTCCAGGAGTTGGTGATGGACAGGGAGGCCTGGTGTGCTGTGATTCATGGGGTCGCAAAGAGTTGGACACGACTGAATGACTGAACTGAACTGAACTGAACTGAAACTAAGTTCCGGAAGCAACATCTTAATCAAATGTCCATCTCCCAAACTGTAAGTCTGCACAGATGGCTAAAACCCAGGGCAACACCTAAATTAAAGACTGGCATACTCCACCCAGGTGGCTCGGTGGCAAAGAATCTGCCTGCCAATGAAGGAGACTCAGGTTCGATCCCTGGGTCAGGAAGACTCCCTGGAGTAGGAAATGGCTAACCCACTCCAGGATCCTTGCATGGAAAATTCCATGGACAGAGGAGCCTGGCGGGCTACAGTCCATGGAATTGCAGAGAGTCAAACATGACTTAGTGACTGAGCACGCACGCATACTCTACCCCAAAGGGTTAATCACAGGGGTTCCCTAAGAAAATGTGATTCCAACAGCCGTTGGAGCAAAAAGGGCAAGGAATCTATATCCTGGTGACACACCCAATTCACCCATTTTTCAATAGAGATTTCTAGGTCCTGAACCCCAGACGTCCACCTCTATTGTAATTTTCCCTGTAGGCCTTGCTTCCCATTAAGTCAATTCTCTGACTTCTGTACCCGAGTGTACCACTAATCACTGCAGATAAAGATAACAAAGGCTAACGGGTGACCTGCGCACGATTCTAACTCAACTTGGGGAAAAGCCAAGAGTTGAGTCAGCCAGGCTCCTGATTTGCCCCTGCACCGTGGAATTACCAATTTGGTTGATACTATTTACTAAATTAAATTGTCCTCACACTGAATTGACCAGCTCCAGCATCAGGCAGGGCAGGAAGAGTGTATTAGGAGGAGTTCTTGTCGGAAACTGGGTTAAGTTCACGTATAAATGTTCAGGCCTCAGAACGCGACAGTCCTGGCTATAAAATGTCTAACTCAACCACTGAACACTATGTCCCTCTGTGACTGCTCTGTGAGCCGTTCAGCAGCCTGACTGTTCCACTGACCTACTTATTTCCGGCGTTGGGCTCCTTCCATAGCTGGAGAAGGAGGAGGGGATTCTAGCAACAGTGGCTTCACGATCCTAAACCCTCTTTTAGAAAGTGGTCACGGTCAGAACGCAGTTTCACGCGCGTTCACCTACTCACGGAAACAGGAATCAGCTCGTTAGAGGGTCTGGGAGAAGCCACCAAGAAAGAAGTGGCAGATCCTTGGTCTCGAGGTCTCTGGGCTTTCTGCTGGCCCTCTAGGATTCTCTGGGATCTGAGTGAGCTGCGTGAAGGCTCCCGGAGGTTTCCTAGAATGCAGAAGCAGGTGGAGACTCGCGATTAGGCTCAGCTCAGGGTGCAGACACAGACAGTTTAAGTTCAAAGGGCTTCCCCGCCCAGGCGGTTGCTCAGGTGGCAGGAATCGAGCACCGGGAGGAAAGTGACAGGTGCTGCTGACACCAGCGTAGCGAGAACAAGCTCAGACCCGGGGACGCGCCGGGCGGGGGAAGCGGCTCGTCCTCCTCTCGGCAAAGCGCAAGGAGCTGGGGACGTGAGCCAGTAACAAACCTGGCTGCGGGGCTTCAGAGACGAAAATCAGGGGCATGTCCAGAGCCCTCTCTCTCCTCACCTGCCTGGGTCCCCCACCAACGCTACAGGCCAGCTTGAATGAGCAATTTCCCTTACCCTGTGCACCAACAGCTTTAGACATCAAAAGACGTCGCCATGCTGGGGCGTTCAGACAAGGTTGAGAGAGGAATACCCGGGCCATCCCATTTTACTCCTATAACCTACGGGGCCTGGGGATTTGCCTCCTGGGAACTATGTTCCTCGTGTAATCGGAACTAACCTTGCTCATCAAGCAAAGTACACACCAAAGCTGATTCAAGACCCCAAGTATCTGGGTTTCAAAGCTACTCTTCAGCTTCTTTTTTAAGGAGGAAATTAATTGCACTGCACACACGGTCCCTCCTCATCCTGAACCCATAGGAGACTTGAAGAGGAAGAACCCCAGAGCTCAGAACGGCACGGTCCCCACCTTCCCCAGCCTCTGCTTCCCCCGCCCCTGTCTCCTTCACATTTCTGTCCAACTCAGGAGATAGCGCCTTTGGTCCAGTAGGAGTCCGTGACCCGTTGATTCAGGGAAGTTCATTTAGCTGAAGCAAATTCGACCTCTAGAATCCAAATTGTTGGCAGACTTTTGTGAGATTGGATCCTCGAAAGCTGGTAACGGCTCTATCCCATGGATTCTCCATTGACATGTTGTATGAAAACCATCAGTCATGCCCCTTCTGTGTCAGGTAGACAATTGAATCAGATCGTTACCTGTACCTCCCTTGCTCTTCAGAGCTTTGAAGATTCCCAAAAGGGAGAAGGACCCAGAGTTCTCAGGGATGGCAGCTGAGCCTGTGGGCCTTGGCAAGCTGCCTTGTGAGACTGAGTGGAAAGAACCTCTAGAGGAGGAAGGGGCCAGAGCGATAGTCTGTAAAGCCCGCAGCCCTCTCTGGTTAGCGCTCCCTGACTCCATGGTGTTTGTGAAAAGAATGGCCATTCAGAATCGCCCAAGGATTTAGGACTTGGGCATTCAGATGCTTCATCTTAGAAACTGGATCTAGAACCAAGAACTAGGCTTCCAAAGCTGACCTGTGAGCGAAAGAGTCAAGGTGAATTGACAGGCAGCAACCTCTTTTAGAGGAATTAGAAGCAATTATCATGTAACTTCTGATTCATCAGGGACCCAGCCCACCAGCACTAAGCACTTTTAACAGAAATTTTAGACTTTCTGTTTCACATGAAATGGAAGAGAGAAATTGGTGTCGTGGTCT
This sequence comes from Aepyceros melampus, assembly GCA_006408695.1. Taxonomy (NCBI): domain Eukaryota; kingdom Metazoa; phylum Chordata; class Mammalia; order Artiodactyla; family Bovidae; genus Aepyceros; species Aepyceros melampus. The sequence goes on from SJXQ01007852.1 coordinate 423,461, forward strand.
TCTCTCTCTCTCACAAATTAGCAGGTACCCTTCGCTCAAAATATCCAAGGCTTTTGTTGTGGAGCCAAAATTGATCAAAGGTTACTGCAATCTAAAAACAAAAGAAAGAAAGGGAGAGAGAATTCTCCAGTTGCCTGGTTGCTAAGCAACCATAGTCTGTTCTGGTAACTGGGTTCGGGGGTCTTTGCTTTCATTTGCTGCTGACTTTCACTCCATATATAATATATACCAGCATGTTTATTCTCCTGTAAATGCCCAGCAAATAAAAAGTGATGAAGCCCTTTCACTAAAATTATTCATGTGCTAAAAGCTGTTATCCACATCACTGGTGTGATTGACAATATCATACCAGCAAGCTTCCCAAATTAGTTCTTGTTCTGCTATTGTACTCCTGGGCTTTCTGCCTTTAATAAAAGGAAAAGAGCTACAGTTTTATGTAAGCTTTCTACAGCCTGGCATTACAGCTCCTCAGTACCAATGATGAAGATGTCATGTCTATTCCAGGCACATCTTCCTCCCAGCTGCCGTCAACTTTCTAGAGAAACTACCTTTCAAGTGATTTTTCTCCCCCTTGAAAACTTTGCTTTGCCTTGAGAGTTAATTCACAGGAGAGAATTTGAATGTGCTATATGTCCACATAAATGAGTTGCCTTTAAGGAAATCCATGTGATATATGATACTCCTAAGACTGTTTCTCAAAATGGGTCTAAAGATCACTTCCATCAAAGTCAAAAGCCAGGGACCAGGCCTGAGCATCCGCATTTTATCAAACAACATGCCCCTCTCTGCAACAAGTAAGTTGGATGCATCCTGAAGTTTGAGCACCACAGCCTGAAAGGTCTTGACTGTTTTCATTTGAAGAAATTGATCAGTCCTGGGCAAACCTGCATTTTGAAATCAGAGCTGGGAAGTCTTTTATTTGGGCAAAGGTTTATGGGTCACTCAGAAATATCCAGGTCCTGTAACTAGTGGCAAGCAGACCGGTCACTCCCTTGCCAGCAGAGGATGCCAGTTCAGTAGACAGAAGCCTGAACAGCAAAGCTGGCCACGCACGCAGGACTGACTGCAGTCCACAAGCACAGAAGCGTGTCACCTGTTGGTGAGTTGTGCCTCTGATCAGCCCCACACCCCCTTTAACTAAAGATGTTACCTTTACCAAATCTTTGCTTAATCCTTACTAAAGATTAGTATCCAAATGTGTACATAACAGGTACAAATTTCCTAAGCCTTAAACTGAGGCCATTGTGTGACACACATAATTAAACTACATTCCTGAGGGTCTCTGGTTAAATGAAGGTGAATATCATCATCAGATACCCTACTAGTAAGTAACTGGAGAAGAAAATGGCAACCCACTCCAGTATTCTTGCCTGGAGAATTCCACTAGGATGCGGTAGGACTTCCCACCTGGAATCAAGATAGCTCTACTTCGAGGTCAGTGCAGTTCCCCCAGCCCTGGATGTGCTGTGATTACAGGGGACACCCTCGTCAGCAGGTCTAAAACCTCTCCCGGTAGGCAACTCCACTGGGTCACAGTGTTCCCTGCTGGAGACCACAGTTCAAGTAAAACCCAGTCTACCTAGGGTAATATAACACAGACAACTAGCGGCGAGAAGGCCTGGAAAAGCTGGGACACTGCACAGATGCCCTGTGAGGCAGGAGGCAGGCTGATGGGAGGTGTGAAGGTTCACGCAGGCACACTGAGATTCCACAGTGGGGCCAAGATCCAGAGATTAAAGAGAGAAATCTGAAGACGGAACACAGTGTGGGGGCTGAGAAGGAACAGGTGCAGGAAGCTTCTGCTGCTTCCGGTTTGCCTTCAGCCAGCCTTCTTTCCCCACATCAACCTGCGACAATCTCGGTCTATGGCTACGACACTGCTTCTCTCACGCCTAACAGGCTCTAAGAGCCACTAGCTCAGAAGTAAAAGGCCTCCTTTTCTTGAGCAGAGCCATGGCCAGCACCCGTGAAGTAAGCTTTGGATGCTCTGCAAGCAGCTAGTGGTTTAAACAGTCATTGCATTTGTACCTAACCCTCTTCTATTGTCATTTTTATGCAGTGTTATTTTTCCTTTTTTTTTTCATTGAAAAAGCTTTCAAACAGAGAGAATCCTAATTAATTTGAAACAAGAATAATTTTTCCTGCATTTTGTTGCTTCCAGTTCGTGGTTAAAAGAAGCAATTTCAAAGTCGGCATCTTTAAACCTCGCAGATAATATTGAGTGGTTTTGCTAAATAGCTTTTAGCTGTGCTGTTCATGTGTTATTTTGATGAGAGCTGGTGATAGTGTTAATTTCTGATAAAACACTGTAGAATACTGGCTTCTCTTTCTAATAGATGTTTCCGTGCAAAGGGAAAGCTGCCAGCACCTCATTTAGTCAGATTTCATTATACTTGCCATAATATTGCTCATGTCTTCTCCTCTTCTGTAAATCCCTTCACAGCTTGCCTTGGGATGTATTGTTTCATGTACACATATTTGATATTTCCAGCTGAATTTCAGCCTTGTTCAGAGTGGGGCCCAGCCTGTCCCTAACATTATAGATTGCATTACCTTCATGAAAAGTACCACCTCAGTTCTGCTAGCTTGAATGGAAAAGAGAGCTGATTTGATTTTTTTAATTGATTTTTATATTTTAGTTTGTTTTGCTTTACAATACTGTATTTGTTTTGCTATACATTGACATGAATCAGCCACAAGTGTACATGAACTCCCAATCCCGACCCCCACCTCCCCCCTCCCACCCCACACTTCTCTCTGGATTATCCCCGTGCATCAGTCCCAAGCATCCTGCATCCTGCATCAAACCTAGACTGGCAATTCGTTTCACTTATGATATCATACATGTTACATTGCCACTCTGCCAACTCATCCCACCCTCTCCCTCTCCCACAGAGTCCAAAAGGCCATTCTGTACATCTGTGTCTCTTTTGCTGTCTTGCGTACAGGTTTATCATTACCATCATTCTAAATTCCATATATATGTGTAAGTATACTGTATTGGTGTTTTTCTTTCTGGCTTCCTTCACTCTGTATAATTGGCTCAAGCATCATCCACCTCATTAGAACTGATTCAAATGTATTTTTTTTTAATAGCCTGATTTGATTTTATACAGAATCATGTATGTTTCGTGGGGCCCTGGCAGCAGATATGGAAAAACCACTCAGACTCTGAGATGGACATATAGGATCACACCATGATTCCAATGTGGGTATCAGTTCTCACTTAGAGTTATGAGAGCCAAGAGTATAAATGAAATTGCCTGGGCAGAGAGCATAAAATGAGACAAGAATAAGAACCTGGGGTAGTTCTTGAACAATACCATTTAGAGACTCAATGAGCTTCTGAAGGGACAAGGAGAATGACAAAGAGAAAGAACACCATATTGTATTGGGGGAAATGTGATCCAGTACAGCTCAACTCTGTTCAATGCTGCTGAGGAGTTGAGGGAAGGAATGATGTCTGTTAAACTTAGCTGAGCAGAGACCTTAGCAAGAAACATTTCTGTGGAATGATGGGGGTGGAAGCCAAGAGTGGGTGATGTGTAAATGCCAGGTAAAGAGCCAAAGATAGCAAGGTGTGATCAAGGCTTTCAGAAGTTTGTCCCTGAAGGGGAGTAAAGAACAAGTGTGATCGATGAAGGGGAGACAGGATCTGGAGACGCGTCCCTCCCAGTTTTAAAATGATTCCATCATAGAAATAAAAAGTTTAGGATAAATGATTACAGAAAGCATCCTCTTTCTCTTCAAATATGTACATTCCCCTTCCCATCCCAATCAGTTCAGTTCAGTTGCTCATTTGTGTCCAACTCTTCGTGACTCCATGGACTACAGCATGCCAGGCCTCCCTGTTCATCACCAACTCCCGGAGCCTGCTCAAACTCATGTGCATTGAGTCAGTGATGCCATCCAACCATCTCATCCTCTGTCATCCCCTTCTCCTCCTGCCCTCAATCTTTCCCAGTATCAGAGTCTTTTCAAATAAGTCAGCTCTTCGCATCAGGTGGCCAAAGTATTGGAGTTTCAGCTTCAACATCAGTCCTTCCAATGAATGAATATTCAGGATTGATCTCCTTTAGGATGGATTGGTTGGATCTTCTTGCAGTCCAAGGGACTCTCAAGAGTCTTCTCCAACACCACAGTTCAAAAGCATCAATTCTTTTGTGCTCAGCTTTCTATATAGTCCAACTCTCAGATCCATACATGACCACTGGAAAAACCATAGCTTTGACTAGACAGACCTTTGTTGGCAAAGTGGTGTCTCTGCTTTTTAATATGCTGACTAGGTTGGTCATAACTTTCCTTTTAAGGAGTAAGCATCTTTTAGTTTCATGGCTGCAATCACCATCTGCAGTGATTTTGGAGCCCAAAAAAATAAAGTCAGCCACTGTTTCCACTGTTTCCCCATCTATTTGCTATGAAGTGATCCCCTCTACTCACACATATACACAAGCCATTATGCAGCCATCAGTGTATCGTTTTTCTGGCAGGAAAATTCTGCAGATAAAAAAGTAAAATTCAGAGCTATTCCCTTGACACTGATATACCACCTAGCTACCTGAACTGAACTGAACTGAACCATGCTTGGCCAACCAATCACAAAATGATGTTCAAATCCCATCTCCCTGTGAAGCCCAGGGGTCTCCGTCCATAGATCCCAACCCCTAGCTGCAAGGATTCTCAGTGTTTGTATGGTCTTTGTCCTGTGAAATCCCAGAGAGCTAAGTTCCACCAGGCTTCTAAGCCATGTGCTTTTTGTCTCTTACAAAAGGACCGACAGTGTTCCTGTGCATTTTAAACAATAGTTTGCACCATCTATTCTAAGTCAGACAGGCCTGGTGAAGAAGAACTGTGACTTGCCGCTGAGGATGGCAGAATTGGGGCCGGCCCCCACATCCCCCAAGCAGGCCAGGGCCTTTCTGCGAAACACATCAGCTGCTGCCTTCTCCCTCTGCCCAGGTGACGTCAGCTTCTTTCTGGACTCAGAGAACTAGCTTTCAGAAAACCTCAACAGGTTACTTTTCCCTGCCGCTGCCACACCCACAGTTTTACAGGCCGGGAAACCGAGGCCCAGAGAGGGTAAATGACTCAGCCAAGGGCACCCAGCCATCTCTAAAGCCAAGTCCCAGGCCCACATGCTTACGTCTGCAACATGCGTGCAAGTGTGTCAGGACAGACCTGGGTGCCTCCCAGCAATGCAGCAGGAGAAGCAAAGACCCCCTTTTCTTTTCTTTTCTTTGTCTCTTAAAAAGATTTCTTTTCTTTTCTCAGGGACTTCCCTAGCGGCTCAGTGGTGAAGAATCCACCTGCCAATGCAGAAGACACGGATTCAATCCCTGATCCAGGAAGATCCCACATGCCGAGGAGCAACTAAGCCCGAGCACCACAGCTACTGCTGAGCCTGTGCTCCAGAGTCCGGGAGCCCCAACTACTGAGGCCCCGTGCCGCACCTACTGAAGCCTCCGAGGCCTACAGACCATGCTCTGCCACAGGAGAAGCCACGGCAGCGAGAAGCCCACTCGCCTCAGCAAAGAGTAACCCCTGCTTGCTGCAGCTGGAGAGAAGCCCACGCAGCAACGAAGACCCAGCACGGCCAAAGGAAAAAGAAAAGATTTATTTTCTCTTCTTGCTTGAATGTACAAAGGCAAAAAGAGTAGTTTGTTTATATAAATATATGCCTGTGTGTGTGTGTGCGCGCACGCACGCTCAACCATGTTCAACTCTTTGCGACTTCATGGACTGCAGCATGGCAGGCTTCCCTGTCCTTCACTATCTCCCTGAGTTTGCTCACACTCATGTCCACTGAGTCGGTGATGCATCCAAGCATCTCATCCTCTGTCGTCCCCTTCTTTTCTCGCCTTCAATCTTCCCCAGCATCAGGGTGTTTTCCAAGGAGTCAGTTCTTCACATCAGGTGGTCAAAGTATTGGAGCTTCAGCTTCAGCATCTGTCCTTCCAATGAATATTCAGGATTGATTTCCTTTAGGATGGACTGGTTTGATCTCCTTGCTGTCCAAGGGACTCTCAAGAGTCTTCTCCAGTACCACAATTTGAAGGCATCAGTTCTTTGGTGCTCAGCCTTCTTCATGGTCCAACTCTCAGAAAACAGTTTTAACATGATCAATCCTTAGGCTCCTCCTGGACTCAAGAAATGTGACTTCAGGTCCAAAAGAGGGCAGGACTTTTTCTTGCCCCCCATCTTTAGGAGTCAGCAGGGCCTTTCAAGACAGCAGTCTATAAGAGGAAGCAGTTGAGGCATGAGTAGTGACTTCCGGTCACCATGAAAAGCCCTGAAACCTCCACACCTCTTGCTGCCACAATGGGACAGGCTGCCTCACCTTCCCACCCCATTTCTCCAAAGATGAGGTGGTCCCTGAGTCCACCTGCTTCTATAGTCTGCCCAGCAGGCAGAGAATCCCATTGTCAGAGGAGCCTGGTGGGCTACAATCCATAGTGTTGCAAAGAGCGGGACATGACTGAAGTGACTTAGTACACACACACACACACAATATTTGATGCACATTTCCTGAGTCATTTTATAGATTTTTAAAAACCTCCCCTTCCCCAACCAATGAAAGATAGTATCTATTAATCTGAGCACATAGCCCCAGGCCTCCTGGAGCCTAAGGATTTATCATGTTAAACCTTGTGACACCAACCGCTTACCTCATCATCAACCAGGCAGAGAACTGGACATAAGCCGATCACAGACCCTGCCACCCACAACCCCCACCGGCTTTTAAAAGCGCTTTGTCGAAATCCTTTGGGGAGCTCTTTGTGGTGGTAAAGAATCTGCCTGCAATGCAGGAGACCCAGATTCCATCCTTGGGTCAGCAAGACCCCTGGAGAGGGGAGTGGCAACCCACTCCAGTATTCTTGCCTGAAGAATCCCACGCACAGAGGAGCCTGGTGGGCCACAGTCCATGGGTTACAGAGTCAGACACGACTGAGCAACTAATACACTCTGGGCAGCTGAGAACTTTTTCGGGCACGAGCAGCCTTGTCTCCTTACATGGCCTTGCAAGAAACTTTCCTCTGCTCCAGTCTCCAGTGTTTCGGTGTGTTTGGCCTCACTGCGCGCTGGGCACACAAACAGGTACTTCTTTCCACCTTAGAAACACTCTCCCTTCCCCTCTACTTGGCCTCAGTCTAATCATCCCACAGGGCCTATTCTAACCTCACTTCCTCCTTCATGAACCCAGTGACACCTGGTCACCCTGAACTCTAGCTCTCCTTGTTCTCCCTGCTGATACTTCTTCTATTAGGATATAATGCTAATTATTTTATGATGGGTGTAACTATTCAGTTCAATATTATGTTAAAGATATATTCTGACCAAGTCCCCCAGCTAGGGAATGAAATAGGTGGGGAGGGGCTATAAGGACAATTAAGTCTGTATCACTGGCAGGCTTGAGGGCAGGGAAAACGATTTAATCTCACCACAATCTCTCTCAGTCGCCCCCTTCCATTCTTTAGCTTGGATGATTTATGCTTTCTCAATTTTAGGTAAAAAATCTATGGAGCCTAAGGAGGTATAGCTTTCCCTTCCATCCAGATGGAAATTCTAGAACCTCTCTTTTCTGTTAAAGACCCAAAAGGAAAAATTATCATCACGTAGAGTATCTTCACTGACCACAGTGCAATACAGCTAGGAATTAACAAGACATTAACTACAAAAACTATCTATACTTGTGTTAAAATAAGATAGAGACTAGTCTTAAAAATCCTCCAGGCAAACAAAGCCATGGAGTGAAACTAAATTTAGCTTATTTTTTATTAACATAAGTGAAACTTTACTTACATTATTTCCTGCAAATATCTATGATAAGTATAATAGAAATTTAAGTCATCTTCCAAAAGAGGTATAAGATAATCACTTTAATCAATCCTCTGCCATTTGGAAATCCCCACTACAACAACCAATCATTGTAAAAGTTAAACTGCTTCCTCTTTCACACTTTATCAAACATCCTGGGATGAGCCCCTGCATTTTCTGTCAATGTTGAATTTGGAAACTCCAGTTCAAGAACTATTTTTATACATACAATAGACTCTTACTAAATGCTATTTTACTGATCTAGTGGTTTTAATTTTTATATTTCTGGATTTCTGACACTTGAAAACATTAAAACATATTTTTAAGTAACTCCCAAGCTAGAGAGGAAATATAAGCAAATTACAAACTATAACTCAACAATGAAAGCAGTACTTGGCAAAATTTATAGAGTGCAGCCAAAATGGTACACTGAGATCAATGAATAGTAATCAAGACATCTATAAATATAAAATATAGACTGAAGATAAATGAACTCAACTTTCAAATCAGGAAGAAATAACAACAAAACAACAACACCGTCTCAGGGAAGTATAAGGAAGGAAGTATTAAAAAAAAAAGAAATTATAAAATCAATAAAACAAAACTGGCACATTGATTAGACCAATCTTTGGCAAGTTTGACAGAGAAAGAGAAAGTACATGAACATCTGGTACCTGAGGAAGGCGTGAGGCTAACTTTCAGCCTGAATTTCAACACAAAACAAGGATTGTTCAGTCCTGCGCAAGTTCTTTAACTTCTCTCAGTACAGGCCTACCATCCATTAAGTGCAAATAACAAAAAATCCTGCTCTAGTGGTTGCTGTCAGAAATAGATGAGATAGTGTTTGCCAAAAACTGAGTACATTGCTTGGCTCAGAGAAATCAACAATAAATACTAGCTATTATGGTATCATTTTAATGTCATGGAGTTATATGGAGCCGTAACTCTCAGTCCTGGCTTTCCATTAGGATAATTTTGGTAATTTTAAAAAGTCTTGCTGAGTGACTATTTCTATTATTAGGGGCACTCTGATTTTTTCATTGAAGAAATAATTTTTGTAATTCTCCAATTACATTGTTAGCATAACTGTGTTTCATAAGTGTCCTTAAACTTGAGGATGTCTGATTCTGTATTCTTCTCTTCTTTTTTCCTTGAATAGTTCTTTGGTTTCTTTACATGAAAAGTTTCAAGATTGGAAAAGTCTGCAATTGGAAAATTTTTCCACTTTTCTTTTCTTTCTGTATGTCCAAGAGTCCATATTAAATGGTTAGTTTGAGCAACAAAATAAATTTTCAAAAGGAGAAGCTATCTTAGTTTGAATTCCCCTGGAAGCAGACTCTGAGACAATGGTCTGAGTACAAATGGTTTATTTGGGAGGTGATCCCAGGAAGCACCAGTGAGAGTGCAGAAAGCTGAGCGGAGGAAGAGAAGAAAGCCCGCAAGATAACGCTGCCACTGTGGCATGTGCTTAGATGTCAAAACTCTTTCACTATTTGCAAATCAGAGTGTCTGCAATGCTCCCACCCATCTTTTTTTTTTTAAGCTATTCTTTTCTGTTTATGAAAATGAACTAACCAAGAAGAGAGAGGCAATCAATCATAAAATCAGCAGGATATAAACTTCTAATGAACACCTTGGGGTTCAGAGATTATTCTCCTTGGATTTGGATGGGTTATCTATCAGATAGAGGTTATCTATATTTCCTAAAATATGGTAAGAAATGAAAGTAAGAGTAATACTGTGATTTGTAGGATCCCTTTAACTTCCAAAAGTGTTGTCAGATTCACTTGGGCACTCATTCAACATGCCTTTACAGTGAAGTTACATTTCATAAGGAGCTGTGAACTCTAAAAAAGTGTGTAAGATAAACATGAACCTTAAAAATTCAGTAAAAAACCCATATACATGGTTCCATATACATGGTTCATGCATTCACCACGTAGTGGGTTTGCATTTGGACACTATGTGGTATTAAAGACATGTGTCTTTAAACGCTGGGCTGATAATCACGTTTGGTACAATGAGATCTCCCTCTCAGGGTGCTCAAGGGGACGAAAACTAACAAAAGAACAGCAGGTTCCAGTCTATCTCTCAACTCTTTCTCTAGAGCAGAAGTTGGCAAACTTTCTCTGAAGAGGGCCAGGTGGTAAATATGCAGGCTTTGCAACCGCTCTCACAAGTACTCAGCAAGTTTACCCCCGTAGCAGGAATGCAGACACAACAATAGGTAGATGAATGAAACCAAGCATGTGTTTCCACGAAACTTCATTCAGAAGAACAGGCAGCAAGCAGGGGATGACCTACCACCCACAGTGGGCAGCCCCCTCTTCTACTGTCTGCCCATCGCCTGGGTAAACAAAATCACAGATTCTGTTCTGATGCTTCTCTCCCTCTCTTTCTCTGTGTGGCAAAGTTTTCAAGAATCAAATACACAGACCAGGCAAGACTACTGGACTGAACATCTGTGTCAGGAATGATGCTGGATGCTGGACCTAGGGAGGACAGCCTTCTGCCCTCACAGAGGCCCCAGATGTGGAGGAGACAGTTGACTGTCCAGCAAAGATTAAGACTCGCCCTTGCATTGAAGAGAGTTGTCTCCCATGCAGCTGCCCAGCCAAGGACCGTAGTTCTCAGCTTCCTTGCATCTAGTTGGAACCATGTGATGATTCTCACCAATGAGATGTAAGCAGAAGTCTCTTATAAGCCAAGACTGTTAAGAAGCAAGTGCGCATTCTCCATACAAACATCACATGTTTTCTGGCCGGATGTGTAGGACTCCGAGGATCTAGACGATAACAGAGCCACAAGATAGAAGGAACCCAAGTCCCTGAATTTCTTCATGAAGGTGCTCATCGATCAAGTAATTGATAAATGTACATCGATTGGACTAAGGCTCTCAAACTTAAGGGTTTTATTCATCATGGCCACGAGCATTATCTTAACTGATACAACAGTCCAGCAGATACAAACTATGAAATGTCAGCAGTCAGTGTGGTGAGAGGTATATTAACCGTGTGCCACGTGCATGCGTGCAGAGTCAGCCCCTGGCACTGCAGCCCGCCAGGCTCCTCTGTCCAAGGCATTCTCCAAGCAAGAATACTGGAGTGGGCTCCATGCCCTCCTCCAGGGGCTCTTCCTGATCCAGGGATTGAACCCACCTCTCTTATACCTCCTGCATTGGCAGGTGGGTTCTTTACCACCAGTACCACCTGGGAAGCCCAATGGTGTGCTATAGGAGTACCAAGTAGGGAATGATGGGACAGACAAATTCCACTGGAAATTCAAGGGATATTTTAATCAGAGTCAGTGGGCCCAGAAAGATTAGCCCATCTGATCTTCACCAACAACCCTGTCATCACCATTTGATGTACTAAGACTCTGAGATTCAGAGTGATTGACTCGGGCAAAGTCATCACCCCAGACTCCTGGATCAATTCCAGTCCTCTTTCCCTTGTGTGACAAAGTCTCAAACCTCTTTTTGGAGAAGCACAAACCCATAGTTTGGACAAGGGACTGGATCTCCCAGGATCGCATTTAGCCTGAAGCTCAGCTCCTCTCCACACCACAGTTTTAGCCCCACTTCCGAAAGTGACCCTGCTCAGGGATTCCCTAATAAGCCAACTCCTTTCCTTCCTCGGGGGCCAAGCTAATCAGGACAGGTGACCTTGGGCAGGGTGGAGGGTCTTGTCCATGGGCAGAAGTACTCTCTGCTGAGCAGCATCTGTGCCCACCACAGATCTGAACGACCCTCTCCCCGTCCGACAGCAGGCTGGCAGCGTGGGAGTCAAGAGGCAGACAAGAGAAGGGAGCGTGGCAGGGAGGAGAGGGGGGCATATTCACTGTTTCTATTTTTGACTTTGAAAAGAGATTTTTGACACATTAAGTAGAAGAATTTCCATACATCTGCAGGCACTAAAAAGCCAGTTCCCGAATGCAGCTCCTCCCGGCTCCACTTTCTTCCTGGCAAGAGAAAACAACCCACACGTCACCCGGCTTTTAACTTTTCCTTGAGCATCTCAAAAGCAGATTTCTTCTTCTTCTTTTTTTTTCCTTAGTGAAACAATGAGCCCTTGACTCGGGGGGCTGTGAACAACAAAAGGAACTTGCTCACCTCCCCGCCTCTGCGCCCACACCCTCAACACCAAGGACTCTCCAGATCTCCTGGCTGGTGCCCATTTGAATTACGCTGAAAACAAACCCATCTCCTTTATCCTCCTGCAGATGGATGGCTTCAGATGTTTGGCAACCCTGCATCAGACAAAAACTGGATCTAAACCCACAAGTCTGTTCTAAAGAGCAGCAGAATTCAACCAGAGCAGATTGGATTATGATAAACAGCTTTAAAAATACATTAACTGTTTACATTCTTTCTCCTCGTCCTCCTTCTCCCCTGTTTGTACCCACGTACACAAACCTATTTGACTGAATAAACTTAAAACTGGCTAGAATGCTGGTGGGAGGGTTCACTGGGTGACCTTTCTGACCCCAGGTATCAAACATCTTTAAAATCTACATTCCCTTTGACCTAGTAATTCCACTTCTATGAATTTATCCTAAGAAAGTTTTATCCTAAGCTTGCAAGCTTACAAGAATGTCCATCAAGGAATTTATAAAAGCAAAATAAAACAAACAGAAAAAGACTTAAATATTCAACAACAGATAACAATAACTTTCTGGACTATGGTGCATTTCTATAAAATGGAATCATATGAAGCCATTTAAAATGGTAGTTTTTATAATTAAGATAGAAAAACCTGTTAAGTAAAAACCTACTTATAAAACAGTATGGATGGTGGTGGTGATACTGTTAGCTGCTCAGTCGTGTCTGACTCTTTGTGACATCATGAAATATAGCCTTCCAGGCTCCTCTGTCCATGGGATTCTCCAGGCAAGAATACTGGAGTGGGTTGCCATTCCCTTCTTCAGGGGGTCTTTCCAACCCAGGGATCAAACCTGGGTTTCCCACATTGCAGGCAGAGTCTTTACCATCTAAGCACCAGGGAATAGAGCATGTATGTTTAAAATGTATATTTTGGCATGGAAAGCCTGGAAAAAATGTACACCAGAATATTCAGAGTAAGTTCTTTGATGCACAGAAATTCACATGACATGAAAAAAAAATTTGTGTTTGCTTTAGCCATATCCTCTCATTTTTATTAAACAAATATTACTTCTTCTACCAAAAAAAACTGAAAAAATAAATATATGAATGAAACTACATGTAGTGACTCTAAATATTTTTGGTCATCATAATTCCATCCCCCTGGGATGGCTGAATTCTCACTGACCTGTCAGGGGCTGCAGCATTAGAGCAAAAACTCCACATTCAAACTACATAGCTAACCAATGTTCAAGTCCTTAGTTCTGTGTCAGAGTTTCCAAGGGCCTTTGTCATAACACTTTCAAAAGACTTTATAACATGAATATATATTTTAAAATACAGGTAGAGTAAGTGGAAGTTAGTTCCGGTCCAGTCTTCCCAGATATGTAGAGAAAGAGAAACAACAGCCTTAGAGGGAGGGGTCTATTGTGAGTTGGTTTTTTTTTTCTTTTCTTTTTAGCAGAAGGATCATAGAGAACAAAGAATAACGTTCAGTTGACAGGTCATTGATGGATGCCCTGGCCATCTGAGAAAGGCCCCAGAGCACCTCGGTCCTGGGAAGTCAGCCAGGAGCTGGCTGACAAGGAGGGCTCTGCAGCCTGGAGGCTCTGACATGGGACTCCCTGCAGCAAAGGCTGGGTCGCTGAAAGGCTGCAAGATTCATCTGTTTAATCAGCGAGCTCCCAGATGATGCTGGGAGTTTGATATGGATCATTCCAGCCTCTCTGAGATCGATCAGCAAGTATTGATTGAGTGCCTACTGTTTGCCGGGCTTGAGGCGAGGCATTTTGGGAGATGCATGGTGAGTACAGAACAAGGTCTCTGTCCTCTTCAATTAGCGCTACCAGCCCGGGCGTAACAAGGTGGGAACGGCCTGAGTGTGACGATGCGAGGTACAGGAATGCCGAGCTCGGGGCACGCTGAGATTGGGGGACATGAAACAGAGGTAGACTTGAGCTACAGTGGACTTGAATACAGATGGGTAACATCACTGGTTGAAGGGATACAAATATGTATTGGGGAACCCTAGCTACATTAGCAGAACAGCCTGAACTATCAGGGCCTTAACATGATAGAGTTCATTTCTTGTTCACACAAAGGCCGCTGGGCAATAGGGATGGAGATGGGACTCTTCACACAGTCATTCAGGGTCCCAGGTTGTCAGGGGTTTCATGATCCCCGGTACACACCTTTCAAGGCTACTCAGGGCTTCAGTATCCACCCAGCGTATGGGGAAAATGTGAGCAGGGGTCACGTGGGAGGTTTCTATAGTCCAGGACCACAAGGGGCTCGCATCACTTCTCCCACATCCCATTGGCCTCAAGTCAGTTTACTGCCCCATCTAGATGGGAAGGGGATGAGAACTATGGTGTCCGGTGGGTCAGCCAATTTCCAGCAACAAAGGTCTGAAAGGGGAACACAAAACGCTAGTGGAAAGTTAGCCACAGAAGACAAAGGTCAGAGGTCAACCCAGCACAGCAGGGTGTGGAACTCAGGAGATAGTCACAGTGGAGGAGCTAGAGTCTGACATGGACTACTGAGGCCCAGGCCAGGAGGAACGGAAGAGCAAGGTGCTTGAGGACTATTTACACAGTAATGACAAACCATTAGCCTGGAAATCTCCATCTGGGCAGAGGTCAGCCTTGGTGACTGTGGGGTCTGGGGACTGGAATGCCTTCAGAGAGGGTTTGCACTCGCCTGATGCCACAGTAACAACCTCTTAAAGTTTCTCAAACAGGCCCACCACCCACCTTAGTTATATTCTTGGCCAGGAAGCATACGACCCCTTCCTTAAACATTATTTGGATCTTAGAGAAGGTTCGTATTCATGAAGGAAATCAAAGAGAGACCAGGAGAAGCACAGTTGGAAGAGGAGGTGCTAGGGAGTTCTTGAACCTCATGAATAGGTTTTCAGGAAAACCCAGAGCGCCTACCCTGAGGCTGTGGGGATCTGCTCTAAAAGCTCACAGGGACTGAAGCCCCTCCCCATCCCAGGGCAAGAGAGGGATGAGATGCTCTCCTATAAGTCTGTGAATTCATTTGGTTGCATTGTTTTTTCAGTGACGGCACCATGGACAGTGGCCTTAGAGAAGACAGGACCTCTCCAGGTCTCAGCTCTCTAAAAACAAGCGAATCTGACACCATGATCTCTATCCTCAGCCCTTCCAGGTATAACATCCTGTGCACCTGAGTTCTTTTCACACAGGAAACCCACATATGCATTCATTAGATCTTAGGAAGTTTAGAATTCAAAATTAGGAATCAAAATAGGAGAAAAGGAAAAGAAGAGGGAACTTAGACACTGATAGACTAATACTTCCCAAAATGTGTTTCAGAAGTATTCTTTCTTCAGACTTACAGTAGGATGTGCCTATACATGTATCTTTGTGTGTCTCTATCTATCTGTATCTATGTGCTAAGTCACTTCAGTCATGTCCAACTCTGGGTGATTTCCATGGACTGCAACCTGCCAGGCTCCTCTGTCCATGGGATTGTCTAGGCAAGAAAACTGGAGTGGGTTGCCGTGCCCTCCTCCAGGATCTATATCTACATAGTCTATATAGATATTTACTAAATTTTTATAAAATTTACATGTAAACCATATTTTAATTATATATAAAATTTATGTATAAATATATAACTTTATATGATATACAGATACAGGCATACCTAAAGGTAAATGCATGTGTGCTTATGTCTACATACATGACATATAGATATATTTACAGTGAAAGTGAAAGTCGCTTCAGTTCAGTTCAGTTCAGTCGCGCAGTCGTGTCCAACTCTTTGCAACCCATGAATCACAGCACTCCAGGCCTCCCTGTCCATCACCAACTCCTGGAATTCACTCAGACTCACCTCCATTGAGTCCGTGATGCCATCCAGCCATCTCATCCTCGGTCGTCCCCTTCTCCTCCTGCCCCCAATCCCTCCCAGCATCAGGGTCTTTTCCAATGAGTCAACTCTTCACATATGGTGGCCAAAGTACTAGAGCTTCAGCTTTAGCATCATTCCTTCCAAAGAAATCCCAGGGTTGATCTCCTTCAGAATGGACTGGTTGGATCTCCTTGCAGTCCAAGGGACTCTCAAGAGTCTTCTCCAACACCACACTTCAAAAGCTCAATTCTTTGGCGCTCAGCTTTCTTCACAGTCCAACTCTCACATCCATACATGACCATTGGAAAAACCATAGCCTTGACTAGACGGACCTTAGTCAGCAAAGTAATGTCTCTGCTTTTGAATATACTATGTAGGTTGGTCATAACTTTTTTCCCAAGGAGTAAGCGTCTTTTAATTTCATGGCTGCAGTCACCATCTGCAGTGATTTTGCAGCCCAAAAAAATAAAGTCTGACACTTTTTCTACTGTTTCCCCATCTATTTCCCATGAAGTGATGGGACCAGATCCAACTCTTTGTGACACCATGGTCTATAGCCCACCAGGCTCCTCTGTCTATGGAATTCTCCAGGCAAAATGGTGGAGTGAGTTGCCATTCCCTTCTCCAGGGAATCTTCCCGACCCAGGGATTGAGCCAGGATCTCCTGCATTGCAGGCAGATTCTTTACCCTGAGCCACCAGGGAAGCCCATTTATCTCTGTCTAACTCTCTACAGTAAAAACTGACACCCGCGCCATAAGCCAAGCACTCTGTAAAGCGCTTTTTATGCATTGGTTCCTTTAAATCCTCTCAGCAAACCTTTTATCATCATCATCCCCATGTTATAGATTTTATGTTTTCAGAGGTCACTCACTTTCCAAGGTCATAACAGTTGTAGTGGAACGGAAAGCTGCAAAGCCAGCCAGGTCTGCCTCTTGAGTCTGTGTTTCCAGCTTCTGATACTTCCCGAGGGTTCTCTGGTCAAATTGGTTTGGGAATTGCTGGGATAAACAAAATTAAACTGGTTTATTGCTGCAAAACTTCCCAGATCCCTGCCTCCCTACTGCAATGGAGGGGCACAGATTGGAGAGAAGCGCAGACTGAGAGGCAAGAGCCTAGATTTGCCCACTACTAGCTGTGTGACCTCGGGTACATCACCTAACCTCTCTGTACCTCATCTGCAAAATAAGAATAACAACAGCATCTGCTTCACAAGGATTGGATGAATATTTTTATATCAAATATACGTATATATGATATCAAACTTATGCCAAAGAATTAAAAAGAATATTTCTCATATCAAAACTAAGTGCTACTTAAGGGTTGGCTATTACTAGAATGGGCTGTGCGGTCAACCACTTTACCCTGGGGCCCCATTTTCACAGAACCTCTCCCTTGACAGTAGCAGGATCTGGACCACCCTTCTCACTTGACGATGAGGAAGCTGAGGCGATAGGCCTGGCTTAAGGTGTGAGAGCTGAGGGGGCCGGCAGTCCAGTCCACAAATTCAAAGTCCAGTTCAAGCTCTACAGGCCTACGCAGCCTCTCCCTGGCAGATTCAGACATTCTCTGCAATTCTAGTTACAGAATTGTGACCAAAGAAAAAATAACATAACTTCAGCTTTTTTTTTCTCCCCCTATGGTGTCCACTCCATGCAATGCCCAGGGCAGGGACCTGTTCTCACTCAGAATTAAAGAGGCTCGAACTAAACTTTCTCCAGTGGCAGCCCCTACCTCCCAGGGGACTGTCTCTTGCAGCCTGCCTGGCCCGGCCTCTGAGTGGCCTGAGGCAGGATGACACTGGCCTCTGGGAGCCCTGGGCACTTGCAGCTGGCAGCGCTGACCTCCCATTGGCGGTGAGGGCAGCCGGAGCGGCCAGCCTCTCTCCCAGTGCTGCCCAGAACACGCCTGGGAGCTGGGAAAGGCAGACGCAGACAAGTAATCTCTCTGGCTCTCACAGGGAAGCATTTTAGAAAACAGAAAGGATTAAATGTGACAATGCCCATCAATCCCAAGTAAAATCAGACAGGGCTTAGGATGAAAATCATCCTGTTAGGATGCTGCTGCTTCTATTCGTGTGGTTTCTCTCTGCATCTCTCCATGGGTATCTTCCTGCTCTGGCAAGTCTTCAGAGTGGCTGGGTGTGTGTGTGAGTGAAGTGAAAGCTGCTCAGTCATGTCTGACTCTCTGAGACCTCGTGAACTATGCAGCCCGTGGGATTCTCCAGGCCGGAATCCTGGAGTGGGCAGCCTTTCCCTCCTCCAGGGCATCTTCCCAACTCAGGGATCAACCCAGGTCTCCCACATTGCAGGTGGAGTCTTTACCAGCTGAGCCACAAGGCAAACCCACAAGGGAAATGTGTGTGTAAAGAGAGAGACAAAGAAAGAGAGAGATTCAGAAGAACAAGGAAGCAGGAAAGAGGGTCGGGGGGAGAGCCAGGAGACTCTGTGAGCTTCAGCGCCCAGTCCCGTGGTCCTTTCTCAGTCCAACCTTGTTCCACGTGCTGCCCGCTGGTGAGTTGCGCCTGCCTGGTTCCAAGGTCTGAGCCAAGCGCCCAACCTGCTATCCTGCCATCCTGACTGTAGGAGAGAGCTCACCACTTCAGGCCCAGTCTCTCCTTTGCGCTCTGGATTCCATGTACCTTCAGTCCCAGGTTATTAATGACTATTTATTACTCACCAGATGCTGAGAACACGGAGCGATTTTCTGGACCAAATGTTCCAGTGCGCCCCATTTCCGCTGAACGAGGAGGCTTCCAGGGGCTCACCTCTAAAGAACAGCCTGGCCAGGGTCTGCAGGCGTTGGCTTGGTAGGGGGATGAGAGTTAATGGGCTTCACAAGTGAAGTCTGCGGGCCCTCTCAGCCTCTCTCACCCACCTGCAGGGCACCCACGTTAAGAGGGGTGGGCGAGCCGCTGAGAAGGAAATCTCTCTCTCAGGCTTGCCAACCGAATAACCCCAATCACAACAATTCAGCCTGTAAATGAGATGCTCCATATATACAAACGGACACGGTTCAGTTTCAAGCTCCTTCTCTCAAACCCAAATCAAGTAATACTTTTTATATACTAAATGAGAAAGTAAGTTAAATAGGTATAGCCTATTCATTGTTTTCAATATACTTAGGATGTTTTCTTCCTTTGTTCTGATCATTTTGGAGCCACTTTCCTGTTCTGCTTTTCGCTTTGTCTTTTTTTTGGTCACACCACGTGGCTTGCAGGGTCTCAGTTCCCTGACCAGGGACGGAGCCCAGCAATGGGAGCGTGGTGTCCTAACAACTGGCACGTGTGCGC
This sequence comes from Aepyceros melampus, assembly GCA_006408695.1. NCBI lineage: Eukaryota > Metazoa > Chordata > Mammalia > Artiodactyla > Bovidae > Aepyceros > Aepyceros melampus. The sequence continues at coordinate 442,545 of SJXQ01007852.1, forward strand.
CCAGTCACCTTCGTCATGACAACTCTGTGACCCTGGGGACCGTAGCCAGCCGGGCCCTCAGCCACAGGATTCTTCAGGCAAGAACACTGGCGTGAGTTGCCATGCCCTTCTCCAGGGGGTCTTCCCGACCCAGGGAGTAAACCCACACCTCCCGCATTTCAAGCACATTCTTCACTGACTGAGCCACCAGTGGTTGGTGGTTTAGTCACTAAGTCATGTCTGACACTTGCGACCCCACAGACAGTAGTCTGCCAGGCTCCTCCGTCCACAGGATTCTCCAGGCGAGAATCCTGGAGTGGGCTGCCATTTCCTCCTCCAGGGAACTGAGCCACCAGGGAAGCCCCCTACCCACTGGACTGCTAGGGAATTCCCCGCTTGGTAGTTTTTGACCAAACCAACTAGCTTTACTGTTATCCTTCCTTATGTGTAGATTCAGCAGAGTATGAACATGGGGTTAGGAACAAGAAACATGAAAAATGGTAAGAACCACTGCTGCTGCTGCTGCAGCTAAGTCGCTTCAGTCGTGTCTGACTCTGTGCGATCCCATAGACGGCAGCCCACCAGGCTCCCCCGTCCCTGGGATTCTCCAGGCAAGACCATTAGAGTGGGTTGCCGTTTCCTTCTCCAATGCAGGAAAGTGAAAAGTGAAAGTGAAGTTGCTCAGTCGTGTCCGACTCTTAGCGACCCCATGGATGGCAGCCCACCAGGCTCCTCCGCCCATGGGATTTTCCAGGCAAGAGCACTGGAGAGGGTTGCCATCGCCTGCTCGGTAAGAACCATTATGGTTGCTCAAAGCAGCTCGTATTATCTGTTAAGTCCCCTTATTACCCATCTCTCCCCAGAGATGCTTATGGATCAGCGGCGTCTACTGATGGTCACAGCTGAAACTGCTGAGGATCGCCTACTCAGCAAGCATGTGCAGAGAACTCACTTCATGCCAGGCACTGTATGAGGCCCAGGGCCCCAGCTTCAAACAAGAAGGGTGCAGTCTCTTCCTCTGGAGTTGCCACCAAGGGGCTCAGGGTACCAGAGAGGAAAGGGAGTTGCCCAAAGCCATCTTGCCCCTGAATGCAGGAGCTGGAAAGGAAATCCAAGTCTGCCAGCCCAAGGTCGGGCTCCTCTAAGCCTGCACCCTCCCCACTAATGGAAGAAAGCCTCCCCAGTCAGCTCCTCTGTGCCTGTGGGATGTGCCATGCTGCTCGTAGGACCATGACAACAGAGAGCTGGAGGAAAGTCACGTCTGAAATCATATTGTTATGGGGCTTCTGCCCTGTTCTCTATCTGCACATGTGAAGCAGGTCACCAGCTGCCAAACGGTTGCTGCCCAGGCTTGCTAATTACAGAAGGATACTTGAAAAAAAAAGAGCCCTCAAAATATTCATAGAAAGAATTGCTTAAGAAGAAAAATCTCTTTCTAGACCAAGACACTGGCTTTCTTTAGAGCTCGAGGAGTTTAGAGGTGGAGGAAGAAGTGAAGTGACCCGAGATGGAGGTCGGAGTGGACCTCAGCCAGGAGTCGTTCCTTTCTGGTCCCTGGTCCCTGGTGCCTGGGCCATCAGCCTCTCCCCCTCCTGCAGAGAATCGGGGCAGGAAAATAGAGAGGGAGCCAGGGCTGAGCCATCAGAATAGAGCAAACAATGACACTGCCTGTTACTTACTGGCACCTTCTGTATGTCTACAGCTCCATTACGCTCAGCATGTCATTAAGTCCCCACTTCAGCCGGAGAGATGGGTGCTGCTTCTCCCCATTGAGGAAACCAACTGGGACCTTCCTCCCACTTCCTCAGCCAGGAAGCAGCAGGACTTGGACCCCAACCTGAGTCCATTTGACCGGAACAAGCATCCTTCGTCCATCACAGTGCAACATAATGGAGAAAGGTTCCTGAGAAGATGCGATGGGAAGGAGCGTGGCAAAAGCGAGGGGAAGGGAGAATGCTCAGGTGGTGAATCAGCAAGTGATTAATGAGCGTGTGTTGCACGCAGGCGTGCCGCCAGGCGTCTGCTGCGCGGACGCCAAGGAAGCCGGGCCCGCCTGCCGCCCCCAACCTGGGCGCTGGGCCAGGCTCACCTGCCAGGCAAGCCAGGACGGGGGCAATGCCAGGGACTGCCCTCTGCGCCTCACCCCCCACTTCTGTTAACTTCCACCAGCTTGATCCTCCTGTGTGCCCTCTGTTTATCTTGCTCATTTGCAAAACGGGGACAGTCGGGTGCCCACTTCCCTAATGCAGAAGTAGATGAAGGAATCAGTGCAGCCCAAGGCACCCAGCAAGTTCTCGGTGCGGGAACAGAGCCAGAATGGCCGTAGCGGATTCTCAGCTCGATCACGTTAGCTGTCATTACTGTGCTTTCTTGCCTGCATATTGAAATGATGGGGAAACTGAGGCTTCAGGCCTCAGAAAACAAGATCAAATACAAGGAAAACTAGGAGTGGGTTTGTGGCCAACTGGTCTACTCTCCTCACTAAATACAGCTGGTGGTGTCAGGTATCTGCATTTTTCCCATGATGCAGGATGCTATGTTCCTCTCTGTCTATTCAGAGTTTATAATTTCTTCAAGACCCAAACGAAATACAGGCTCTCTAGGAATGGGCTCTCTGACAAAGTATCTTTTAAAGCAGCAATATACAGTAGAAATATAACGTGAGCACATATTTAGAAATTTTTAGCTTTTGCAGCCACATTTTAAAAGATAATGGCTATTATAATTTAACATGCTTATGCAATATATCCCGAATGTTACCATTTCATGGTCCACTTGATATAAAAATGACTAATGAGGGATGTTGCACCCTCTTGTCTGTATCAAGCCTTAAATGCCTAGTGGCTATTTTATCCTCACAGCACATCCATTTGGACCAGCCGTATTTCCAACGTTACGTATGGCTGGAGGCTACCACTCTGGACATTGCACCGTCAGAGCAGACTGCGACTGTTCCTTTAAAGACCCAAACATCTCTCATTAATTGGGGCTGTGTGTGTGGATCATTAGAGTAGCAGGTGGTCTGGCTGGTCTCTCTGCCCCCAGGGATTGTGTGAAGAAGGAGCCTGTTCCTAGCCAAACCAAATCGCACAACCCATCTTAAGGCCTGCTGATAATACATTCATAGAGTTTCACACCTCAGCACACAAACAGGCTCTGGCTAAATAGGCTTTTAAAAATGCCTTCAGATGTGTAACCACCCCTACCCCAGACCAGCTTCACAGACAAGACTTCTGCATCCCAATACTCCCTCTTAAATGAGCTCGCAAATCTCCCACTTTCTCTAGCTCCCTGGCAAAGACACAGTTGTGAATAATTTTTTTTCGTTTGATACAGGTTTCCCGAGCACCCACTGTATGCTGGGCATCATGCTAGATGAATAAGCTATGGCTCCTGGCCTCAAAACTCTCAGTGAAGGACACAAGAAATATCAGGACCCGCCTTTATTTTTCTGATCTTTTTGAAATTCTAATCAGAATTATCGTGAGTAGATCCCAGACTGGGAACTGCTTGGCCTGGGAGCTGGATTCTGCTCTTAGTTTGGATTTCATTTGTTCATGTGCTAAACACCCTATTCCCTCTGGGGCACCTAAATTAGCTGCCCTGAACTATCTCCATTACCTAGTTCAAGGTCACAGCACATGCTGGTTCCCCAGGTCCATCCAGGTAACCTGGAGAAGGGATGCTTATTCAGCTGTGTCTCTGACCCAGGCTGGTCTGGACCCCAGGGAGATGCAATTGCCACGTGGAAGCTGAGATGGGGAAGCCTACGAGAGGAGCAAGTGTGGAGGTGAAGATCAGGAGTTCAGTTTTAAAAATGACAAGTGAAGGTGTTGAGATGCCTCTTGAACATATGAGTCTAAATTTCAGGAATGGGAACCCAGCTAGAAATAGAAATCTATCAGACATCAGCATATAGATGACATTTAAGACCAGAAACCTAGATAAGATGATGGAGGGAGACAGAAGACAGGAATAATAAGGGGTCCAAGGGCTGGGTCATGTGAACATCTGGGGGCTGGAGGAGTGATGAGAGCAGAAAGGGTTCTGAGGACGTGTAGTCCACAGAGTAACAAGGAGGCCGGAACAGTGAAGCGTCAAAGACCCAAGGGAGGAAAACGTGCCACGAGAGGGGCATACATAGCAAAGGGCATACGTGGCAAACTAAATGAGAACTGAGAATTGCTCAATGATTTTAGCAACATGGAAGTCATCAGCAAACTCGATGAGAAGAATACCTTTGGATTGCTGGAGGCAAAAGTCCTATCGTCGTGGATTCAAGACAAAACGGAGGGTAGCTATTGAATACAGCAAGTCTAGACAGCATTTCAGAGTTTTTGCCATGGTTGGGAGCAAAAAGATGGGCTGTGGCTAGAGATGAACAAGAGCTTTGTGTTTTAGTAAGAATGCAAGAAAGTGCAGCCTGTTCGTGTGATGAAAAGACCGAGTAAGAAAGGGGAGTTTTAATAACGAAGGAGAAAGAAGGGTATTTTCAGGAATGATGTCTGTGAAGAGAAGAAAGATAATGGGACCCAGTGCAAAGGTTGAGATTCTGGACCAAAAGGAGCTTAGACTACTCCTCCATAGCAAAGGGAGGGAAAGTAGGACTTTCTGGTATCAAAAATCCAGAAAGACAAAACTAAAAGCACCAGATGAATAAAATAGTATTGAGTAAGAGTTTATTGTGCATATAAGAACAGAGAGTTTCACAACTCCCATTGCCATCTGGGAGTTTTCAAATTCAAAACTGATAAGAAACTCAGTGGCACAATGTTCCAGACTGGCTTATAAAGTGGTTACCCACTCCAGTATTTTGGGGCTTCCCTGGCAGCTCAGCTGGTAAAGAATCCACCTGGATTGCAGGAGACCTGGGTTTGACCCCTGGGTTGGGAAGATCCCCTAGAGAAGGGAATGGCTACCCACTCCAGTATTCTGTCCTGGAGAATTCTGACCTCCTGTAGTCCACGGGGTCACAAAGAGATGGACACGACTGAGCAACTTTCACTTTCACTTTATAAAGTGAGGAAGTGGCTTAAGCTTTGCAATGATTATCACAATGGGAGTTTCAAGATGGCAGGAAACTGGTTAAAAGAGATTATTTTATTTCCCTTTAGGAAGGTGACCGAAGTTTCTTTTAGGATCATCAGAGCATTTGCTAAAAATAACCTAAGTTATGTTTCACTTTTGTTCATTAAATAAGCTTGATTTAGTTTTGCTTAGCTGGCTGAAATGGTTGTGCATGCTCAGGGAATTTTCAAGTCTAGTCTGTTTTGTATTTAATTTTAATATTTCCCTATATGTGCAGGCACGCTAAATCGCTTCAGTCATGTCTCTCTGCAACCCCAAGGACTGTAGCCCACCAGGCTCCTCCGTCCATGGGATTCTCTAGGCAAGAATGCTAGAAGGGGCTGCCATGCCCTTCTCCCTACTTTTGGCCATTCTCTTAGCAGGCTCAGAGTATGGCCAACTAGCAGAGCGTTACTCTCGGTTACCGCTTTTCATAGAGTCAGGCCAAAGAAAAACACAATCACTGTTTCCACCAGTTGAGTCATCTAGACAGAGGGTCACATCATCACTGTTCTTATTGGTACCTTTATTGGTGAATTTTCCAGTTGTCTGATCTTGGTGTGTGAGTGGCTGCTGAAAGGCATTTAAAACCCTCGAGAAAACACAAGGCATTAGAGAGGTTAGTATGACGACTATACGGAGAAGAACAGTCAAGGATTGAAAAGTTCCTTGGAGCAGAGATTCCTAAGAGCCAATATTTAGCCAATGAATAAAACAAACGGGTTATAGTCAGATTCAGGCTTTACCTGTCTAAGTCAACCTACACTTTTGTGGATAACGTGTAATTGGGTTTCTTTTATTTGTGTTATTTACATAGAAACACATGAAGCTTGAGCAGTCACATGTCCTCAGGATTACTTGAGACAGGATGAACAGGAGGGTGTTTTATTTCAGGAGGCAGTGTACAGGTGAAAGAGTGAAAGTGTCAGTCGCTCGGTCACGTCCGACTCTGGGACCCCATGGAGTATAAATATAGGCCGCCAGGCTCCTAGGTCCATGGAATTTTCCAGGCAAGAACACTGGAGTGGGGTGACATTCCCTTCTTCAAGGGATGTTCCTGAACCAGGGATCGAACCCAGGTGTCCTGCACTGCAGGCAGGTTCTTATAGTCTGAACCACCAGGAAAGCCCAGTGTAGAGGTGAGCCTCCACCTAAATTAGGTCACTATCTAGAGTGATCAGTCAGGTAATTTAATAAAGACACTTCTATGGAAACAAAAGAAAAGAAAAGCTTAAAAGAACAAATTATTAACTCAATTTCTGAGTTTGGAAAGCAGCCAGTTGAGAAAATTTCTAGATTGAGTTCAAAGCTTCTTTAGATGGTGGAATGAGGAAAGCAGTTTCAAGCCGATGGATTCTCCTGCTTTGCAGTTTGACTGTCTTTGATGACATCATCATGAGTTCTGGTGAACTCTCTCAAGTGACCCACACAGAAACAGAGATGAAGTCTGTCTATCTGTGATCTGTTGTGGTGATTTCTTTGAGGTGTAGGGGTAAATGACAAAGCCTCAAAAACAATGAAGAGACTAGAATCTGATAACAGGCACACTACACTTTTTCTGTTAAAACATGAATTTTTTCTATAGTCATTCTATTTCTATCAAAGATAATTACAGTCGGATTAATTTGTAATGTAAGTCTAGTTCTAATAAATGTGGCCTATTTACATAAATATAGAAAAAACACTCATTCTATTCATATTTTCAAATATGATACTCCAGTCAGTTTTGGTACTGTCCAAGACGCTTTATTATTTCCATAAAGTCAACCTCAGTTCCTTAAAATTGTCTAGTAATAGGGAATCTCAGATTAGATCCTTAAAAGTCTCTTTAGACTAAGAAGCCAAGCTAATGACTTGTCTAATTTTGTCTTGTTACAACGAGAACAGATTATTGAATTTATGTAAATAGATATATTACTCTTTATAAGAAGAGAGAGCAAACCTTTTGAAATCTTCTGAAATCTTTTGAAAACCTAAGTCAGTCTGAGATCAAAAAGACAATTCAGAATTTGATTTCGGGAATTTTGTCCAAAATGCCAAAATAGCTGGTGCCCCACTCCACAACAAAATAGTAGCCCCTGATGGCTACTATTAGACACAAGAGCAGTCAAGTGCAAATGATGGACTCTCCAAAGAGAAGGGGGCCCCCTGGGGATGCGGCCTAACCTGGGATCCCCTCCTGTGACCCCCACCCCTCCACAGGGTTCCCCTTGCCTTGCTGAGCAGCCTCAGTGGGCAGATGTAGAGACCCCGGAGGGAAGGATGGCAGCGGCACATAATAATCTCGGAAGGTCAAGAAACGGGGCTCGGCCATTGGAACAGAGGTTCAGTGCTGTCACAGGCAGTCGCGTGGACCCAGAGACACAGAGCCGCTAGCCTGAGGTCACACAGCTGCGTGCTGACAAGACAAGGGCTGGAGCTTAAGTGGGCTGGTGTCTTTCCACAGCCCCACCCTCAGGCATGGACCTAGGAACCGACAGCCAGGTCAGTGAATGGGAAGTCCTGGCGATGAGCCCTGCCCCTCACTTTGCTGCGCTAAGAGCAATTTGTCGTTGCACCATTTGCCGCAAGGACCAAGTATAGATTCTGGTGACAAAATTAGCATGGCTATTAAAGACGGTAAAGGAAATCATCAAAGAGCCGGAGTTAGAGGCAGGACAACTAAACTTCCCTCCTCTGCTCTGCGGCTCGTCCAGACCACCCTTCCAGGTAGGGAGGGGGCTATGGTACTGCTTTCCCATGCCAGGATCCCAGGCGGATGTGGCTGGGGCAGAGAGCAGGGGGACATCGCAGAGAGAAGAAGGTGAGGAGGCGGGGATGGGCAGGGACGACAGCAAGCACACGTCCTGTGCTTCTACGTGCTGGGCACACGCTGCTCTCCACGGCCCTTGGAAGCAGCTGTTACTGTTATTCCCATTCCACAGACTTGGAAACTGAGGCACAGAGAGGTAACAAGATGGAAAACAGACCGAGATCTGGGACGAATACGGGAGCTTTGTCCATCACATTCACCTTTCCCCCTCCTTGCTGGTGCGACTTCAGCACATAAACATGATCAATGCCCCATTTTAATAGGAAAAAAATCCTTCACGTTGACCACAACGAGCAGGATCCATTGCTTCTGCCACCAACTTCCTTGAAAGAAATAACCCTCCCCACTCCTGTCTTCTCAGCTGCCGATCCCTCGTCACTTCAGGTGACCTTCCATCCCCCCATCGCGCCCTTATGATGACTCCACTGGAGCTCCTAAGGGTTGGACCCAGCGCTCTCTCCTGCCCTCTCTCCCTGCCTCTCCCGTTCCTCTCCTGATACATCACTGACCACTCCCGATCTCAGCCAGCCCTCGCCCATTAGTCACACCTAATGTCCTTCTCCCTCTCGGAGACTCTGCCTCGGTCACCTTTGCTGGCTCCTCTCCCTACGCCCACCTCCTGAATTAACTCTTCCCTAAAATCCCCCAAAAAAGGCTTTGGGGCACTGACATTTGGGTAGTGGTTCTCAGCCCAGGTGAGACCTTACAGTCACCCACCTCAAAGCCAAAGGCTCTGAATTAATTGGTCTAAGATGCCACCCAACGTATATGTGTGCGTGTGCGTGTGTGTGTGTGTGTGTGTGTGTGTGTGGGCTCAGTCACTCAGTCTGTTTGCCACTCCATGGAGCCCGTCAGGCTCCTCCATCCATCGCATTCTCCAGGCAAGAGTACTGGAGTGGGTGGCCATGTCCTCCTGCAGGGGAGCTTCCTGGCTCAGGGATCGAACCTGTGTCTCCTGCATCTCCTTCACTGGCAGGCAGGTTCTTTAACACCCTGCCTCCTGGGAAACTCTTCTATGCATGTGGCTTCCCAGGTGGCGCCAGTGGTAAAGAAGCCGCCTGCCGATGCAGGAGACATAAGAGACTGGGGTTCAGTCCCTGGGTCGGGAAGGTCCTCTGGAGGAGGGCATGGCAACCCACTCCAGTACTCTTGCCTGGAGAATCCCATGGACACAGGAGCCTGGCGGGCTACTGTCCATGGGGTCACAAAGAGTCAGACACGACTGAAGCGACTTGGCATGCATCACGTGTGTATATATATATAAAATATTTATGTCCCCTACACAGTTCTAATGTGTGGCTAGGGTGGCAAGTCACTGATGTAAAGGAGTTTCCCCATTTTGGAGGAAGGGGGATTGGGACACACTCAGGTTAAGTGGAAAGAGCAGAGTAAGTCCCAAGAGGAAGGCAGAAGAGGCTGGAGAAACCTGCCCCCAGCTCAGAGAGGATGCCTGATACCTCTCCCGCTTCTGGTTCCTTAAGCCACTTCTAAATCTTCTCTAGTGAATCCCGTCCCCTGCCCCCAGGCCACCCAAGCTTCAAGCAGCCTTCCAGAAGGAAACAAGGGTAGACTAGACTGCTTTCTCCTCCTCAAGACAGCTCCATAAGAATTGCTTCATTGCTTTATTTGGAGCTTGATATTTTTTAAAAATAAGATCAGGTAAAACTGGGCATTAGTATTCCACACAACCACAGAGGTGACCCTTGATATTCAAGGAAAAATAACAAAAAGCAACAGACCGTTCACGTTACATGCTCGGTTGTGTTTTTTTTCTCACAGCCTTTTCATGATTCAAATCATTAAACCCGGGGGTATGAGAAGGTCCCTTCAAGGCCATCCAGCTTGGCTCCTCAGCCCACAAGGAATTAGTGAAGCTTCACTCAAGGAGCATAGACTTACCAGAAGGCTGACCTGAGCTTTCGTCTCAGCCTTGACCTATTTCTAGCTGAGCCACTTTGGATGTGCAACTTACATCAAGGTCTGTGTGTTCACTCGTTTGGAAGATGGGGCTCATAGTACCCGCCTCCGCCACACCATAGAGCTGTTGTGAAGAATGAGTGAGTCAACAATAAACCTTAGTCCTCTCGGTAGAATCTTGAATCTTGAAGGTGATACGTGACCTCAAACTCCAACCACACACAAAACATCCCAGGAGAGTAGTCTGACGCCATCAGCTTCCACTGTTAGCACCTGGGACGCTCTGTACCTCATTCGTAGGCAGACTACGGACCACTGCTGATAGCTCAGTTGGTAAAGAATCCACCTCCAGTGCAGGAGACCCAGGTTCGATTCCTCGGTCAGGAAGATCCCCTGGAGAAGGGGATGGCTACCCACTCCAGTATTCTGGCCTGGAGAAAGCCATAGACTGGATAGTCCATGGGTGGCAAAGGGTGGGACATGACTGAGCAACTTTCACTACAGGGCCACCAGAGCAGAGGCCCCCATACGCCAAGATACCTTCCCCCAGCAGCTTGCCACAGCGCCAGGAAGCTCATCATTACTCACAAGGTGGGACTGGAGAGCGGCGTGGTGAGAGGAGAGGGCGCCCACACTGGAGTCTAAAGGACTAAACGGACCCCAGTCCTGGTGCAGGTTTCCAGCTGGGAGGCCTCAGGCATGACTTCACCTCTCTGAGCCTGCTTTCGCATCTAAAGGTGAGGATGGTACTCCGCTCGCTGCATACTCTGGGGGCCGGATGCAACTGCATAGGGAGGAGCCCTCCCTCAGTGGCAGGAAGAGCCACAGAGAACGTGGGGACGGTAACCTGACGTCTCCGTTTAGACTGTTTTCAAAGGCCACGTGATAGTACCAAACCCACGCCCATCCCAAATCTGCTCCTTCTGCGTGGGGCTCTGCACCTTACAACCGCACCGCCATCCATCCATCCACAGGGTCGCTCGGGCCAGAAACGCAGGAGACACTAGCTCGTCTCCCTCGCTCAACTTTCTCAGCCAGTTCATCACCGAGCACAGCCAGCTTTCCCCTAAAAGTATCTCTGGACTCCATCCAGGTCTCCACCATCACCAATGCCATGCACTGCTCCTGATACGTCCGTGTCTGACTCTGCCTCTCTGTCTCTGTCTCTCTCTCTCTCTCTCTCTCACACACACACACACACACACACACATTAAAACTGTTAACAAGCGCTCCAAACGCTTCTGTGGCCTGGGCCCTGGCCTGACTCTCCGACTCCGTTTCTTACCATTTCCCACCCTCTCACTGGTCATCTAGTTGGGGCTCCTGTTTGTTCCCGGAAGCCACGATGCCCCAGGACCTTCCCACGTGCCTCTCTCCTTCCCTGGACACTCAGCTCTCCCATTCCCTTCCCCAGTGAGCGGTGCTCTTCCTGCAGATTCCAGCTCCCAGCACAGACTCACCACTTGCTCAGGGAACTGTTTCCTCCCAAGTCAGCCTCCCCGCCCCCATTATGCCTCCTGGCCACCCCCCACTCCTCCTCCATCGCACCCAGTACACTGGTAGCTTTACATTTTCTTCTAAAAGAGGATACGCCATCTGATTTCTAGTCGACAGTTATATTCACAACATAAAATACAGGGCCTGGCACTTAGCAGGAACTTCATATTCGTTGCAGGAGTGAACATGGTTCACAAAGGCAAATTTGAAGTTTATTCTTCAAAACACCAATCAACCCTCAGGTTCATTTCACTTCTTGTTAAATAACTTTTGGACCTCTTCTGGACCACGACTAGTTTGGGGCCTGATGGATACCTTTATGCGAGGATGTCTGAAATGCCCTCTGTAGGCAAGCCTGTCTGGGACAGAGAGAGGTTACCACGCTCTGCCTCCCTGGCACCACATCCTGCTTCCCCAGTACTTCCCAGGGGCTAATGAGAAACCTGCTGGCTGGCTCTTTCCTCTGGCTTAGGAGCCAGACCTCTTCAGGAAGCTCTCCTGGAAACCATCTGGCTGACCTCTGCTGTTCCCCTTTATAAAATCCATAACCAGCAACACGGCTGAGAGCCAGGCTCCGCCCACTGCGGCCCGGGTTTGGGGGGTAGGGGGCCGGCGAGTGCTCCATCTCTAGTTGGGGCTCCTGTTTGTTCCCGGAAGCCACGATGCCCCAGGACCTTCCCACGTGCCTCTCTCCTTCCCTGGACACTCAGCTCTCCCATTCCCTTCCCCAGTGAGCGGTGCTCTTCCTGCAGATTCCAGCTCCCAGCACAGACTCACCACTTGCTCAGGGAACTGTTTCCTCACCAAGTCAGCCTCCCCGCCCCCATTATGCCTCCTGGCCACCCCCCACTCCTCCTCCATCGCACCCAGTACACTGGTAGCTTTACATTTTCTTCTAAAAGAGGATACGCCATCTGATTTCTAGTCGACAGTTATATTCACAACATAAAATACAGGGCCTGGCACTTAGCAGGAACTTCATATTCGTTGCAGGAGTGAACATGGTTCACAAAGGCAAATTTGAAGTTTATTCTTCAAAACACCAATCAACCCTCAGGTTCATTTCACTTCTTGTTAAATAACTTTTGGACCTCTTCTGGACCACGACTAGTTTGGGGCCTGATGGATACCTTTATGCGAGGATGTCTGAAATGCCCTCTGTAGGCAAGCCTGTCTGGGACAGAGAGAGGTTACCACGCTCTGCCTCCCTGGCACCACATCCTGCTTCCCCAGTACTTCCCAGGGGCTAATGAGAAACCTGCTGGCTGGCTCTTTCCTCTGGCTTAGGAGCCAGACCTCTTCAGGAAGCTCTCCTGGAAACCATCTGGCTGACCTCTGCTGTTCCCCTTTATAAAATCCATAACCAGCAACACGGCTGAGAGCCAGGCTCCGCCCACTGCGGCCCGGGTTTGGGGGGTAGGGGGCCGGCGAGTGCTCCATCAGGTGAGGAAGCGACCCTTCTGTCTCCTGTGGGGTGGACCCCCAGGAGCCCCTGGAGGAGGCCTGGGTCTTCTCTCTGCAGCCCACCCCAGAGGGCCGTGCTCAGACATGGCCATTGTTCTAAAGCCATATCTTCCACACCACCCCCCGCCTCCACACACAAAGAGCACTGAGCCTCTGACCCAATGAGATTCCAGCAACCAAAAGATGGAATGTGCTTTCTTTTCTCTCCTAAGGTTTTCGATGTCCCATGGAGCAAAAACAGGGTCCTGGTACTGCGTCTCTATTGTCTAAACACTTATTTGCACAAAAGGAAATGCAGGGTCGGGTGGGGAGAGGCAGACTGGTGAGGAGGGGGGAGATGGGAAGAAGAAATGAAGGAAGAAAGGAAAGCAGAAAGAAGGGAAGAGTGGACAGAAGACACAGAGAAACGATGGAAGGATGT
>SJXQ01007852.1:455841-475723 GCA_006408695.1 Aepyceros melampus
AAAGCAGAAAGAAGGGAAGAGTGGACAGAAGACACAGAGAAACGATGGAAGGGATGCAGCTCATTCAAGGGAATCTCTCTTATTGAATTCCAACCCAAGGAAGCTGTGTACACAGGCTCCCCGTTTTCTCCTTCTGAAGCCTGAAGGCAAACCAAGATGCTGTGTCAATTACAGAAAAAATCAATGAAGATACTGTTCAGGAGTCCTTTTCACCATTCAGCGCGGATGGTATCCTTCACTTTCTAGCACCGATTCATTTACTTTCAGCCTCTCTGCGGGCTGCTGACATATTGCTATCTCTGAAGAATCGGAAGCAAAATCACCTTTGTTTCTTACTGCAACTTGTTCCTCTGTGGGGTTAGAGGAGTCACGTGACCTTGCTAGGCCTGTAGGGCTGAAAGGGCAAGACCTTGCCCGGGAAAGCCGAGAACTCGGGTGACTCCGTCCACCCACCGACCACCAGGGCCCCTCATAGTTCCACGGCCCCTTCCCTTCACTCTGTCTGTCTGGATGCCACCCCTTCCGGCTCAACAGCATTCAGGAGAGAATTTTCTTAGAGAAGTCAAACAGAAGTGAAGCTGCTCAGTTGTGTCTGATTCTTTGTGACCCCATGGACTGTAGCCTACCAGACTTCTCTGTTCATGGGATTTTCCAGGCCAGAGTACTGGAGTGGGTTGCCATTTCCTTTTCCAGGAGATCTTCCCGACCCAGGGATCGAACCCGGGTCTCCCGCGTTGCAGGCAGATGCTGTACCCTCTGAGCCACCAGGGAAGCCCAGCCGTATCCAAAGCAAAGGCACTGAGGAAGGAGGTGTAGGCAATAAAAGGCGTGAAGAGCATCCCAGAAGCAGGCCTTGTACGCGAGACACATGGCCACATGTGTGGCTGAAACCCGCCATCAGAAACTCATCCATTTGAGTGAAGTCATGAGCTTCTCCTTTGGGTCTCTTAGATTTCAAGCGTTTCCAGGGAGGTCACACCTTCTGCCCCTCTAATGCTTTCCTCCTGCTGCTGTAACAAACGACTGAAAACTTACGGCTTAAAACCATACAAACTTCTCCTCGCATTTCTAGAGAAGTCTAAATGGGTCGGCAGGGCTGCCTGCTTTCTGGGGCTCCAGGAAAGGAGTCCTTCCTTACTTTTCCCACTTCTCAGAGGCTGCCCGCCTCCCTTAAGTCCCAGCTGACTTCGACCATTCTGAAAGCCTCAGCGTGGCGTCTTCCCACCTGTCTCTGCCTCTTGCGGTCTCCTGTCTCTGTCTCACAGCTTCCGTCATCATGTGGCCTTTTCTGACCCCCCGTCCTTGGTCACTTCTCTTTCTCTGCCTCTGACCATCTAACTTCCCTCTCCTGAGGATCTTTGTGAGTCCCACCCCATAACCCAGGAGAAGCTTCCCGAGTCATAATCTTTAAGTGAATTGTATCTGCAAAGTTATTTCTGCCATGTAAGGGAGCGGATTCACAGGTTCTAAAAATGAGGGTATGGACGTTGAAGGGGAGGCATGATTCTGTCTGGGCTTCCCAGCGCTGCTAGTGGTGAAGAATCCACTTGCCAGTACAGGAGACGCAGAGTTCGATCCCTGGGTTGGGACGATCCCCTGGAGGGGAGCATAGCAACCCACTCCAGTATTCTTGCCTGGAGAATCCCATGGACAGAGGGGCCTGGCGGGCTATAGCCCGTGGGGTTGCAAAGAGTTGGACCCGACTAAAGTGACATAGCGCACACACGTTATTCTGTCTACCACATTCCCCAGTCTTTCACATCAGTGAATAATACAGTCAATCATATTTCTTCTCAGTTAGTTGACAGGGGAGATTGGTGGAAATGCTCAAGAGCTGGGTAAGAGAAGAACATTAAGTACTAACAGAGGGTAAAGAGTGAGGAAGCAAGAGGCAGAAGTAATACAGCATTGATTTCAACAACTTTTTTCCTGATTCTATATGACTAATATTCAAGGGGAAAAGTAATCAATAGAATTGACCCCATCCCTCCCTAGATGATGTAGGAAAACGGATTTTTAAAATTCTGGTATTTTTCTACAATGAAATATTACTCTGACTAAAATAAATAGGAATGAGCTACCGATACAAACAACGTGACTGAATTCAAAAACATTTTGAGTGAAAGAGACCACACACAAAAACTATATTCTGCATGATTCCATTTATAAGAAGTTCAAGAACAGAAAAGCTATACATGGTGGGAAAAGTTAGAATGACTATCTATAAAGGTGGGAATTTCTTGATGGAGGCATAAGGGAACATTCTTGGTGACAGAAATGTTCTGAATTCTGTTGGGGGTTGTGGTTATAAAGGTGCAGACATTTGTCAAATTGTACACTTAACATCTATGCATTTCTCTCTATATAAATTTTACCTCAATTAAAAATTTTTAATAGTTAAGAAACATAGAGAATAAACTAAAAGACTCAAACATACATGTGCTCAAACTTCTAGAAGAAGAGAACCTAGGAACTGATGGCAAGGAAATATCCAAAGAGGAAATCCCTAAGAATTGCAGAGAGACGAACTCTCAGATTGAGAGTGTATACTAAGTGCCAAGCAGGATGAGTGAAGAGAAATCTCCATTTAGACACAGCCTAGTGACATGATCGGATATTAAAGATAAAAGGCGTGAAAGTTATCAGGGAGAGGTGGAAGGAGGGAGAGAGAGGGAGATTACCGACAAACATACGCTCACTGAACCAGTTTCAGTCTTTTCTGCAGCAACAACAGACGCCATGAGACAGCAGATGGACATCTTTCACAACGCTGAAGGAAACAAGAAACCTAGGCGCTCTGCTAAACGCTCACTGAAGAGTGAGGGCAGAATAAACACCTTCCGTATCCAAAAGCGCGTGATTGTCTTTCTTTTTTTTACCACCCACACTCCCTCTCTGCATAAACCACTTACGTGTGTTCTTCAGCAAAAAGAAAAATCAAACTGAAGGTAAGATGTGGGCTACCCAGGGAGCTCAGAAATTACAGGACACGTTGGAAACTTCCATTAACTAGTAACTATAATCCATTAAGGAGCCACTTCACTTTTATTTTGAAAGGTAAAATAATAGGAAAGTAATATAATTGATGGGCATAGCAGAAAACTTAGGAGGAAAAAACACAGAAAATATAAAGAAAGTAGAGACCCCTCATAGTCCACCATCCACAGGATCATAGAGCTGTTTCCACTGACCTTGTGTCCAGCACTGAGGCCCTAAGCTAGTGCATATTGTGCCCAAGAATACCTTTTCTTTTTTAATCTAAAAAGTGAGAAGTGTATTTTACTTTTTCTTGGAATATGATTGCTTCACAATGTTGTGTTAATTTCTGCTGTAGAACAAGGTGAATCAGCCATGGATCTCTCTCTCTCTCTCTCTCTCTGGTCGCTGAAGTTGTGTCCAACTCTTCCAACCGCATGAATCATAGCCCGCCAGGCTCCTCTGTCCATGGGATTGTCCAGGCAAGAGGACTGGAGCGGGTTGCCATGCCCTCCTTCAGGGGGTCTTCCTGGCCCAGGTCTCCCGCGTTGCAGGCAGACACTCTACCATCTGAGCCACCAGGGAAGCTTGCCTTCTGCTGCTGCTTAGTCGCTCAGTCGTGTCCGACTCTTGGGGTCCATGGACTGTAGCCCGCCAGGCTCCTCTGTCCATGGGATCCTCCAGGCAAGAAGGCTGGAGTGGGTTGCCATTTCCTTTTCTTCAGCCACGTATCAGTCAGTTCAGTTCAGTCGCTCAGTGGAGTCTGACTCTTTGCGACCCCATGAATTGCAGCACGCCAGGCCTCCCTGTCCATCACCAACTCCCGGAGTTCACTCCAACTCATATCCATCAAGTCAGTGATGCCATCTCATCCTCTGTCATCCCCTTCCCCTCTTGCCCATAGCTAGCTGTTTTCCATGTGGTCGATATACAGACAGCAGGGCTACCCTCTGAATTCGTCTCTACTTCTCCTTCCCTCTCGGGGTTCACAAGTCCGTTCTATACTTACCTGTCAGGGGAGATACAATCATCACCAAGAATATTTTAAATTATATATATATATCTCTCAGTACCTTTGAAGTTTGTTACATAATGAATAATACCAATCTGCCTTTAGATCTGTCTCTGTATTTTACTTTTTCCATAACATTGCCATAAAGATCTTTGTGGACATATTTTTCTTTTAAAACAATTTTAACATAATTTGGTTTATTTATCTTTCACTGTGCTGGGTGTTCGCTGCACAGGCTTTTCTCTAGCTAGGCTGCACGAGGGCTGAGGCGCGTGGGCTTCTCGCTGTGCGGCTTCTCTTGTCGCACAGGCTCAGCCCAGGCTCTGGGTGGGGGCTTCAGTAGTTGTGGCTTCCGGGCTCTGGAACATGGGCTCAAGAGCTGTGGCACATGGGCGGAGGTGCTCTGCAGTCCGTGGGATCTTCCCGGATCAGAGATCGAACCTGTGTCTCCTGCGCTGGCAGGCGGGTTCTTTGGCTCTGGGCCACCAGGGAAGCACCACATATGTTTTTCTATGTGTCACTTTGTTGTTAGGATAAATCTCTAGCAAAGGCTGTTCTAGGAATTGTGCGGCTTCTCTTGTCGCACAGGCTCAGCCCAGGCTCTGGGTGGGGGCTTCAGTAGTTGTGGCTTCCGGGCTCTGGAACATGGGCTCAAGAGCTGTGGCACATGGGCGGAGGTGCTCTGCAGTCCGTGGGATCTTCCCGGATCAGAGATCGAACCTGTGTCTCCTGCGCTGGCAGGCGGGTTCTTTGGCTCTGGGCCACCAGGGAAGCACCACATATGTTTTTCTATGTGTCACTTTGTTGTTAGGATAAATCTCTAGCAAAGGCTGTTCTAGGAAATTCTGACCCTCATGGCAAGGTCTGGCCTTGACGGAGCAGATGCACCTTTTAGTTACTCTCAGATGAAAGGCCCTGGAGGAGGGCAAACAGCCCCAGTATGACAATGTCAAGAACACACAATGGGAAAAGATAGTCTCCTCAACAAACGTGTTGGGATATGTGAATATTCACATGGAAAATTATGAATGGACCCTTATCTAATACCATATCAAAAGTCAACCCAAATTAAAGACTTAAATGTAAGACTTGAAACTATAAAACTCCTATAAGAAAATATAGGGGGAAATCCTCATGACATTAACCTTAACAATAAATTCCTGGGTATGACACAAGGGTACAAGCAACAAAAGCAAAATTAGACAAGTAAGATTACATCTAACTGAAAAGCTTCTGTACACAAAGGAAATAATCAAAAGAGTGGAAAGGCAACCTGCAGAAAGGGAGAAAATACTTGTAAACCACATTATCTGATAAACAGTTAATTTCCAAAATATATAAAGAACTCCTGTAACTCGACAGCAAAAAGCTGACATCTTGATTAAAGGGTGGGTTCATGTGGAAAAAAGGAAGAAGCGTTAGTCACTCAGTCGTGTCCGACTCTTTGTGACCCCGTGGACTGTAGCCTGCCAGGCTCCTCTGTTCATGGGATTCTCCAGGCAACAGTAATGGAATGCGTAGCCTTTCCCTTCTCCAGGGGATCCTCCCAACCCAGGGATCAAACCCATGTCTCCTGCACTGCAGGCAGATTCTTTACTGTCTGAGCTACCAGAGCAGCCCAAAAAGTGGGTTAAAGGCCAGAAGAGATATTTCTCCAAGGAAGACATACAGATGACCAGCACGTATATGAAAAGAGGTTCCGTGTCCCTGATTATCACAAAAACATCAGTCAAAACCACAATAAGATATCACTCACATCTGTTAGGATGGCTGTTATTTTTTAAATGGCGAAAAGTGCTGTTGAGGATCCAGAGAAATTAGAGCCCTGCACGATGTGGGTGGGAATGTGAAACGGTGGAGCCAGTATGGAGAGCAGTGTGGAGGGTCCCCAAAACTAACAATAAAACCACCATGTCATCCAGCAATCCCACTTCTGGGAATGCATCCAAAAGAATTGAAACCAGGATCTCAGAGAGACCTTAGCAGGCTCATGTCCACAGCAGCACTATTTACAATAGCCAAGATGTAGCAACAACCCAAATGTCCCTCAGCAAATGAACAGAGACAGTGGCACGTATACCCGGTGGAATATTGCTCAGCCTTTAAAAAAGAAATCCTGCAGTAAGTGATGACATGAATGGGGCTGGAGGACATTATGCCAAGTGAAATAAGCCAGTTACCGAAGGACAGCAGTCACCGTATGATTTCACTTAAAGGAGGTAAGAAAGGGACAGTGTTCATCACTCAAGTCGTGTCCGACTCTTTGTGACCCCATGGACTGTAGTCCACCAGGCTCCTTTGTCCAAGGGATTCTCCAGGCAAGAATACTGAAGTGGGTGGAAATTTCCATCTCCAGGGGATCTTCCCCACCCAGGATTGAACCTGGGTCTCCTGTACTGCAGGCAGATTCTTAATCAAATTCATGGGAACAAAAAAATAAAAAGAGGAATGCTGGTTGTCAGAGACTGGATAGAGTGAGAAATGAGGAGTTGCTGCCCCATGAGCATTAAATTTCAGTCATGCCAGAGGAACAAGTTCTAGAGATCTGTAGTACAATACTATGCTTGTATTTGTACACTTACAACTTTGTTAAGAGGATAAATCTCACATTAAGTGTTCTTATTAGAATACAATTTAAAGTTTTTTAATTTAAAAAGAAAAGATGCTGGACTTCCCTGATGATACCGCAGATGGGAATCCACCTGCCAATGCCGGGAAAATGCTTTTGATCCCTAGTCCGGGAATATTTCCACAGGCCATGAGGCAGCCAAGCTCGTGTGCTACAACTACTGAGCTGTGCTCTAGAGTCCTCGTGCCTCTCCCCAAGAAGAGAAGCCCATGCACCGTGGCTGGAGAGTCTCCCCTGCTTGCCGCAACTGGAGAAAGTCTGCAGGCAGCACCTGTCACTTAAAGGAGGTACGGATGGGAAAAGTCCCATGGGTGGAGGAGCCTGGCGGCCTTCAGCCCATGGGGTCACAAAGAGTCGGACGTGACTTGAGTGATGAACACTGTTAACTTTCACCCCTCCTTTAAGTGAAATCATACCTTAAAGACCCAGCACAGCCAAAAATAAATACAATTTTTTATAAAAACAGATTTTCACTGTGAATCTGCCTCTGCCAACTGCCATCTCATTAGCCTAACTGCCTCTCCCAGCTCCAGGAGGGTCCGCTGGAGGTGATGATGGCCCTAGGCAGAGGGTGTATCAGGTCTTCACCGCTCCGACCTGCGGTGACTCTGCAGCCCAATGAGCAGCCCTGACTCATCTAGAACGATCTCTGCCCTCCCCGCTAGAAAGGCCCTGGCTCTGACACAGTGGAAACTTCTCCCTGGTTCCAAGTTCCCTCGGGCAAGTGATACCGAGAAGCGAGAGCTACCTGCAGAGAGGTGAGACTGAAACCGAAGGCCTGCCTGGGATCGGGTTTTACCCAGTGAAGACCAGCCCCTCAGCCAAGACCAACCCCGATGCCTGGCTCTGCCTCTCAAGCTCCGCCCCTGGGGTAGGAGGTGGGGGTCTCTGGCCCTTCACAGGGATCAGACCCCCCAACCTTCCCCGGGTGGATGCTCTGGTGCAGGGCTTCCCACAGGCAGATGCTGAGGAGGCAAAGCCTTAGGCCTGGGAAGAGGCAGAGAAAAGATCTGCAGGAAAAATCTGTTTCCACCTTTGAAGTGCAGGTGCTTTCTGTATTTTATTCCACGCTCTTTCCGTATTTATTTTGGTATAAGATCTTTCCCGAATTCTTCTGTTAAAATTGGTGCCCCAGGAGGATGCCTTTATCTTGTGCTTTAAGTCCAGCCAGCACCTATGACACCCCTCATGGAGGATACATACGCTCAGTTAGCAAAGCGGGGCTGGGGGTCCCTCAGGAGGACTCCTCGCCCACCCACTGAGCTGGCTCTCAGCCCCTGCTTCTGGCCCCCTGCCATCACCCCTGCATTTACTCTTGGCATGCCTCAGGGTCACAGACTTGGCAGCTTCTTCAACCCAGACGCCCGCCCCTAAATCTTAGAGGACAGCCTGCTGTGGGCCTTAGACGCACAGAACCCCACTTCCCAGCACCGGTGAGGAGGGGGTGCGTGTCTGACACCACCTCCCCAAAACTCAGTGTCTAGGGGACAGTGTTGGATCAGGGCACCCTGGCCAGACCCCTCCCCACAACATCTGTATCTAGATAAATCTAGGCAAAGAGAACCCCGAGGGCAGCTGGAGAGATGAAAGGTGGGGTAAGGGTGGGGAGAGGATTACGCAGAGCAACAGAAGAACCGCTTACAAACTGGGATGTTGCTGGGAAAGACTAGACGCACAGAACCCCACTTCCCAGCACCGGTGAGGAGGGGGTGCGTGTCTGACACCACCTCCCCAAAACTCAGTGTCTAGGGGACAGTGTTGGATCAGGGCACCCTGGCCAGACCCCTCCCCACAACATCTGTATCTAGATAAATCTAGGCAAAGAGAACCCCGAGGGCAGCTGGAGAGATGAAAGGTGGGGTAAGGGTGGGGAGAGGATTACACAGAGCAACAGAAGAACCGCTTACAAACTGGGATGTTGCTGGGAAAGACCCTGTGGGCAGGCGGTCAGCCCCAAGGCCTGTGCCGGCTGTCTTCCCAAGGGCACCAGGGTGTTCAGTCCCAGGGGGAAGTGCTGGCACCTTCCATGAACATTGGTCCAGGCAGGAGCACACCCACCTCTCCAGAGAGAAGTAAACCCAGTTTTTTGGGCCCTTGGGAGAAATCAGCTATTGGTGGGTTTTGTAAAAACATTTGCTCAAATCATTGATGCCTTAGAACAATTGTTTCCTTTCCCCTCTACTCCAGGAGAGGCATTCTGGACTTTTCCTGATGGTTTCAGCCAGGAATTTCTAAAAAATCAATGGTCTCCAAAGTTTTTGGATCATTCATCAACATTTGCAAAAATTTTAGAAGCACTCAATAACTGGCGTGCTGCGATTCACGGGGTCGCAAAGAGTCGGACACGACTGAGCGACTGAACTGGATATACTTGTATCTAAAAACTTATAAATTATATATAACTCTGCTTATATATTTGCACATCATAAGGCATATACAAAAAAATAGGGATTTTCCAAAGGAGGAGTTGAAAATTAAATATAAATAAAAGATTTAAGGTTTCTTTCTCTGTGCTATGCTTAGACGCTCAGTCTGGTCCAACTCTCTGGGCCCATGATCTGTAGCCCGCCAGGCTCCACTGTCCATGGAATTTTCCAGGCAAGAATACTGGAGTGGGTTGCCATTTCCTACTCCAGGGGATCTTCCCAACCCAGAGATCTCGAACCCACGTCTATTGCATCTCCTGCATGGGAGTGGGTTTAAAGAAGAAATTAACATCCAGCAGCTCCAAGCTAATGGTGAAGGGAACGCCATGGAATTTGATGAGAGAGTTGCCACTGGTCAGCTGCTAGCAATGGTTTTTCATCCTCAATATGTGTCAGAATCACCCAAGGCACTTTAAAACGCACAGACGGCTGGGAGCCACTGCCAAGATCCTAGTGCAGCTGGTTTGGGATGGGGCTTGGGCATCGGTATTAAGTTGCTCGAGTGACTTAAATGTGCAGGTCAAGTTGAGAAACACTGCTTTAAATAAAGTGACTTTCACAGTAGAGGCTAGATTGCAGAGAATAAAAAAGAAGAGGTCTTTTTCAGTAGAGAGACTAGCAGTCTTAACATCAGACAAGAATGTTTAGCCTCAGTCTCTTCTGCCTCGCTGGGGATTTAACCTCCTTGTTTCTTATCTATGAAATCAAGATAGAAATACTTGCTGCGCCCAGCTCACAGTTTCCTTGGGAGGTGAAGTCGGGATAATAGATGTGAGAGTACTTTGAAAAAAGATTGAAGGGCTATAAAAATGTAAGATTTATACGGTTGTCAGTTTTTCCCCCAAAGATGGCCCTAAAGATAGTGATTATCAACTGTAGAGACCTACGAGGAACCAGCATCCTTATCCACACTGAGCTCACAAAGGGAGCAGCCTTTGATAAGTGCTCACAGCCACTGTCTAAAGGTCTGATGCTGTCTGCATCCCTCACTTTTTCACAGCTAGCCTTACACCAGATCTATAATAGATGCAGTTTCCACAGTCTTACAAATTCTACCTAACATTGCTAACTACACAGCCATCCCACATAAAGCTGAAGAGTTGACGGATGTTGCTGTGAAGATTAAAGAGTAAGTTTAATGTTACAAGGTCCCCATTTAGTCATCAATCCTAATTGTCATAGAGAATGAGGAAGGCAGAGGACAAAAGTCTGAGAACACAGACGATGCTGCAGGGTCAGAAAAGTATCATTTGCCTGGCGGATGGGGAAATGTTGTCCAGAATCTAAGCCCAAACCAGGAGATTTCAGTAACCACCTTTGAGTCAACTTCATACCCGGAAATGCCTACAAATACATGTCATGCCAGGCCTCCAAGGAATGAAGCAATACTCTCAATCTCCCGCAGTCATTCCCTTGGGGAGCACATGCCCCCACGTGAGCAGTGGTACCTGTTTATGGTGACTGAGTTCCAATTAGGAGGCTTTCTGTAACCCTAGATGATCACAGATGCAAAAAAGCAGTATCACAACATGTGCTTTACTCACTTTTGTTGGAGATTTTCCTTTGGGAAAAATACAAGAAATAAAATTCTTTGTCAGGGACATAGCATACACAGTGGTTAAGTTTTTTTTTTTTTTTTTGTACTGAGTGGTTGAACTCAGAGCAAGAATAAAAGCCCTACACAGGAGTGAAGCCAGGTGTCAGATAACCAGTGTAAGCATCAGAGATATCCTGGGGAAGATCACTTACCTACCTCTCACCTCTGAGCCCACCCTGGCTCCTTCTACTCAGGTTGCTGTTAGGGGGAGGTGGTAATCACATTCTCCACCTGCCAGCAAGTCCTCTGACGGTCTCCACTCAACCTCTTCTACCTGCAAAAAGGCCAGCATCAAAACTGCCCTGCCCCAGCACATTCGAGTCAGTTCTAATGAGGTGGATGAACCTAGAGCCTATTATACAGAGTGAAGTAAGTCAGAAAGAGAAAAATTAATATTGTATATTAATGCATATACATGGAATCTACAAAGATGGTACTGATGAACCCATCTGCAGGGCAGCCACGGAGACAGGGACGTAGAGACTTGTGAACACAGTCGGGGAAGGAGAGGGTGGGGCGGATTGAGAGCTAGTATGGAAAAATGTATGTTACCAAACGTAAAATAGCCAATGGGAATTTGCTCTGGGACAACCTAGAGGGATGCGGCAGGGTGGGGAGATGGGAGGGAGTTTCAAGAGGGAGGGGACATGTGTGTACCTACGGCTGATTGATGCTGAGGTATGGCAGAAAGCAACACAATATTGTAAAGCAGTTATCCTCCAACTAAAAATCAAAAGATTGAACAAACAAACAAAAAATAATGCCTTCCTTCAAACACAAGTACAGACACCCAAAGCCAGACACTACCTCATGTTATACTACCTCCAACCAGACTCATGTAAAACTACAGAGTAAAACAGAATTTTGAAATAGAGACATAAAAGATTCCTCCCAAGTTTACATCGGTCATCTCCTCCACTGAGAAACCACCTTCCTCACGTTCAGACATCCTTGTAAAAAGCTGACCATGAGGAGAAAGCGATACAGAAGTGGAGGTGGGGACCACGTTCTTGGCTCCTTTTTAAATGAGAAACATTCACTTTGAGGAAGCATCTTTCATGCCCCAGTGTACAGACCCTAACCTTCTGGCATGGAAGGCAATCAGATTTGGTGAAAAGTGGAATAACTATGCAGGCACTCAGTCCTATGTTAAAATCCCATTAAAAAAAAAAAAAAGCTACTGTGACTTTGGCCAAGTTATTTAATCCCCCTTATTTATGGCAAGGAATAACACACTGTCATACAGCATTCGGGTGGCTGTGACGCAGAGCATGGAGTGCCATAGGGTGTAACACGGCACGGCTCAACCTGCCCCCTGCTCCGCTGAGACTGAGTTTTTCAATGTCGGGAAGTCCGGTGACCTCCTATTCTTGTGACTTCCCTGTGAACACAAGAAATCTCAGCTAGAGGCACGTGCTTGTCATCGGGAGCCAGGCACTGGGGAGGGGATTCTCAGTGGTCCTTCCTTCCACATTCCTACCATTTTGTCTGTTGAAGCTGTCCTCATCAATAAATAAGTGTGTGGTAGTACATTTTTTAAAATCACATGGAAATTTTATCATTTTTTGTTATAATAATATACAAACAGAAGGGTTTTCCCCCTGCTCTGAAAGATACACTGTTGACAATTACAGTTTCAGAAGCACAAGGGACAAAAAGGTGCCCCAAAACTCAAGATGAAGGCTGAAATTAGATTTCTCTT
The DNA here is from genome assembly GCA_006408695.1 of Aepyceros melampus. NCBI lineage: Eukaryota > Metazoa > Chordata > Mammalia > Artiodactyla > Bovidae > Aepyceros > Aepyceros melampus. Next base: position 468,184 of record SJXQ01007852.1, read on the forward strand.
TTAAAAACACCTCCCTGTTCATCCCTAGGAAATGTTACTGCAGCTGCTCTCACTGTGGGTGATTTCCTGTTCCCAGAGCCAGTACCATACAGAGACACAATTGACATAAGAATAGCTTAAAACTTAACTATACGATTATTTTTCAAGTAGCTTCTCCAAGTATAATACCTCTGCTTCAAGAAAAAAATAATCTCTGCAAATATTTGAAAAGTCGAAATTCTATGCAAGGACCCTGGAGATTAACACAATTGAACGTAATAGCTCCTTCCATACCATTTCCTAGGGACTGGACCACAAAAAGCCTTAAGACAGCTTTCCAAATATATTTTATTTATTCACTGAAGAAAAGGCTATTTGAAGTTCTTGTATTCCTTTCACATAGAGATGCTTCACTGAGCTTTAAGAGAAGTCTGTGGGTGCAAAATGAGGAACTCCTCAGCTTCTAGAAAATGTAATCCTTTCAAACATCTGAAACGTTAAAATTTTATGCAAAAAAAATGCCTTTTGTAAAAGATATAGCTAAAAACCTTGAAACATATATCACTCCAAACTGGCCTTGACATTTATGTTGTAAAAATTAATACACAGTCAGATGCCTACGAATGTGCAGAGTGCCTCTGGGTGGCAATAGTGGCTGTCTCTGGGGAGATCAGGGTAGGAGGGCGTTTCACCCCTCCTGTGCTTTATATTCTGTATTTAATTAAACCCATTCTCAGTCAAGGCTATGGTTTTTCCAGTGGTCATGTATGGATGTGAGAGTTGGACTGTGAAGAAGGCTGAGCGCCAAAGAATTGATGCTTTTGAACTGTGGTGTTGGAGAAGACTCTTGAGAGTCCCTTGGACTGCAGGGAGATCCAACCAGTCCATGCTGAAGGAGATTGGCCCTGGGATTTCTTTGGAAGGAATGATACTGAAGCTGAAACTCCAGTACTTTGGCCACCTCATGCGAAGAGTTGACTCATTGGAAAAGACTCTGATGCTGGGCGGGATTGGGGGCAGGAGGAGAAGGGGACGACCGAGGATGAGATGGCTGGATGGCATCACTGACTCAATGGACATGAGTCTGGGTGAACTCCGGGAGTTGGTGATGGACAGGGAGGCCTGGCATGCTGCGATTCATGGGGTCACAAAGAGTCGGACACAACTGAGCTACTGAACTGAACTTCAATAAGCAAGACAACTCACCTATCCCATTCAAGATGAACGATCCGTCTCTACAGTCAGTACTGGAGACCGACCTTCTCCCTAACCTGGACCTCAGTCATGCTGTACATTAGAGAAGCTCTTTGCTTTCTTTCCACGCTGGGCGTGTGCTGGGCATATGCTGGGTGCTGTGCTGGGTGCAACGGTGGCACGAAGTAGACAATGAAAATAAGATGCTGTCTCCAGAGTGACCCCAGGTCGGCTGAGCACCAGCCCCCTTCCTATGCCCTTCCCAGTCTCCTCCTAGCCACAGACAGGCTACTGCTTTTCATGGGTATTGCTACGGTCTTTTCCTTGTTGCCATGCATTCCCCACCCTTGTGATTAAATAGCTTGTTTTTTTTTTTTTTCTTAAAAAAAATATTCACTTATTTTAGCTGCATCAGGTCCCAGCCTCAGCACACTGAGGTTTGTCATGGTGCGTGGGGTTCTCTCCAGGTGTGGCTCTCAGGCTTGGATGCCCCCTGCCATGTGGGATCCCAGTTCCCCATCCGGGGATCCAACCTGTGTCCCTTGCATCACAAGGCACATTCCCAGCCACTGGACCACCAAGGAAGTCCCTAAATGACTTTTTTAAAGAGGCTAATATGCATTCCCTGCCTCAGTAACCCTGAGACACAGTGCCCAAAGGAGCAGGTTCAGCCTCCTCTTCCTTTTGGTCCTGAAGTATCAGTGGAAGACATTGAAGCCACTCGCTGCGTGATTTTGGCAAGTTGCTTAACCTCTTTGAGCCTCAGTTGCTCATTCTTGAAAGTGTGGGAGTCATTATGCCATCAGGACTTCTCCCCAATGGCTCAGCGGTAAAGAATCCGCCTACAGTGCAGGAGATGCATGTTCGATCCCCGGGTGGGGAAGATCCCCTGGAGGAGGAAATGGCAACCCACTCCAGTATTCTTGCCTGGAAATCCCATGGACAGAGGAGCCTGGTGGGCTACCATCAAAAGGATCGCAAAGAGTTGGACCCGATTGAGGGACTAAGCATGCACACACACATTATACCATCGGAGGGACGGAATGGAGATCGAATGAGATTAGTTAGTAATCTAGTTATGTAATCATAGCAAAATGCTGAGTGTAATACCCACCACATAGCAGGTGTGCAATAAAAGTGAGATGACATCACCGTCAATTTCACCTTCAATGGCAGCAGCTTTAACTGATTCTCACTGTCGAATGATTCTGCTTTCAAACTTCCCAGGCCTGCACACTCTTCCAGCTCTCTGTCTCTGGACTTGCTTTAAAGGGTGGGCTTCAAAGTCAAAGAGGCTTCACCTTGAGCAAATCCTTAACATCAGTTTCTTCAGCAACAAAGTGAAGGGAATGATACTTTCCTCACCCAATCAAGGAAGGATTAAGAGTGCTCTCTACCTGTCAGCTGTTTTTCCTTTACTCCTTAGTCATTCGCTGGCCCTGACATGCCCTTCTCTCTTGTGCCTCTATGTCTTTGTTCAGCCTGGTTGCCCCTAACTGCCCTGCCCCTGTGACCATCTCCATTTCTGGAAACTTCCATGTATCTTTCTAGACTCTGTTCCAGTTGAGAGCTTTTGTGAAGCTTTCTTTGACCACAATGGCTTTTCCTACCTCTGAACTCATAAAGCATTTATCTCCTGTGGGGAATTAGGAGGTAGAAATCCAGAGGGATTCCAAGAGCTTTCCTCTGTGGCCAGTGTTAGACCCACTAGAAACAAGGAGTCAGGGCAAGGGTAGAGAACCAACTCCTTCACATGCGGCTTGGGGGCTGTCTGCTGGGAGGCGGCTCCTTGAGAGTTTCCTGGTGGCTTGTCGTCTGGAGAAGTCACCTGTCCGTCCAGAAGTCAGCTCTGTGATGCCTTCCTTATTCAGCGGTGTCTCAACGGAAAGTGGTCCGCTTTTCTCATTCATAAATTAAGGCACAAGAGAGGCTGGCGGGTCCCTGGATGCATCAGCTGTCTCCACGTGAGCAGCCGCTGTTTCCCTCTCTCCATGGATCTGACTCCAGCTGCTCCTACACACGCTCAGTTCAAGTCAGACTGAGCCCTTGCCCTCTGCAGACTGCGGACGGCTCTGAGAGGCGCTGCTGAAGGTACAGTGTCACCGGGAGCCTGCGAGGGCCGTCTTTGCGGCAATAAGCTCACGCTCTTGCTGTTCCCCGGGCTCACCGTGACTCTCCCTGCCTCCTGTCTTCACCCCTCCTGGGGATCCTCAAGTTCTTTGCCTAGTGAATCCCATTCACACTTTAAAACTCAGCTCAGAGGTTGCCCTCTGTGAAGAAGCCCACCTCCAACCTCCCCAGACAGGGGTCATCGCCCACATCTCTCATCAACCCTTCGTTGCTGAGCTGGTCACATACAGACAGGAGGTCTCCTTCCCTCTCCCCTCACAAGACCATAAGAGTCACAAGCTTGAGAGTGATGGTATGATGCCCGTGTCTGCCCCACTGGGGTATATGACAACCAGCACATCCTGTTTAGTGAATAGATGAAAGAAAACAGAAATAAATAAAGAAACAATGCAGTTTCTAACCAAAGATACCATCCCTCCCAGATTTCCCACCCTAGTGGTGCCTATAACTTACTCTTGGTAGGCATGCGTTGGTGAGGAACCCACAGGGCAACAACTGTGTCTGCAGAAAGTGTTGCTCTCTGTGTGCTCAACTGTGTCCAGCTGTCTGCCACCCCACAGACTGCAGCCCACTAGGCGCCTCCGTCCATGGGATTTTCCAGGCAAGAATACCGGAGTGGGTTGCCATTTCCTAATCCAGGGGATCTTCCTGACCCAAGGACTGAACCTGCATCTCTCGTGTTTCCTGCATTGGCAGCGAATTCTTCACCACTGTGCCACCTGAAAAAGTGGGGACATACTTGTATCCAAAATAATAACTCCCCTAGGAAACGTTAAGTTGAAGAAGTGTTGAGATATATATATATATGTATATATGTCTTGTATTCATTTTCCTGAACTCCTGTAGAGTCAGATTTCCAATGAAATCTGAAAAGTGATATTTTGTAAAAGAACCTGATTTTTATTTTACTAAGTGGCTATAATCCCAAGGCTGAAAAATATCAGATTCTGTAACCTCAGTTGCTCTTTGATGAAGCATTCCCAAGATTTTTCACTCTGGTAATTACTGAGCAATCCATTTTTGCCTTTAGGCCTGGCGTAGGATTCCTGCATGCCTATTTATTTTCTAGCTAATTTGGTTCCTTTACATCATGTGACCTTCAGTGATCCATATGCAATACGGGAAGTATCCTAGCAGGACTTTCTTCAGAAGGTTCACAGAATTGTGCTAAGCATAAGCAATATATTAATTTTTAAATCCACGCAGAATGAGTCTATGTCATACGTCCCAGAAAACCTGTGAATGCTGTAAGAGAACCAAAGAGCTTCTTTGCCATATTCTGTAGGAAAATGCCTTACCAAGTACATCTTTTTCTATACATTCTACAGTAGGATATTTATGGGGTCACAGAAAGACACTAAAAACGTACCCAGGCTGTTTTAGCTCATATTTATTAACTGTTTAATACAAGCCTTGAGCTCTGCCAAGGCCTTTACCTGCCCTGTTTAATTTTTTCTCAGATTCTGGGGCGGGGGGGGGGGTCTTTATTTCAGTTCTGTAGATAAGGAGCTAGAAGCACAGAAACTGGCAACTTCTGCAAGGTCACAGAGTCAGCGTTCCTGGGCCAGTCTGCTGACTCCAGAGCCTGGAGCTGTAACCGGTGTCCTCTGGACTCCACGGCAGACCCCTCTACCTCCTGATCAAGGAGAGTTTTTTCCGATATGTATCATTCCCAGTCAGCTCTCATAAGGTCTTATTCCTGTGGGCATTTTACACTGTACTCATATGATCTCTTTTTATAAAATTGTATTTATTCAAAAAGAATGGCTCAACTATTCATCATGCACAGACCTGTAAGCCCTCTCTGTAACTTTTACACAGTAAAAAGTCCCATGGGGGAGAAATTGTGACCTACATTTTTAGATGTTGAATGAAATGTCTCGAGTGGATGCAAGTCACTATCTTTCCATTGGAAACAGGCGTTTGCATCCCATGCCCTGCTGTGCACACCGGACATGCGTTTCACAGGGAGCTTCTTAGGCCCGCAAACACTCCTGAAACATCTAGACCGAACGCAGGGAGCATGTGGAAACGAGGGCTTCCCAGGTGGCTCACTGGTGAAGAATCCGCCTGCCAATGCAGGAGACGCAGGAGACTTGGGCTCCTGGAGATTCCTAGGTCAGGAAGACCCCCTGGAGTGGGAAATGGCAACCTGCTCCAGCATTCCTGCCTGGAAAATTCCATGGACAGAGGAGCCTGGTTGGCTACAGTCCAGTGGGTTGCAAAGAGTCGTATATAACTTGTTGACTGAGGGTAAGTACGCGCATGTGCGTGCGCGCGCGCACACACACACACAGAAACAGGGCAGAAGAAGACACGGCCCTGGCTCTGCAGGAGCTTCGAGCCCAGGCGTTCACCGCTTTGAGGACTGTGCAGACCACAGACAGGCCATAGCGTCAGGTCCACCAAAGCCCACAAAATCAGGAGTGCAAGACAGGACGACATTACAGCCACCTTGGAAAACATCAACTTGTTTTGTTAGAAAAGGCTCTTGAAGACCAATTTCTCCCCTCTGGCTTCCGTCCTTAGTGCTTGCTGACCATTATTGGAAGGACCAGTTAGTCAGTCAGTCAGTTCAGTCGCTCAGTCGTGTCCAACTCTTTGCAACCCCATAGACTGCAGCACGCCAGACCTCCCTGTCCATCACCAACTCCCAGAGCTTGCTCAAACTCATGTCCGTCATGTCGGTGATGCCATCTCATCCTCTGTCGTCCCCTTCTCCTCCTGCCTTCAACCTTTCCCAGCATCAGGGTCTTTTCCAATGAGTCAGTTCTTTGCATCAGGTGGCCAAAGTATTGGAGCTTCGGCTCCAGAGTCAGTCCTTCCAATGAGTATTCAGGACTGATCTCCTTTAGGATGGACTGGTTGGATCTCCTTGCAGTCCAAGGGACTTCAAGAGTCTTCTCCAACACCACAGTTCAAAAGCACCAATTCTTCATCACTCAGCTTTCTTTATGGTCGAACTCTCACATCCATACATGACTACTGGAAAAACCATAGCTTTGATGAGACAGACCTTTGTCAGCAAAAAGGACCAGGCCAAGAGTAAAGACAGAGGGAAGAAACCACAGCTAACTTCAAAGGACAGAGCCAAAGAAACATGTGGGTTGCTCTCTGAGCATTCAACAGCATGACTGAAAATGAATTAACTTTTGTTTCCAAGGGACATTAAACCAGGTAACACGTGAATATGCTAAAACAAACTGAAAGTCAAGCAACACAAAGTGTTGCCTGGTGAGCTTTCCCTCCACCCTCGGAGGCAGCCTCTCTGCCTTGGCTCCTGGGCTCCTCCAAAAAGAGCTGTGGATGGAGGTTTATCATACTCCAGCTTCTGGTCTAGGGCTTCCCCCATGGCTCAGCGAGTAAAGAATCTACCTACAATGCAGGAGACACCGGAGACGTAGGTTTAATCCCTGGGTTCAGAAGATCCCCTGGAAAAGGAAATAGGAACCCACTCCAGTATTCTTGCCTGGGAAATCCCATGGACAGAAGAGCCTGGTGAGCTACAGTCCATGGAGTCGCAAAGAGTCAGAAACAACTTAGCAACTAAGCACACAGGCAGCTTCTGGTCCAAGCTAAGCTAAGCCTCAGGGCAAAGTTGAGTGGCCCATCCTGAAGGCCCGGCCACAGGGATGAGTCAGAAAAGTGCAAAATGGAAAGTTAAATCAGAGCGACCTGCTGCAGTCCTGGTCAACTCTGGGGCGTGCCTGTCATCCACCTGCAGTGTGCTGGGAACCAGAAACTGGGAGGAAAGAGGGGGGCAGTCCAGCCCTCTACCCTCACAGCTCATCTTACGGCTCTGCTAGGCACAGCCCATCTTCTAGAGAGAAGTAAAGGATGCGCTGGGCAACCCAAGTGGGTAGGGGAGAGATTATGGAAAACGCCAGGAAGGTTTGAGATGCTCACAAGGCCCATGGCTCTCCAGGGCTTCCTTGTCGGGTGCTAGGGCAGGTGCTGATCGGTGGGACGGGGCTTAGTGGTGAGAACAGAAGCTTTTTAATATCTGCTCCCAAAACCACTGTCCCAGCATCTCAGAAACACCCAGCTGGTGTGCGTCCTCCAGCACAGCCCACCCAGTTATTTATCTCTATATTCCACGATATACTTATTAAGCAATGAACTGTCCACGGAACTAAGTTTGGGTGTCTGTCTGGCCACAGGCATCGCCCTCGCTGGCACGCTCGGCGGGGAAGGCCCGGTAGACGCGGGCTGCAGCCTTCTGAGCCTAATTCGCCTC
>SJXQ01007852.1:477752-527903 GCA_006408695.1 Aepyceros melampus
CGCGGGGGCGGCGCGGGCCGGGCCCGCCTGGGCGCGGCCGCTGTCCGCGGTGCTGACTCCCCGGCCCTCCCGCTCGGGCGCGGCCGCTGTCCGCGGTGCTGACTCCCCTGTCCCCCTGGCGCAGCCGCTTCTGGCCGAGCGCCGGCCTCCCGGCCCTGCTCTCCGCGAGACGGCCATTTTATGGTCTCTCCCGCGCCCGGAGGGATGGACAATGGAGACGCGCTTCCCCGGTTTCCCCTCTTCCTCCCGAGTGTGTGTGGGGAGCAGAAGGTGGTCCAGAGGAGCAGGGGACTCTGGGGCGGGATGTCCCCGGAGGCCTGCGCCAACTAGCCTCCCGCAGCACCACCGTCCCCGCCCCGCTGCCATCCGGCCGGACCTTAATGGCTGCCTTGGCTCCCCCGAGCGGAGCCCAGCGCGTTTGTCTGTGTACTCATGCCCCTCTCCAGGTCGCAATTTGCGCTGAAGCTTCTAGATTCGTCATTGGTGCCCTTTCCGCATTCTGTGACTCATGAACTCCAAGCCAGACCTAAGTGGACGTTTAATCGGACAGCGTTTTTACATCAAAGGTAGGATAGGAGGTCCAGGAGGTGGTTTGAATTCTGGAGCTCAAAACCGAAACAAAACGAAATAACAGAACAACAGAAACCCACTCCCCCCAGCCTGAGGTGTATCTGCTTTGCCTTCTTGGCCTGACTGCACAAAGGCTGATTAGTAACCCTTTTCTGTTTATGGAGTGCCCCCTCATAAAAGGAAAACATCAATAATGCCAATTTGAAAAGAAGGAGGGGGGAAAAAAGATATTTCCTTAACTTGAGCTTAATTGAGCACCATGATTTATAGGTAACATGTATGGCTAATACTGCCAAAGCCATTTATCAAAAAAAAAGTTAGTGACAAAAAGACCACCCAATGCATTTTCATTGCCCTTCACTGGGAAAAGGAAAAAAAAAAAAGTAAAAAAGTATTGTCTCACTGAAATACAGAAGACACTATACTTCATCCCCAACAAATTACTAGTGAAAATCTCAGCCCAAATATATGCAGATGTTTAAGTATGGTTTTGGTTTCTTAACCTGATTGTTCTCATTAAACTTTTATAGCTTTTAATACGTTGTAAAAGCTACCAAAATTACTCTTAGTTGTCTTACAGAAGCTTCATTTATACATGGAGTTTGTGTGTGTGTGTCTCCTTTCTTTTCTGTTTTTCTTTTTTGAGGTGAGGGAAGAAGGATGAGATTTATGCGAATGTACGCATTTTCCTCAGTGATTTCTGGTCTAGTCTTAGCAATCCCAGATAAGTCATTACTTCTTCCTTCTTGGTGGGATAATTATGCTGCTAAATGGAATGTGAGCCATCTAGTGTATTCATTAGGGGTATGAATACTTTTTTACAAAAGTTTATTTTACCACTCTATTTAGGGTGTTGTGTTTTGGTCATAGAATTTCTAGTTATCGTACTCTTTTAATCTAATGATAGAATTTTTAAAAATTCAGTAGCTTTCCATGGTACATGAAAATGTTTACTTCAAAAGCTGACATAGAGTTATGATTATGATTAAAAATTTTAAAACAATTTAATTAGCAATTAGTCCATGATAATAATTGATTAATTCTAAAACTCTGAAGGTTTTTTTTTTTAACTTTTGTGGTTTTAATCCAACTTAATTTTCTAAGCAGCCCAGAAAATTGTCATGGGTCAAATATATTATATATTTCCCAAAACATATTTCTGTCTCAGTAAAAATGTTCTCCCCACACTAGGCCATGTGATCCAAATAACCAATTAAAACGATATTTCCTTCTCAAAACTTCCCGTCTTTCAATCCATTTATTAGGTAATCTTTAATTAATTTGCCCAGTGTCACTTTAAACTTTTACCTTTTTAACAGTTTGCAGTGAACACTTAGTAACTTAGGAAGTTTGCTTTAAAGCCTTCAGTGTATGTCGCTCTGCATTTTGACAAATTGAAGTAATTTTTTAAAAAGATTCCAGGTAAAGTGATAGTATGCAAAGCATTTAGTTTCATTCCTGCTTTTTTTTTTTTTTTTTTTTTTTAGGCAAAAGACAGAGGAGTTCAATGTGATTTCTTAGAACTGGAGAACCTAGTAGCAGAGTAACACATGACCGATCTCTCCTAAGTATTTTAAATAGCGGAGACTTTAAGAGGAGATAGTTAATTTCACTTAATGCTCAACATGAAAGCAACCAGAAATTAGTGCTAAGTATCACCCTTGCCTGTTTATCCTCTGAATTCTTAGACTATACACGTTTTCAGGATTTACAATAGCTTTTTTCTAAAGAATTAGGTTTCTCTAACTTAATTTGGTTTCTATATAATCAAGTAGAAAAAGATTCCTTTTTCATTATTCAAAGAACAATAATGAGATTATCATCTCATTTCTATTAAATATTCAACTACTCCCACTGCTATTACCATTTTCATATTTTAATAATAGATTATACCATACTGACTCATATCTGTTTGACTCTTATTTGGACACCAGTGATATTTGATATTCCTTGTACACTACAGCGCAATGGCAAACAAGTAGTCCCTAGCTGAAAACTGTAAGTCACCAATGTTTGTGCATTAATGTGAGCTCCTTGGGGTCTGTGTACATTGTCTCCCTGTATCTTCTGACACAGTTTGGCCCATGCCTCCCCCTTGATCAAATACAGTTTTCGGGCAGAGCAGAAACCCAAAGAATCAGCAACTGAAAACCATAAGTCACAACATTTACAAGCCTTAGGATTACACCCAGAATTTGAGAGACTAGAGCATGTCTGTAATCCTGAAGCAGTTCTCCCTTCAATTATTATGAATGTATAATCTTTCTTGGGTTCAGTGTGCCTACAGTTCTTGACTGAATGAAACAGTGTAAGATCTAAGATGGAAAATCAGTCCTTTTGAATGGGATACATTTAATGAATCTCTTTTTATTTTAGGCAAGAAATTCTTCAGCATGTCGATGTAATAAAAAACTTTTCTTTGACCAAGAATAGTGTTCGGATTGGACAGCTGATGCACTATGATTATTCCAGCCATAAATATGTTTTCTCTATTAGAATAACTTCCGATCACTGCTTCCAGATGTGTCTCCCATTGTGAATAAGCGTTATAACATTTGCGCTGTGGTTGGAAATAGCGGGATCCTGACAGGGAGCCGGTGTGGACCGCAGATAGATAAGTCAGATTTTGTTTTCCGTTGCAATTTCGCCCCTACGGAGGCTTTCCAAAGAGACGTTGGAAGGAAAACCAACCTTACCACCTTCAACCCCAGCATCCTGGAAAAATATTACAACAACCTTTTGACCATTCAGGACCGTAACAACTTTTTTCTCAGTTTGAAAAAGCTTGACGGGGCCATTCTTTGGATCCCTGCCTTTTTCTTCCACACGTCGGCCACTGTTACCAGGACATTAGTTGACTTTTTTGTTGAACACAGAGGCCAGTTAAAGCTCCAGTTGGCTTGGCCTGGAAATATAATGCAACATGTCAACAGGTGTGTATGTTTTATTGCCTTTAACTCACACCCTGCCAGATGGCAAATCAATATCGTAATCTCTTGGGGGTGGGAGCTAGCTCTCTGATTAGTTAGTTGTTGCGGTTAGCATAGTACCTTAGAACACACTCTGACGAATGAACGGATGGTTCTAGGTAAGAAGTTCAATCTCCTACCCCAGCTGGTAACCAAAGTGTCAAATGGAAGGACTGGTGTTTCATCAGCTTTGCCTCTCCATCCCCCGTCCCCTTCCGTGGTGGTAAGCCTAACAAGCAGTCATGGAAATCACCACAAATCAATAATTTTCTCTGAATGGACAGCTACGTCCCAATAATGCCAACAACTAAAGTAGACAAATCAAGTGGTTTTCTTAAAGATGCAATTGACTTTAAATGTTCCTTTTTCTTTGATGAGTGGTTGTTTTTTTTTTCAGATAGCCAAGATTAGAAAACCACCTAGACAAGTCAAAATTGTAAAATCGGCTTTTATCATTGGAGATTTGAGTGCCAAAACATGTGAAAAGTATTTTAGCAGCTTGTTGTTATCCCCCTGTAATTTGAAAGACAGATTAACGAGGATGCAGTATTTCATCTAGTCTCATGAGTCTTAACTCTGGCTATACCTCAGAATCACTTGGAGAGATTTTAAAAAATACTCTTGTCTGGGCTCTGCTTCAAGAGATCCTAACGTGATTTCTCTGGTGGGGAAGGAGAGCGGCTCAAATACTTGGTATGTCTTAATAACTCCCCAGATGATTCTAATGAGCAGCCAGAAACGGGAGCAGGCATTTAAGGGCTTCCGTGGTGGCTCAGATGGTAAAGAATCCGCCTGCAATGCAAGAGACCTGGATTTGATCCCTGGGTTGGGAAGATCCCCTGGAGAAGGGCCTGGCAACCCACTCCAGGATTCTTGCCTAGAAAATTCCATGGATAGAGGAGCCTGGTAAGCTGCAGTCTATGGGGTCTCAAAGAGTTGGACACGACTGAGCACACACACACACACACACACACACACATTTATAAAATGAAGGGAATTTTATTTAAAAAATTAATTTTTTTGTTAGTAATCTGAGAAAATCATCTCACCTCTAATGTCCCCTATTCGAGCAGCCCCAGTGCCCTCACATACTCTCCAGGTGTTACTGTAAGTTAGAGTGGGTTCTGGGAGGGCTGGTAGAAAAGGTTCTAAAACTTTTATCACATCGCAGATGGGTACATAGTAGACATCCTGTAGTCCTCTAACATCTTCCAGATTTAAGATCTTGTAGTTGACCTCTCATGTAAGGAGGAGTGATCATGTAATCAGCTGGTATGTCTCTAACAGGCAGGCTGATGCCAGCATTTATAGTCCACATTGCTTGGAAAGAAAAATGGCAGTATTAAGAATTACAACAAAGATAACAGACAGAAACTGGGGCTATTTCAGTTTCCCAGGATGTATGGTTACCTTTTTAAGAGGTAATATAACCCAGCTTCTAAGTTTAAAGACATATCAACTGAGGTACAAAGAACAAGGTATTTACTGAACATCACTGCCCAAAATGCGCAGAACCAGAATTAGAAGCCAGGCTTCCTGCCAATCTGCCCTGTGGTCTTTCTGACTTCATCTTTTGCTCCCCTCTTGCTCCATGTAAGTACAGCTGTACCGAAAGAATCGTTAGAAGTCATTCTAACTCCTTAGGTAAGAATATGAAAACAAACACTGAACTCGTGAATCTCACCTGGAAGGGGAATGTCCATGTGAAGCCTTCAGGTAGTGAAGAAGGGTCTAAATGCATGTGATAGAACCTTCCAGAAGCAGCCTGTGTGGCCCTTCTGGCCCCCAGCCTCTCAGAAGGCCCGTGGAGTAGCCAGAATGACGGGCTTGGACCAAACATAGTGGTTTGACAAAACCTTGGAGGAAGTACAGTCTGTGGAAATCTGATTCATGAACAGTTTGATGCTTGCACACCAGTCAAGTAGAGAGGCACACGTATGCACGTGTACACACACCTTCACACCACGGCAGCCTCAGATACTTGGCAGTTGAGGTAGCAAGGCTTCAAATTACCATCTAAATACGGAAGGCACAACAACCATTATTTAGCATTTTTTACAAATTCAGAAAGTGTGTAAATACTTTTCTTAGGTTCTGGCACATCAAAGAAGGACTTGGAAGCCCTCGGTTAAGACACAGGAACAGGGAATGTGGTTTTCACAAAAAGATAGAAGAAAATAAGACCCCACAATCTTTTCAAACCCACGAAGAAAGATTTAATCTCTGAGTTTGGGTAAGGAAGTAACAGAGGAGGGCCCCTTAGATTAAATACCTGCTCCCTACTCCCAAGCACCCTTTACGTATGAGAGGCACGGTCATTCCCATTGGTGGGCTTTTATGGCATTGCAGGGACTCAGAGACACCACTCTTTAGGACAACCCAGAGCAGGGCCGCTCCAGTATTTCTTGCCTGGAAACTTCCATGGCCCCAGAGGAGCCTGGCGTGCTACAGTCCATGGGGCCACAAACAGTCGGAACAACGAAGCAACTAAGCACACACACAGAGCAGGGACAGCTTCAAACGTGGGACTTCACGGAAACAGACGAGCCTGCACTCAGAAGGGCTGACCCTTGGTTTAATCCTCTGCTTTGCCTCTTGAAATTCTTGAGTATTTTTTAAATAAGGGCCCACATTTTCATTTGGCATTGGATCCCACAACGTAGATGGCCCTGCCCTGAGGGGTTTTTTGTGGTCTTCAAGATAGATTCAGAGTAGCACTGGTTAAGTTACTTGGATAATTCACTCCCTGCCCCCAGCTGGTCACAGTGGCTCGTCTGACGGAAACCTTCGACACTGGCCTCTGAATCCGCCTGTGCTTATCACCCCACAGGTACTGGAAGAACAAACACTTGTCGCCCAAACGGCTGAGCACAGGCATTCTCATGTACACCCTGGCGTCAGCAGTCTGTGAGGAGATCCACTTGTACGGATTCTGGCCTTTTGGATTTGACCCCAACACAAGGGAAGACCTTCCGTACCATTACTATGACAAAAAAGGAACCAAATTTACCACCAAGTGGCAGGAGTCCCACCAGCTGCCAGCTGAGTTCCAGCTGTTGTACCGAATGCATGGGGAAGGGCTCACCAAGCTGACCCTGTCACACTGTGCCTGAGAACTCCGAGCGGGAAGTGCCAAACGGCCTGTTTAAAAGTGCCCCGACTCACACCGAGTAGCCCGTCAGAACAGACCCCTAGGGAGTCTCTCATAAGGACTGTCTGCCCCTTAAGAGCAAAGGGGTCTTTCCTTCCCTCTGCCCTGCTCTTTTAAGGGTCTTAGCAAGACAGATGCTTTGAAGCCTCATGATCTAAACTTGATTGATAAAGGGACTGTTGCATTGGAAACTCTGCTGCTAACGAAATGGTTGGAAGTATTTTCAAGTTTGTATTTTAATAATAAACTGCCTCCTCTTTTTTTTTTTCTAGTGAGGATTAGAGCTGTAGTGTCTACAGCTTTGCTCAGATAGAGTCCTCGCAGAGGCCTCTGGGCAGAGGTTTGGGCAGGATTTTAGTTTTGCCTGGGTGGGATCAGACTCTTCGAAAAGAAAACAGAAAAAAATGGTTTGTGAACGTCATCTCTCTCTTCCTCTCTCTTCCCCCTGCCCCTCCTACCCTCTCCTTCTGACCCCTACAACCACTTTCCTGGCCCTACCACCATGGACTTTTATATTTGGCTAGGAGTCATGCTGAAATAGCTTTGCTTGTATGTCTTGCATACGTTCAAGGTTCTGGGTAACTGATGTTTCATGACAAACTGAGCAGGTCATGAGGGATCCCCTTGCGATTCCTTTTATAAGAAATGCCCCTCAGGAAGTTCTCACTGTTCCATGCAGCCATCCTGCAGCAGAGCAGCTCCTCTCTGCTGGGAGGCACGTGATCCGGGGCATCTTTGACCATCACTAAGAAAGCCTGTGGCGCGGGTGGCATCTCATCTCGTGACCCTGAGTGCTATTATGGCAAATCGTCCTGATGCCACACCTTCAAGGGCATTCCAGCCTGGGCACAGTGCCTCCCACAGCCCCAGCCCAAGCCCTGGACTGGGAATGCCCTCCGAACGTAGAGGCGGGGAGTCAGCTTGAGTCGGGTGCTTATAGCAGAAGAGGAAGGAAGGAGGATACTTAGAAGTTGTTATGGATCTCATGGCCCGTAAAGTGTTGTTACTATGGTCAGGGCCTCTGAGAACCAGCAGGGTCAAAGCAGAGGAGGTGCTCTGAGGCTGGCCAGGCCCCCATGTGAACGGCACTGAGGCGAGGTCATCCTGAGTGTCACCACGTCCATCAGCACCGCTCCAGAACTCCAAGGCGATGGCAGACACCAGATAGTCCCTCTTTCCACTGAAATCGGCTCTACAAATCTAGCATTTCAAAAGGAAAAGCCACTGTTTCGTGGCAAGACTGGTACTAAACGAACCCTTGGAACTGGAGATGCATGGGCCTGCTGCAAGGGGCTCACCAGCTGTTCCCCTTTCAGCCTTAGGAGTAGAAATCACATCACTCCTGTCCCCAGCTTTTCAGTGAGCAGCACTTTGCTCTTCCAGTCCAGCCCAAAGTCTGGCCAAGTCGATGTTAAATTTTAATAAGAGTTTCTTTCTTCTCTCCAAATGCCAGTCAAGCACATTTATAATATATTTGGGTGGGGTACTTGTTCTTTTCCAGAAATCTCATCTAGATTGCTTGTAATGTTACAAATACTGTTTAAAATCATGGCTACTGTTCAGTAAGCAGCTCCCTGGCCCTCCTTTGGAAGGTACCATCATGCCGAACATCAAACCAAATGTAAGTCTGATTTGATAAGGAGAGATGCGGTTCTTATGCTCATGTTCTGCCTGGCTCTGAAGAGGGCTGTTTTCTTCTCATTTTTCCCAGAAAGCTCATCAGGGCAACTGACATAGGTCCAGATACTAACCAGTGACAGAAAAGTCGTACAGGCCCAAACGTGCTACCACTGGTGACACCCCTCACTCTGTGTGTGAATGACAATCATCCAAATGGACAGGAAGACATCGGAATGGATGTTTTGAAGTGGGAAGCCACTAAGACAGCTCGATACTTGAAATAATTAGAGGGGCGATATCCAAAACACTTCTAAATGCAATGATACAATCTGATGGGCACCCAAACCACATGCTTATTTCCTTATCACTTTAGAGAGGAAAGTACTACATTAAAAAAGAAAAGAAAAAAAAAAGAGGAAAGTACTACAGTCTTGGTGCTGTTCCCTGTTAGGCCTCAGGGAGATGGGAAACTGCCAGGGGTATTCAGCTGGATCTTCCGAAGCACTTAGTTCACTTGGCTTCAGCTAAGTGACAATGCCAATATTAGGATATGAGACAGCTGGGTGGCATCACCAACTCGATGGGCATGAGTCTGAGCAAGCTCTGGGAGCTGGTGAAAGACAGGGAAGCCTGGCATGCTGCAGCCCATGGCGTTGCAAAAAATCGGACACGACTGACCGACTGAACTGAGCTGGATATGGGCCAGACCCTGACTCTGGAGTTTTAACCCCAGTGTGCCCACTAGATTTCACTAAATATGTGGACACTTGGAACCAGGCAGGTGAAAAGAGCAAAAGAGCAGAAGCCCTAAAGCCAGTTAACTGTTCTATTTGTGGACCATTTATATTAGCTGTCATCAGAATGGCAAGTTTGGGGATTTTTCTTTAATTCAGGGAGACTGAATAAATCTCACTTCACTCTTGGCTCCATTTTAACCTAGAGCGAGAGGACTCTGTCATCTCCCACCATCATTTCATCCATCACTTTCACAAAAACTCAACATGCTGAGGAAACAGACCTGTCTCCCAGACCCAGGACAGAGAGATAAGGCTTATCTCCAGTTCCCAGGTAGGACTTCCTGGAACTGATCCCAAAAGACCACCTTTCCCTTTGTCTTTAAAAATCTCTGAAGACAATCCCAAGCCCTCCCATAGTGGTTAACCACAATTCTCATAATTTATCCATTCTTTATATGCAGAGTTTATTCTTCTATTGCAAAAAAAAAAAAAAAAAAACTAGATTCAGCGTGTGGGTAAAGGATTTATCTCAGTTTTCGGCATGTAGTCAGCACTCAATATATGGCACCTTTTACTGTTATTTTTGTTGGTTAGTTATGCCCTTGACCTACAGTTTAAGCATAGAGAAAAACAGCCTCTAGCTGAGGATACAAAGTCTTTTTGTTTTTAAAGACTGTTCCAAAGCTTAAACCTATATAACTACTGTCAACCAAAACAGCTGGTGGGTCCCGTGAGCCCAGATTAGGAAGGCAGTGGTATAAACAGCCAGGATCTCCAAGGCTGTGTGGTCAACAGCAGTGACGTGGGCAGACAGGCCTGTGGGTCCTCCTTCCTGATTCAGCCACAGGTACCAACCCTGGTTTTCCACTGACTTTGCTCTATTGGTTATAGGTTAAGCGCATCCTTTTGTCAGAACCTTTCTTCTTTTTGGTGGCTGAGATGGTAAAGAATTCATCTTCAATTCAGGAGACCCAGGTTGGAGCCCTGGATTGAGAAGATCCCCTGGAGGGGGAAATGGCAATCCACTCCAGTATTCTTGCCTGGAGAATTTCAAGGATAGAGGAGCCTGGCAGGGCTACAGTCTATGGGGTCACAGAGAGTCAGACATGTCTGAGCAACGAACACTTCTTTTTTTCAGATACTCATGGCAGAGTCCACTCTCACTATTGGAATAATATCACCATAAAGCCCCCAAGTCTGTCTACATGTGACACCAACACAAATGACTGATTCAGTTGCACAGAAAACAAACAAACCAAAAAAATAAAAACCCACAAATATTTAACAACCTGCTTAACGCTACTCCCCCAGTTTTCATCGTTGTTCTGAGTGTGCTGTGCAGGCATGCAGATCCAGGGCAGACAGTGTTAAAGTGTGGTATTAAGAACCCCTCTCACACCCAGAAAATCTTCTCCATATTTGATGCTTAAACCTCTGCAGTCCCTCTGCTTTGCTTCTGTGCCTTCAGTGTCCTTGACCATGGTGCAGGTGTGTGTGCCTAGCAGTGTGGGCTGTGACCACCGGGCCATCTGGGTGACTCTGACGGCAGGCCCCGACCGTGCCTACCAGCCAGGCTGTGCAGGGACAGGGGCCCCTGGCCTCCTTGTGCCCAGGCCTCCAGTTAGCCAGTTATCCACGGATGTGGATGTTGGAAGTATGAGTGGGGAAGCAGAGGAATAGAAAAGCATTTCTTTTGACTTTGGTTGTTGCTGTTGTTCGGTTGTTAAGTCATGTCCGACTCTTTGCAACCCCATGGACTGCAGCACGCCAGGCCTCCCTGTAACCTCGCTATCTCCCAGAGTTCGCTCAGACTCATGTCCAATGAATCAGCGATGCCATCCAAGCATCTCATCCTCTGCCACCCTCTTCTCCTTGACTTGGGCAAAGTTCTAATTACTAGACACAGTCAGTCAGCAAAGAGGTGTTGACTTGAGGGCAAAGGCTGCAGGGACAGAATTCTAGAGACCTAGGACACTGGAAATGGAAGAGCCTTTCAATATCTCTGGTCCTAATCCTTGACTTTCCAAAATGAGAAATGGAGAAACAGAGAGGTTAAGCGATTTTCCCAAGATTGCACAGGTAATTAGTGGAGAAATTTTGACTCTTCATCTAGTACTTCTTGGCTCATCAGCATCCAATAAAAGTGGGCTCAAAGACAAAGTGATTATGGTCTGGGGTCTACAAGGGACAGAAAAAAGTTAGAAAAGCTGAAAAAGAGGAAAAAAGATTTTCCCTCCACTTAAAAATTATTTCTCAATTCAAAACAGAAAAGGATATTGTAAAGCAAAACAAACTAAAAAATAAAAATTAATTTAAAAAAATGAAATAACAAACATATTACCAAAAAAACAAAAACAAAACAAAACAGAAAAGGAGATGCTTGCCTAGGTATACAACAGTCCACCGGTAATAACCTACATTCTCCCCTAACATGAGAGGAAACCTACTTGGTAAATGATGATTCTGATGATAAATCTGGCAAACCACAGTGAAGTTACTGACAGTTCCCAGTTGACAGCTGCGATCTTAATAATCTATTCATCTTAATAAAACCTTGTTTTAGTAACATGTATGCATAATTTAAAAGTTGAATGCTGAGAGCGGTTATGCACTTTTCCGTATGTAAAATTTTCTTTTGAGGACTCTAGGTAAAAGTACGTTTTGTCAGTGCCTTTCCATGTAATAAGTAATTTCAAGAGCAGACTTCGCATTCTTGCATTTAGTTCAATATGCTGAGAAGATGCGCAAATAACAGTGAATAATTGGGGCTGGGTCTTCCTGTGCAAGAGGAGAGACAGCTATTTTCTGTATAATTCTGGATCCTTTTCCCTGCAGTGGTTTGAATGTGCCAAGCCAAAGTTTATGTCTCGCCTCTACTTCTCTCTGAGTGTGTAGAACTATACTTTTGCTCACAAAGATAGTTTGGGCTGTGCATGTGTGTGGCTGAAAAGCCCAAACCGAGGGTCATGGGTGCTGGGGACTTAGAGCCCCTGGGTTACCTGCTGGTCCTGTCTGGGCCCTGTGGCCCAATTAATCAAGGCCACAGATGAGCTGATACCACAGACCAAAATGACGAAATATGCCTCTTGATTACTTTGCCATATAGATTTAACATTTAAAATGGAAAACATTTTAGAATGTCGTTATTGTATTATGCAGTATTTAAGATTTCTTTTCACTGTAATGACTTATCGAAGATATATGTGTTTGAACAGATTTTTTATCCTCAATGAAGCTCATTCTCTTGCTGTTAATTACAATGGATAATCACAGTGACGAGCCTATTGTCGAGTAACTGACTCCGATTTAAGATGATAATGGGGCTGTGGGGAGAGGACCTGAATTTGCTACCCATCCACCAGTAAGCCAAGCTGGAAGGCGGGAGGAGCTAATACCATCCTTGCTCTCCTCCCTAGACCTGTGGCTCAGAATGTCCTGGAATAAAAGCCCACTTACAAAGATTCCCAGGTGATTCTGATGTGGCCACAATTTGGGAAGCAAAAATATAGAGTGAAGTCATGTACACCGTGCTGACCAAAGTCGTTGAATGCTTGTCACTTCTCATGCAGTTATCATCAGATCTGCTCCCTGGATTTATCACAATAGAAACACAGGCTTAGTGACTCAGCCATTCAACTCTTTTGGCTAAATTGACCAGCCACTAATTTGTAAGTGAACAGTAACTGGTCAGTTTTGTCAGAATGGATGCAAGCCTGAAGACAGTCAGAGTGGGGAACATAGCTTTAAACTACTTTACCCCAAGGCCAGCTCTTTATATGTCACTCTGGTTCAGACTAAGAGCGATCTCAGGTCACTCATCTTTAAAAATAGGCAGACTAAGAAATAGGAAAGTTGAGCAATTCATTCAGATTCGACCCAGAGCCTAAAACAGTTTCAGAGGGGTCTTATTTCTCAACCTCCAGGAAATGCCCCCAAAGGCAAAGATCTTCAGGTTAAAATGAAACCAATCAAAAAAGGAAGAAAAAAAAAAAGAAGAAGCAGCAGCTAAGTTTCTAAAACCAGCTGAATATAAAAGGGGTGGTCAGTTGGCACTGGTTGGGGGTGGTCAGTTGGCACTGGTTGCCTGGTGCCAGCCTCTGTTAAATAAGGTCCCTCCATCCTAATGAAGGGTTTCCTTGATAGCTCAGTTGGTAAAGAATTCACTTGTAATGCAGGAGACCCTGGTTCGATTCCTGGTTCAAGAAGATCCGCTGGAGAAGGGATAGGCGACCCACTCAAATTCTTGGGCTTCCCTGGTGGCTCAGCTGGTAAAAAATCCACCTGCAATGTGGGAGACCTAGGTTTGATCCCTGGGTTGGGAAGATCCCCTGGAGAAGGGAAAGGCTACCCACTCCAGTATTCTGGCCTGGAGAATTCCAGGGACTGTATCATCCATGGGGCACAAAGAGTCAGACACGACTGAGAGACTTTCATTCCTGAATTACTCTTAAATTACATCCTAATGAAGTTTTGGCCAAGCTCCTTTCCATAATTGTGCACATGCAAAGACTTTCATCATCAGAGATACTAGCGATCTCCTCTCTTTTCCCTATTGTTAGGTTAAGAGACAACTTTAGCTCTTTGGTGTGATGCTAAATGTTTAACAACTGGCTCTGAAGGATGATGGAGCCCTGATTTGCAGGACTTGCCAATTTCCATGCTATAGATACTCTCCTCATAGCCAGTTTCCAACTACTAACTTGATGTCAACCAGCTGAAATGTCACAATACGTTCTCAAGAGCCATTATGAGCTGGCTCCAGCGCAGCACTGCCTGAGCAATTTCTGAGTCAGTGAGCACCAAATAGAAGGGCTAGCCGTGGCTTCCGAGGGCCTCCCGTAGACCCCGCTTGCCACAGAGAGGCATGGCCACCTTGACTGATTCTGTATTTTTAATATATTATTGGTCCTTGAGGCTAAGGACCTTAAGGGGTTTAAAATACTCCCTTAGCCACGTGACTCTTAGGAACCTCTAGCAGACTCCTCAGAACCTTAAGGAGTTCCTAGCCATGGCTGGTCTGATTTCTAAAGGTGACCTTCCAGGTAAACACTCTTTAATTTAACTGCCAGTTGAAACCACGTTTGGCTGATCTTTCCCCGCTTCCTATCGTCCATCTCCTCTTTCCCTATTTGGCTAATTTTCCCTGTCCACTTAGTCCTCAACCTTCTGATGTGGCACAAAAGTGACAGGCATCCAGAAATTAGTGCCTGCAAAGGAGCAGAGGGAGACAAAGACTTCCGATTAGCTTACCTGGACCCATCCCCTTACCTGGGGAGGCTCTGTGGTTCAAAGGTCTCTACCTCACCAGGGGGACACTCGGCAAAGCACTCCAACCCTGCCCAGGGCTTGAGTATGCACTCAGCTGGACTTTCTCTGCGCTCAGAAAATTCACACTGGGCTAAGAACACCGTTAAATAAGAATGCTGCTGGGAACACAGCGAGGGAAGGCACCGTGTGGCGCCTTCCCTTTAGCGAAGCCCTGAGCTGAGGCTGGACCTGCAGCAAACATCTGGCAGCTGCAGTCCCTGGGCACTGGGCTCGGCCTTCCTTCCTTCTCACCACCAGTCATAAGTGAAAGCCCTATTTCTTGAGTGTTTGGAAATCAGGCTGAGCCACCGAACAAGCTTCGTTTGCAAATTAAAGGTTTTAGGATGGAAGTCATTCTTAGGTGGGTTTAATTAAATCCTTTGGAAGGCAATGCTGGGGGGTAAAAAAAAAGTGTACTTAATTCCTTACACACAATGAGTAGCCATAAGTTTTTATTCTGTATGTGGTAAATCAAAATCAGATCATAAAGGACTAAGTCTACTTTCCTTGCTGTAGTAAAATACCCTACAGGTTCTGTAAACTATTTCTAGACTGTGAAGGTTTGAAACTCAACTTGGACATTTTCTGTATTACGTTCAAAAAGTCAGGGTATACCTCTGTTTTCTGTCCTTCTTAACAATTATCTAAATGAGCTTGTTCCACTATAGTTAATACACTACATTTATTTTAAATGAGTCATGTACATGTTAAAATGCTTTTCTCTGTGTTCAGAATAATTTGCATATAACCTGGGCACAAAGTAGCTTTTATCTGATTCTTTTCCTGATACACAAAGAGGGTTAGCTCACAACTAAACAGAAGCGACTCAACAGTGGTCCCAGTCTTACTAGGAAGAAATTAACAGCAAAACCAAGACTGAGGAACCAGCCACTCTCACAACATTTTCATCCTGTGAGGTAGAGAAGAAAATCTGGTAGGTAGTGGGAGAGAGGTTTGGTCAATGTATGTAGGTGAATAAATTCTTTTAAATATTTGCAGAAAGGAACAGATTTCCCTCTGAAATCTAGAACCTAGACCATTTTAGACATAGAATAATAGGTATCCACGACAGAAATGCTCTTTAACCGCATTTCAAGATCCAGATCTAAGCCCTTACTAGGCAGAACGCAGCCTTACTACCAAAGAGCCCTGGGAGGGCTTTATCGACTGGCTGAAAAGCGTCAGCAATTAGCGCTGGAATTCTCCTGGGACTCAGAACAAAAGCGCTGAACCAGCCCAGTGCGGCATCACTTATTCACGCAGGTCAGTCACCTAAGTCCACAGCAGAACTTCACACATCTAGACATTAACTCAGGTCCAGATTCTAGGTGAGTATCCTCAACCTGCAGATGGGGCAACTGAGGTTCAGGTAACAGAGAATGATTATGTTCCCAGCTCGTTACCTGGAACTAGAGTCTGGGTCTCCCAACCACTGGTTCTGCTGTACTACACCACGCCTCGCTGCCTCCATTCTTTAGACGGGAAGCTGACAATCTATTGTGGAGCTCGAATCAGAAATCAGGACGAAAGAATGTACACGGTATCTTCTCTCGTTTAACCTGCTTGGTTTCACCGCCCCGTTTTAGCATCATTTTAAGGAATGTTATAACAATGTAGGGTGAGGAACAAAGTTCTTTACAGAGTAATGATGGAACCAAAAGGTCAAAAGGTAGGAGAACAGTGATTGTAAATTATAATAGAAATGAGGAAGAAGCCTATGTCAGGAAAAATGAATGCTTCAGTTTGTTATAACCACGGGGCCCTTCCCCACGCACCGGATGCATTTGTTTCGGAAAAGCTACTTCCTGCTGAGAGACTGGCATTGAAGGCTTTACTCCTTTCCAGCAAATGAGGAGACCATTTGCTCTCTGGACGGAGCTTCAGCCCTTAGGACTCAGTCTCACATCTCGTACGAGTGGCAGCCTCGGTCACTCTTAGAAACGAGCTGCCAGATGGAGAGGGCTGCGGAGACTCGACTGAAGCCAGCACGCTGGGCTGGGAACGTGTAAATAGCCTCCTGCCTTCTTGGTGAACAAGGACGATCACCTTTTTTTTTTTCTTTTGTAAAGGTAATCGCGTGTATATTGTGACTAGTTTGTGAAGAAAATGCAATGATCTGCTTCGACAGCTCCCCAAATGTACCTGTTAAGTGTGAATGTGCCTGCCTCATTGCCTCCTGTGCCAAACACAGTACTGAATGCGTTGTTTTTAAATAAACTGTTTTATTGTGCATTGGAAAGCTCTACTGGTTGTCTTTGTCCCATTCAGGGACACGCACACACAATGCACACATACACACACGCACACACTC
Organism: Aepyceros melampus; assembly: GCA_006408695.1. Lineage (NCBI taxonomy): Eukaryota > Metazoa > Chordata > Mammalia > Artiodactyla > Bovidae > Aepyceros > Aepyceros melampus. The sequence goes on from SJXQ01007852.1 coordinate 494,418, forward strand.
GCATGCACACACATGCACAGGCGCACACACACACACTGCATCCAACGAACAGATTAAAGGCATCCTCCTGATCTCATCCCCTGCGTTTTAAGGAACTCTTGGGGACTTGCAGGACTCCAGAAAGGTTGAGCTTTGTTACCTACAGCCATGAACTAGCTAATACTCACTAGCCTCCCATGCCCAATTTCCCAGGTCTTTCAATGCAAATCACGCAACAGGCCTTAACATTAGTGATGATGATGATGTTGCTCCTGAGTGGCGCAGTCACATACATCAGCTTATTTAATCAGCAATCAGGTGAGAGAAGGGTGCTGAAGAGCTTGACTCCTCTGCAGAGTGACAGGCAGCGCTGAGACAGGAAGCTGGCTCTCAGTCCAGGGCTCTCTTCTGTGCCTCTTCCGGCCATTCTGGTGACCCTTTAGCCCACCTGCCCTGAATCCCCGGTCAGCCGCCATCCCCTTTCCCTTTGTTATATTTTTAACATTTTTTTTCATTGGCGGAAATGCTCTAGTGTCGCGGTGGTCTCTGCTGTACAGCAGTGCGAGTCCGCCGCCGCGGTGCATGTGCCAGCTCTCCCCTGAGCCTCCCCCCATCACACCGCTCACAGTCATCACCGGCCGCCAGGCTGGGCTCCCGGTCACAGAGCGCCGTCTCGCCGGCTGCCTGTTCTACACGTGGGAAAGTGCATGCATGTCGATGCTACTCCCTGGTTGTTTTTCGAAGGATTTTCTTCCTTCACTTGAAAAGACAGCATCTATTTATTTATTCACTGTTTTTCTACATTGCCCACTATATTGTAAACTCTGCCTTCTCCAAAACAGGCATGCCTGTTTTAATCACACTGTGCCCCCAGTACCCAAACCAGTGCTAGGAACTTGTTAGGCCATCAACTGGTGTTGGATGGATGGATGGATAGACGGATGCAGGGTCAGACCATCGAGTCTGCGTTCTGCTTCTGCTCCTGTCCTCTCCTTTCCCATCGCTGTGCCGACATCAGGGATGCCAGAAGTCGTCCCAACTCCACTGCCTCAACGAGCACCATGAATAAGTGCTTGTTGACTGAAGGAAGAAACAGCCTCAGAATTGTTTCTCTCAATACACATGCTCCAACATTAAGACGATCCCGGGGACTCGATCCAGTGGTTAAGACGTCGCCTTCCCAGCGCAGGGGGTGCAGGTTCAATCCCTGGTCAGGCAGTTAAGCTCCCACCTGCGTTGAGGTAAAAAAAAAAAAAACCCAAAACATAAAACAGAAGCAAGATTGTAACAAATTCAAAAGACTTAAGAGTGAAAAATAAGAATGTCCCAGCGTATGACTGCACCACAGTGCAGCACCCTGATGTAATCTCAGGCAAAGGGAGAGCTGATGGAGGGTGAAAGAGCCCGACTTTGCTAAACAGGGAGGCATCAGAGAGGGCTGGCTGCAGTGCTCTTTAAAATTCAAATCAAAAGTCGCTCATGGTCACCTATGTGTGACACCGGGCAGGATAGGAACAGGATACAAAATGAGCAAAACCACAGTGCCTAGCCAGAAGGAACTTAAAAGTCTTACTGTGGAAACAGGTCAACACATTACAAGGGGATATCTTCTCCCCTATGCAGGGGGAGGATGGGATGCAGGTGAAGGACAGAGAGAAAGAGAGGCGAACAGAGCAAAGGATGGCCCCATTGTATTCAAGTGAAGACAACAGAAACTTCAGAGGCCAGCTGTGGTACTCGGGGCTTAGTTTTTGAAAACGACTTGACAAACTGATGATTGCCGGCACCCCCCCCCCTCCGTCACCTCTCACAGAGAAGCGGTTTAGTTGTTCTAAAACAAAACAAAACTCTTCAGAAACTTCAGCAAAACATGAAATTGACACCAAGTTTATTGCAGACTCTCTTTGCCTGGGGCCAACAGGTACAAATTAAATTTTAAAAGTAGAATTTTTTTCCCTAAGAAAAGGCATTGCCGCAACTTGACCAAAACAAAGAAGATTAAAGAAACCTCACCCACAGAAGGGCCAACTTGACCCAGCTCTCCCAGGCCAGGAAGCAGCTGGCTTTCTTAGTCTCAGCAAGAGTCTGGGCTCTTTCTCCAGTGCGCCTTCCTCAGGGTCTGTACCAGCCTCAGTAAGTGGGGGTAGACCCCATTTGGGGGCTTCCCAGGTGGCGCTCGTAGTAAAGAGCCCACCTGCCGATGCAGGAGACATAGGAGACGTGGGTTCAGTCCCCGGGTGGGGAAGGTCCCCTGCAGGAGGGCATGGCAGCCCACTCCAGTACTCTTGCCTGGAGAATCCCATGGACAGAGGAGCCTGGTGGGCCGTAGTTCATGAGGTCACAAAGAGACAGACACGAATGAAGTGACTTAGCAGGCATGCACACACACACACACCCCATCTGGAGTGCACTGTTCTCAGTGAGCAGGCTTCCCCAGTGGCTCAGTGGTAGAGAATCTGCTTGCCTGTGAAAGGCGCAGAAGACACAGGTTCGATCCCTGGGTAGGGAAGATCCCCTGGAGGCGGAAATGGCAACCCACTCCAGTGTTCTTGCCTGGACATCTCTATGGACAGAGGATCCCGGAGGGCTACAGTCCATGAGATGGCAAAGAGTCAGACACGACTGAGCGGGCGGGCATTTTTGGTGAGTAAGTTAGCTTGATGGACAGGCTGCTCTGAACACTCATACCACACAGAATGTCACAGGTGACCAGGAACTTTGATATGTAATGAATTCAATGCTCTGGTTTCCAGATGAAGAAACTGAGGCTTAGGGTGAAAGTGACTTATCTAAATCGCATTGGCCTCATAAGCCACATTTTAAGTAATTTATCAAATATTCTGGGACCCAAACAACAAAGTTATTTTTATACCAACAATTTTCAAATCTAAATGAAAATATTTGAAAGCAAAATCTCACTTTATCTTTTTTATTATTATAAAAATATTCTTTGAAAAAATATGAGAAAATAGGGATAAACAAAAGAACAGTAAAAACCACCTACAACTTTCACCTGTTTTTCTGAGTGTGTGTTTCTTCCTAACCATGTATACTGTTGCATTCTTTTGCTTTTTCTCCGCTTAAAAATATATCAAGAAAGCCTTCCACGTTATTAAATATTCTTTGATAAGTTCACAGAATGGAAGCTCTATCTTATTTAACTAATTCTCCATTATTGTTTCAAATTTAAGTTTGTGTTCTCTGCTATAAATAGTGCTTTGCTGAACATCAAATGTTTGATGTTTGAACATCAATGATTGTTTCTCTGTATAAATCCCTTTAAGCAGATTTTCAAGTGATATGACTCATTTTTTTAAGAGAAGTCTTTCTCAAAACTGGTCAGAATTGTTCAAGTAGAAGTTCAATGACCAAATTTATAAATCTTTATTTCACCAGAAAAGTTTTAAAGGCTTTAAAAAGGCACAAAGTTTAGGTGGGAGGCGGACTCCTCAACAGAGAAGCAATGCTTATTTGTGTGCGATGCTAAGGTAAGCAAGGAAGCTACTGTTGTCTGCTACTTAACTCAGTTGCTACGCCTCTTGTTTGGGAGCTGAGAGAACTGTACACATCAAACAGAGGGAGCCCATCCAATCACGTCCTTAAGCACCAGGACCATTTAGGAGAGACGGGCCTTCAATATAATGATATCGATAGATAGCTCACTCCCTTATTCTGAGAGTATGTTATTGCTTACTAATTATGCTTTCAATTCACATTAAGTCCAAGAAGTCAAAATGAGGAAGATGAGGTAAACAATCTACCTTAAGGCTTTGTAAATCCTATAGACCAGCTGTTTGTTGAAGCTTTTAAAATTAATATCTCCACTTCTATAAAAGAGATGTGACTTTAAGCAAATTCAAAGTTTGAACATACAGACTTTCAAAGCAGATTTATTAAGGGAGGTCAATGAGATAACTACAGAATTCCCCATTCCCTATCATCATCCCCTCTCTTAAGTAAACCTGTATTTGCATGCCCCAAAATGAGTAAATACATTCATTACTGTGGGTCTCCTCGCCTCTATCACAACTATCCAACCCTCCATGGTAGGGCAAAAATAGCTAGAGATGATACATAGATGAACAAGTACAGATGTGTTTCAATAAAACTTTATTTACAAAAATAGCAGCCATTTGGCCTTCAGGTTTCGGTTTGCCAATCCTTGCTTTAAATAACACACTCCTTCCTAGATGTAAAATATTTCACTTGACAACCCTCATTGTATTTGTTTCCTAGGGTGGTCCTGATAAATTACCACAAACGCTCCCTTAAAGCAACAGAAATTTATGCTGTAATAGTTCTGGAGGCCAGAAATCTGAATTCAAGTTATCAGAAAGGTTGATTCCTTCTGGAAGTACTGATGGAGAATTGTTTGATGTTTCTGTCCTTGCTTCTGGGGCTGCCAGCAACCCTTGGCATTCCTTGGCTTTCAGCTACATAGTCCAGTCTGGCTCCATCTTCACATGGCCTTCTCTGTGTGTCTGTAACTTTCCCCTTCTCTTGTCTTATATGGACCTGTCTTATAAGAAATTTGGAGCCCACCCTAATTCAGGATGATCTCAAGATCCTCACCTTATCACATCTGCAAAGGTCCTCACTACAAAAAACTCACGTTCCAAGTGAACATATTCTCAGGGGCCACAATTCAACCCACTACATCCACTTACAACATTACCCCATCCACCAAGGAATTCAAGGACCCATAGAGAAGAAGCCATGGAACCCCATTCAGTGAGGCACAGGCTCCGCTGTGCTCCAGGTGCCATTATCCCCCTTCAGAGTTAACAAATTCAAACTGCAAAATCCCAATAGCCTGACGAGCAGTGCAAACTATGTCCCACTACATCCACTTACAACATTACCCCATCCACCAAGGAATTCAAGGACCCATAGAGAAGAAGCCATGGAACCCCATTCAGTGAGGCACAGGCTCCGCTGTGCTCCAGGTGCCATTATCCCCCTTCAGAGTTAACAAATTCAAACTGCAAAATCCCAATAGCCTGACTGAGCAGTGCAAACTATGTCCTTAAGTTACATTTTACAGAGCTTTTTGGAATCTACAGACAATAAATGGATGTGCTTCCAACAGTGGATTCAGGGACAAATCAAACACCACCACCAAAATAAAAAAACTCTGGAAATGCTCCTAGCATACAAAGAGCTCATGTCCCGCACCACAGTGCTGCTCAGCGCCGGGGAGACTGCTCTCGGATCGGTGAGTTTCCAGCTGGTGTACGTGCACCAAACTGAAAGGGAAGAAACATATGGAGAAACTATGAAAGCTGACCCACCCATGACACGAAGTGATAAGTTCAGAAGAGATGTCTAAAACATTCCAGCAGACATGGTTGCTCAACACTTAAAGGTCAATTTAAAACTCATTCTCATCTTGTAGCAGACTTCACAGACATATAGATCTCAGCAACTGTAGTTACAAACACTAATACTTCTGATTTAGCTTCCAGAAACCTTTGTGACCTAATCAGTAAGCAAAGCCTATTGGGAACTAAGGTGGAAATTTAGTTGGAGTTACCTTTCTCAGAAATGGAAGACACTGAACCTATCCTTAATGAAGTGTAGAAGATAGTTAAGGAGGGTGACTGAGTGACTTAAAGGAGAGAAAGATCAGGAAGTGAAAGGGCCACAGAGATTTGTTTGGTCCAGTCTGAAGCATTATATCCTTCAAAATGGAATGTATACGAGAAAGTTTCTTGCAGTAAAGTACTGGGCTGGCCAAAAAGTTCATTTGGGTTTTCCCAAAACAAGTTGAAAGTGTTAGTTGTTCAGCTATGTCTGACTCTTTATGACCCCATGGACTGTAGCCCGCCAAGCTCCTCTGTTCATGGAATTCTCCAGGCAAGAATACTGGAGTGGGTTGCCATATCCATCTCCAGGGGATCTCCCTGACCCAGGGATCGAACCTGGGTCTCCCACATTCAAGCAGACTCTTTACCGTCTGAGCCACTAGGGAAGCCCTTTCCATAACATCTTACACCCAGATGAACTTATTGGGGTCAGCCCAATAAGTCAAGGCCAGAATGACTACTTGGGCTCTCATTTTTAGGAGACAAAATTACATGACATGTGGGGGCCTAAATGGTCTCTCCTGTTAGCAGCTGAGGGTTCCCAGATGGAAGACATCCCTCCACCCCCATTGAGACGCCCCTGACCAGGAAAGGGTCCATTGTTGACAAGGAGCACTACACGACCTGCCCATTCTCACTCTTGAGACCCAGTTCCGACTAAGAGAGGGAATTTCCTATGTGATGAACCCACCACACACGAGGGCAGACAGAATGAATGATGGGAGAGGAAAATTCAGTGAGCCTTTGGTATAAAGGAGCAGGGGTGGGTTGGTCTCCATGCTCAGTTGCTCAGTCCTGTCTGATTCTTTGAGGTCCTTTGGACTGTAGCCCACCAGGCTCTTCCGTCCATGAGATTTTTTTTTTAGGCGAGAGTACTGGAGTGGGTTGCCGTTTCCTTCTCCAGGGGATTCTCCCAATCCAAGGATCAAATCTGCCTCTCCTGTGTCTCCTGCATCTCCTGAATTGTGGATTCCTTCACTCACTGAGCCGTCAGGGAAACCCTGGGTTGATCTGGATACTGTTGAAAGAAAAGAATCATGACTACCAACCAGGGTCAAGGAACCAGAGAACTTTGTCATTCTCTTTAACCTTTATGATTCTCAATGTTTCTTTTGCTGAATAACTAGACCATTCCCCTATTGTGGGTAGTTAACTGTCTGGCAGCCCTTTGAATGGTCCCAGCATTCTGCTTCAGGGACATTCCTCTTTTCCTTTTCATCTGATTACACTGACTTTCCTCTCATCTTAATTCCTCGGAGCCCCTTTCCCACTCAGCTCCCAGCTTGGTGTCCTCATCTGTCCCTGGCTGGATGCAGTAATGCCAACTCCGGATTCCACCTTGTTTTCTAACTGGGGACTGCCCTTAAGACGCACCACAGCAATAAGCTCAGGCTTGTGATGGTGTCCCCCAAGCCAGGCCCTTGGAACACAACTCGGCCAGCCCACAGCACCCGAAGACCCAGCCCACGTAAGTAGAGAATTATCAGGGTAACCCCAGGAGTTGGAACTAGGAGTCTGGATCTCTGCTGCCAGCTGGGGACACACAGAGAAGCTCAAGAGATAAAATAGACAGCAGCACTGTGATGAAAAAACAAAAACAGACTTAGTCCCTCTAAGGAGGAAGAAAGTGGCGATGGGAAGAGAGGCAAGAAGCTGGGGTGGGCAGATTCCCAGCTGCCTCATGGAAAAATAACATCTTCGGAAACCTATTCATGATTTTTGCATTCCCAGAGATATTTGAGTGAGCCAAGCCAAGCTGTTACACCACTGAGATTTGGGGGTTAATGTGTAACCAAAATATAACCTGAAGAAGTGAAGTGAAGTGAAAGTCGTGTCAGACTCTGAGACCCCATGGACTGTAGCCCACCAGGTTCCTCTGTCCCTGGGATTCTCCAGGCAAGACTATGGAAGAGGGTTGCCATTCCCTTCTCCAGGGGATCTTTCCGACCCAGAGATTTAACTCAAGTCTCCTGCACTGCAAGCAGATTCTTTACCATCTGAGCCACCAGGGAAGCCCAAAATGTAATATCAGTTCAGGTCAGTCGCTCCATCGTTAGAGACCCAGGTTCGATCTCTGGGTTGGATAGATTCTCTGGAGAAGGGAATAGCTACCCACTCCAGTATTCCTGCCTGGAGAATTCCATGGACAGAGGAGCCTGGTAGGCTACAGTCCATGAGACTGCAAAGGGTTGGACATGACTGAGCGACCAAAACACATACACACACACACACACACACACACATCTTCACAGTATACAATTTTCTTGTAGGAAAACAGTTATATTACCTTAAAACAATATATACACCAAAACATTAGATATTTCAAATTATTCAAGAGGTTGAAATATGTGCTCCTCACTTCTAATATTTCTACTCCAACTGAGAATATGTGTAAAAAGCTTAAAGGAAAAAGTTTTAAGGAAAAGGAAAAGTTTTAAACTTTTAAGTTGTATTGACTGATTCTTAAATTTTGCTCAGCATGAGATTTAGAAATGTCAGCTATTATTTTTTAATTCCTCTGTCATCTCATAGCTGACTCATTCATTGCACAGTTTACATTTTATATGCAAATTATCCTCTCCGCATCAATTGATTATAAGACTATTGAGGGCTAGCATTCAATATATTCACCTTCCAAATGACTTAAGACAATGTTTTGAATAAAATAAGGTCCAAATAATTTGATTCATTCAGCTTTATATAGTATTTCAAAATATCTCATCTTGATAGAACAAATGTGTGATTAACATAAAAGATATTTTACTACTTTCTTTTCAAGTTTGCGGTTCAGACCCTGGCTGGTTTCAGAAAGAAAATGACCCCCTTACCACTCGCTCTTTCCCAGAGCCTTGGGAGGAATAAAAGCCAAAGAGTGAAGCTTCTTTCACCAGAACCTGTTACTAAATCTCACTTCTTTCCATCACCAATAAATTCAGTCATTTCATAATATTACAATTAAATAAAGGTTCTTCAGTACCACTTGGCACATAACTTATATGATTCCTGTTAAAAATCAAATCCATACACAGAGAATCTTTTGAGGCAAATCTGTTGGGTTGGCCAAAAATTCATCAGGATTTCCCATAAGATGTTATAGAAAAACCCAAACAGACTTTCTAGCCAACCCAAAATTTTGAGAAGATATTTTGATTGTTCATAATTTTATCAAATACTTTCACTCTTGGCTCTGATGATTTTCTTAAAGATTCTGAGGCCAAGGAAGATTTTTGTTTTCCTCTAAACTTTGGTCAGAGTAATTCATACATATATGAAGGCAGGAATATCTCTGTATTCTTATTATTATAAGCAGCATGAACACTCAGTTTGGACACTGGTCTGAATAAGAAAAATAATATCCTCATCTTTTGAATTTACATTTTTACTAAATGTTGTAACTTTCTGCTCAAGCAATTGCATCTTAAAATTTCCATGTAGCCATAGGCAAACCCTTCAGCAAGGTTAAAATGTCTTACATTTCAGCAGAAACTTTTTTTTTTTAAAGGACAAAATGCACATGAGAATTGGAGACACCACACATAGAGTCTGCTTTTTTGGGACATCAAAATGGACAACGTTTGGCAAATATTCTGGCATTTCGACACCACTTGTTTGAATTTTGCCGTATTTTTAGCAAGGTTAAAATGTCTTACATTTCAGCAGAAACTTTTTTTTTTTAAAGGACAAAATGCACATGAGAATTGGAGACACCACACATAGAGTCTGCTTTTTTGGGACATCAAAATGGACAACGTTTGGCAAATATTCTGGCATTTCGACACCACTTGTTTGAATTTTGCCGTATTTTACAATGATCTTAAGTTCCAAATTTGTGAGTACCATTTCTCAAGATAATATATACAAAATCTTCTTTTAAAGATGTCCACAGTTCCATAATTGCTGCAGAAACTGTGATGACGGTAAATAAAAGGGCTGTGTGATGGTTGTCCTCTCCTCCTCCAGCTATTTGAGTTTGCAAAGCCTATTGTTGTGCTCAGGGCTAGCAAGTTTAATTTGTCAACTGAGGCAGTCTCAGGTCAGTAGTCATGCTCCAATTGGAGCAGCAATCACTTTGAAAGCATTCTGGCTCAGCAACTAGCTCATGCTCCAAAAAGAACTTCAAAATTAACACCTTAGCTCCAGCCCTGGAGTCATCTGCAAAAAAATGTTCTTGAGCCCCATTCATTCATTCAGTAAATATTTATTGAGCATCTACTATGTGCCAGAGAGTATATATAGAACATATAGATGAAAACTGATGATCCCTTCCCCCAAGAGGCATGCACTTCAGTGGGGGAAAAATGCCTATTAATTGCTTATTTTAATTTAAGAAGTGTTTGTTAAGCACCTATTATTTACCAGGCTTGATTTTAGATCCTGAAAATATAGCAGAGAATAAGACTATCAAAGTCTCTGTCTCAGGAAGTTTACTCATGAATCAAGGTGGACATAGATGGTAAACAAATAAATGAACCAGAAACTCAGATGTATGAAAAGTGCCATGAGGAAAATAAGAAAGAATGATGTGATGGTGGATGTGGATGGAGTTGGCACTTTAGGATTGAAAAGGGAGGACATCTCTGAATCAGTGAAAACTGAGCTGATACCCTCTGAAGAATGAAGTCAATCTAAAATCCTAGGGTAGCAAGTTCTTTGAAACAAAAGAGGGTAGAATGAAAGGGGAGAAGATATCAAGTGGGGGAAACAACACATATAATGAAATGAATATGCAAAATAACAAGATATGTTCTGGGAACCATCAGAGTATTGAGAGCCAACAATTAAATGGTGAACCCAGCATACCAGGCAAAGAGGTTGTAGGGAAGGTAATGGGGAGCCCTGACTCAGGGGTTTTATGATGGCCCTCTTTCATGCCTGGACAGCCTGTTCCCTATTTTTCTGAGATGGCTATTGGTAGGTTGACCCTAAGTGTGAAAGTTGCTCCATTGTGTCCAACGCTGCAATCTCATGGACTGTATCCTGCCAGGATCCTTTGTCATGGAATTCTCCAGGCAAGAATACAGGGGTGGATTGCCATTTCCTTCTCAAGAGGATCTTCCTGACCAATGGATCGAACCCAGGTCTCCTGCATTTCAGGACCATACACACATTTCAATTCCTCATATTAATCCCCCATCTGCTTTCTTGTCTATGATCATATCATATACATATTTTCAATTTGGTGCTTTTGCACTAAATTTTAACTCTCTGCTTATGTATTTACTTTCTTCATTTATTTCCTTGAGGTTAGGGACAATTACTATTTAATTCCGCATGTCCAATATTTGGCACAGCATTAAGCATTTAATACAAGCTCAGCAAATATTTAATGAGAGGTGGATAGAAGAATGGGTGGGTGCCTCAGAGTTTATAAAACATTTGAATTAGTCTCCAGGGATGAAATCAAGATTTTAGGACTATAGCTTGAGTAAATAGCATTAAAATGATTCTAATATACTTAGGGTTTCCAGTGATTTTTAAGTCCACAGGTTTAGGATAAATTGCTCAGCCCCATCCAATCTTGGCAGCATATTAATACCTAGACAGCATAGTAAAAAACAAAGATATCACTTTACCAACATATAGTCAAAGTTATGGTTTTTCCAGTAGTCAGATATGGATGTGAGAGGTGGACCATAAAGAAGGTTGAGTGCTGAAGAATTGATGCTTTCATATTGTGGGGCTGGAGAAGATTCTTGGGTATCATCTCTTGGACTGCAAGATCAGAGAATCAATCCCAGAGAAAATCAACCCTGAGTATTTATTAGAAGGACTGATCCTGGAGCGCCAATACTTTGGACATCTGATGCAAAGAGCCAACTCATTGGAAAAGACTCTGATTCTGGGAGAAATTGAGGACAGGAGGACAATGGGCTGAGATGCTTGGATGGCATCAGCAACTAAGTGGAATGAATCTGAGCAAACTCAGGGAGATAGTGAAGGACAGAGAAGCCTGGCACACTGCAGTCCATGGGGTCACACAGAGTGGGACATGGCGTAGTGACTCAACAACAGCCCAGTCTTGTGATATTGCCTACATTCAAAGCTTCCTCACTGGTTTTTGACCCACCTCAATCTCATATCTGATCAACTGCTCCCTCTCGAGGAAAGTCTGAAATTAGTACTAGCCCTACTCATGTTCCTCAGGTTTGTTTTCATCTGTTTACAGAGACTGACCACAGCATATCTGGCAACCATTCAATGACTGGTCAGATTCATGCACCATTCTGCAGGAGAGATGAATTCTCAATTTTTAACACATCAGTATGTCATCCACAGATTAATAGTCATTTCTCAGGATGCCTCCCTTCTGTAAATTACCCGGATACGAGAGAGATGAGAAGACGGGAGAGGGAGGGAGAGGACAAACAAGGCTGGAGGAAGGGAGGGACGGATGGAAGGAAGAACAAAGAGACGATGTTTCCCAGTTCAGGAGACATTTTTGTTCACAGGTTCAAATATTCATATTTAGAAATTTTTGCACATGATGAAGTGTTACATAACCTGTGTGCAGCAAGGTTCCCTGATCACAGGATTCAGGAATAAAACCACAGCAAATTTGGATATGCCATGTGGGCCACATCTGGACAGACCAGCAGGGCAGCAAAGACAGTATAATGAACGTCAGAGAAGAGGTAATACTTGAAGAAGTGGACAACAGTTCCTAAGTTCAGACTCCAAATTAGTATTGAGTAATGGCTATTCTTTTTTATCTCTGGATGGAACTGGATGGAGGAGTTCTAGATACGAAGAAATGCACTCTCAGAGAGAGATAATTGGGTACTGATCTATTTGTGGAATATTAGTTGGAGGTTGAAAGGAAAGAAAGATTTGGTGTGTGACCCTGAGCAGTATTTAACAAAACTGTCTTTCTCTGCAGCCTCCAGGGACTTGTGATGGGTTCCCAGGGAAATAAAAGAGTGAATGAGATGGAAAAGCTGTACAATATGGGCAACTTAGAAATATGAGAGGTCAAAGCCATTCTGCTTTTAGCCTAATAGCCTAGTTTAAAGTAAAAGAAAAGAAAAATGTCTGCTTATCAGGTAAAAAATGATACGAGGATGAGAGAGGCAGGTTGAGAGGTTTTAAAAAAAGTTAATTTCCTTGCTCCCTCCATCCTTGTCTCATTGCCATCTGCAGGCTAAAGTAACCACACACACACAGATACAGACATACACTCCTTCAGGAATAAGACCCTGAGGGGAATCACTACTGCACCTTTGGCTTCATATTCAATAGAAGCAAACCTAGCCAGTAGTAACCTCTTTTCAATTGCTTCTCTTAGATAAAGCTTATATTGACCAACTTCATATATGAATGAAAGAGAGAACATATGAACAATTTAGTAAATTTCTATTTAAATCTATACTTGATATTCTGAGACATCTTACTTACTTAATCCTTATTACACTTATTAAAAGGAATTATTGTTTCCGTTTAGAGATGAGGAAACTGAAGCTTATAAAAGGAAGTGGCTTCCTTAAGATCCTAACAAAGGAACTATAGAGTTGAGATTTAAATGCAGATGATTTGATCTGAAGTCCATTTCCTCTTACTTTATAACCAGCTTCAGTGTATAGCTGCTTTCACTCAGCCACAGCATCAAGTCTAGTCACTGAAAGACAAAGTTGGATGAAAGAAGAATAAAGCATTGTTGGATAGCTAACCTAAAATCCATTCCCAAATACCTAAATAGTTAGTCTCTGATTATTTGCAGCTAGGGATGACCATACACCTGAATTCTAACCAGTGATTTGTAAGTGGATGTTTGTGTGGATCTAAAAACTTTGCTTTATGATAAAAGAAATTTACTTCTCTAGCAGCGTATCTGCCCCTCTAGATCCTGCATGAATAGAGGCAGGATGTCTACAGCTACAGCAGCCTTATGACTATCAGGAAAAGGTAAAGAAAATTGCAGAGATACTGCCTCTGACATTGAGCTGCTCAGACAACAAAGAGTACCCTTTTACATCATGACTCCCTGCTATGTAAGAAAAATAAACTATTTGTTTAAGGCACTATTAGCTATTCTTCTTGTAATTACAGGTTATAAAAAATTTGATACAGGAGAATGTTTAAAACAATGTCTCTAAAGTATCCAAATTAGTGAGATAACAGAGAAAGGCAAATTTAATCTTATTATAATAAATATCTATCCTTGCCTAAAAAGCATATTCCCAAAGTTGTGATTTCCTGTTCTTAAAAAGATCAAATAACATCCATGTTTAGTTGATCTTAAACTCTAATTAATATGAATGACAAAAACTTTTATGAAAATTGAATTATTAAGATAAAGACATTTATTGATTTTTCTAAACAGCATCTAGCAAATGGGTGAAGCTCAATAAAGACAGAGCTAAAAACTCTGTATCATATTAGCAGCATAGCTTAGTACTACGATTCGGAAAAAGTTTTTCTTTCACAAATTAATATGATGAAAAATTAGGCAGCAGGTGGAGAATGTAAAAATGAATCATTTTGCAGTAAGTTCTTTCAGTGTGGAAAGTTTCACATGTCTAGACGTATTTTGCTATTGAATCCCACACTGATATTTAAGGGGTGGTTTTTTCCCTATTGCACACAAATTACCCTAATTACAGCAAAGTATTTTACTCAAATGCTGCCAATCCCAGGCAAAGAGTGGAGTCCATCTGTGTCCTTCCCTGTGGTTCCAGTTCGTATATCTACCTCAGTCATCAGGTATGGGCTGAGCAATATGATGTTTTTTTCTGTGTTATGAAGATGAACATCATAAGTTCTTTATTTTTAGAATTGAGTGGAAGCATTACAAATTCACAGTGGCATTTCATGAAAAGTTTAACCTATTGATTAGCAGTAAAAATGTGATAACAAGTAACAAAACTTTGACTTAAAAATTAATATTTAGTGAGACAAAAATTTGAGAGCACCTTCATGTTCGTGGTTTCTTTAGCATTCTCAGATAATTGGTGTCGGTGACTTACAGATTTACACCTGTGTCATATTTGAGAAATTTTCAGACAAACTCAGCAGGATGAGAAAGTCTAGATACATAATGATACCAGGGTGTACCTGGAACTTAGGGGAGACAAGGGAGGAAAGAAAGAACAAAGGATTGGAAGACCTAATTGTCTTGGATGACAAGAGTCATCTAGACAGGATAACCATAATTGCTCAGGTCAAATGATTTCTGAAAATGATTTCAGGGATGTTTGATACAGTTCATGAGATATTCCCCTATACATAAGTTTACCATTTAGATATATGTGAAAAGATTATCTTCGTTAACAAGAAGGAAGAAATTAGATTTCAAAGTTTCCAACAGGTCACAGCACTGCCATTGAATACCCAGTGTCATCACCCTACTTTTCACTGTCACACTTCTGTAACTCTTGATCCACATTTGCCATCACTTCAAGTAAGGATAGTCTACTCTGGGTTGTTTGTAGGTAAATCGGTTGTTTACCTTTTCCTTGATACCTAATGGGATTAGGCAATTTGATACTTTGACTTGACCAAGTAGTATTTGATAACAGTCTCTGCTTCCTTCCCTAACAAAATCATTGCTACTTCTCATTTAAGACAATGTATTTCAATGACTCATAGCCAATATGGTAGTAATTTCAGTGGTGCAGGCCATTACCATTCAAGCTGGGATGCACTGGCTTTCCTATAGAAAAGATTTTCTGGAATAACAGAAAGCGTTTGGGACTTCTTGTCATATGCCATGGGTTTAAATCCTAGCTCTGCAATTTAACAGGTGCATGAATACAGAGAAAATACTCCACCTCCTTGAACCTTACCTTTCCATTTATAACTGAGATCTTTATTTCCAACCACAGGACTATTAAAAAGTTGAATTGGGAGGTTTTTTTTTTTTGGTTTGTTTGTTTTTTTACAGAGTGCTTGACCTAGACAGCATATTAAAAAGCAGAGAAATTACTTTACCAGCAAAGGCCCATCCAAAGGTATAGTTTTTCCAATAGTCATGTATGGATGTGAGAGTTGGATTATTAAAAACGAGTGCCAAAGAGTTGATGCTTTTGAACTGTGACGTTGGAGAAGACTTGAGAGTTTGTTGGACTGCAAGGAGATCCAACCAGTCCATTCTAAAGGAGATCAGTCCTGGGTGTTCATTGGAAGGGCTAATGTTGAAGCTGAAACTCCAATACTTTGGCCACCTGATGTGAAGAACTGACTCATTTGAAAAGACCCTGATGCTGGGAAAGATTGAATGCAGGAGGAGAAGGGAACGACGGAGGATGAGATGGTTGGATAGCATCACTGACTTGATGGACATGAGTTTGTGTACGCTCTGGGAGCTGGTGATGGACAGGGAAGCCTGGTGTGCTGCAGTCCATTGGGTTGCAAAGAGCCAGACATGACTGAGTGACTGAACTGAATTGACTTACAGTGGTTTGAAAATAAACTCTCACTGAATCTGAGCTGTCTAGCTTTCCAGTAATACCAGAACAAATATCAGGAACCCAGTAATTTCCTAGCATGCAGAGACTTAAGTGTACGTTGCATGAGAATACAGATTCTTTTATATATATATATATATACACACACACACACTATCACAAAAACAAATGCCACATATCCACCTAATAGGATTGGAATGACTGACAGATAGCACTGACCTTCTCCCTGGAAATCACAGATTTTCAAAATATGCACTTTTAAAAATTACATAAGTAAGCAGTATGAATCAGAAAAGCATGAGGCTGTGTTTGCTGGTTTTATCAGTGCTTCATTTTCTGTAGCTTCCATCTTCCTTTTATTGCTCGGCCAGCTATTTCACTCCACAGAAGACGAAGGCTATTGGGATGTTTGTTATAATTGTCTGCTTAAGGTTCTTGGCAGATCACATGTTTTACTTAATTAAATAATGTCCCAATTAATTGATTTGTTTGTAGACATTCTTAATTTAGTAAACGCTGAGCAGAATGCTAAAAATACCATTATATTTCTGACAGAGGCACCACTAAAGTCTGATAATTGATAGCTTTGCTGTTTTCTCTGATGGCCTGAAAAGCTTTTAAAGCTAAATTCTGTAATCATGTTCATCTTTGGAAATTAGTTTTGTGAAACCACACATTTAGTTCTTGCTGAGAAATCTCATTTTAGTCATTTTAACATAATTTATAATGCATAAACTAAATTAGCTTTTGTAGCTAAGCCAGCACATTTTTCTTTAATTTTTTATCTCATCCTAATATATTTTTGACCTTGAAAACTGTAATGTCTGTTGGATATTGAAGCCTCTGAACAAAGAAAATCATTTCCATTCCATCACTATGGTTACACTTTCTTTGCTCTCCAGCACGGAACAGCGCTGAAAGTGTTGAATCTGGATTCCTCAGGAGGGCAAGGGGAACTTCATGTAATATCATTTAGTTCTGATTAAATAAACACATATACATAATGGAACCCAGGAAAGTAGCAAATTGCTTCACCCTGTTTACACTGCATATGATAAGACTGATGGTAAGGGGTGATATATCCCCCAATGTTATTCACTTCAGGTTCTGTTGTGTGTGGTTTTTTTCCCCAGGCAGTCACACATACATATTCGTCTCAAAAAACACAGTCAAAATGCCAGGCAGCTCCTAACACCTCAGTACTACTGAAGTCAAAGTGTTTTCATCCCTTTCTAACAACAGAGAACTTCAAATGTGAATCATACAGTTCCCTGTGCAGGAGAGATGTTTCAAATAAGCTTGCAACCTCTCCCACCATCCTAAATTGGCTTTGGCTGCCCTACAAAAGCAAGATAAGAACTGGTCATTCAAATAAACACAATACTTTCTGCCTCTCATAGAAAAAGATACACTCTTTTTTACAAATGGAAACATTTGGTAAAATGTTGCTTGAATTTTTTTATTACATGGTTAGTTCACCAGTTCAAGCACAAAAGGCTTTCTGTATTTTTTTTTCTCCTAGTTCTCCTGGGTAGTTCAAGTGTCAAAGGCCTCTTGAAGAAAACTGTTGGCAATAGTCAGTATCTTCAAGTGGCCATAACATTTAAAAGAATATGTCCAATCAGTAGTGTGGCAAATTAAATCTGTATAAATGCTAATGGAATATTTTATTTCTAAAACTCATATGCACACAGATTTCCAGGTACCTTGACTGAGTTGAACAAAAGCAATACAGAACTATTAATTTCAGCACAAATGATAAAAAAAAATTAAAAAGCGAGGTGAGGTGCAGAAATACTTGACAACACGCAAAGGCTCAGATAGGAGAAAAATCTGCCTCTTCAATGGTCTCCAGGTACCACAATAATCACCTCTGCAGCCTGCCACAGGGCTTGATCATAGTGAAAAGGTATTAAGTGTTTGTATGTGGACCGACAGGTGGATGGAGGAAAGGGCTGACTGTTTAGTAAGACTTAAGGAATCTTTGATGGAGGAACATAACACACTGAAACTCAGACAGGATAGACGAAAGGCAGAACCCTGTATACAACTTACAGTTCCAAATGAGAGAAGGCTGTCAGACAAGGTCATACAGGGGGTTGCCCCCAGGACAGGATGACAGCAAGCTGGAGCTAGAGGGAGCAGCTTACATGTGGCAAATGGAGTATGGTTAGCTAGCTTTCCTGGACTCCCTGTGGACTGGCAAATTTAAATGATCCTGTGAACTTGAGGGCATAGGGGTTAGTGGTCTGATACCTGGCTCCTAGGTAATGAGGGCTGCTGCACAGCGGCCTACTGGCCCTCACTGTAAGAATCTGATGAGGGAAGCTGATTAGTCAACTGCTCAAGCAGGGGAACTGACCTGTAGCCAGAAACTCAAAATTGGATCAAGACAGGATTTTACTTTTCAAACTCTGCTATGCTTACTGTCCATAGAAAGGAAGGACCCAGATGAAATTCAGGAAAGTGTTCTGTGGAATTAAAAGCAGCTAACAGAAACCCAAATTGAAAAAGAAGAGGTAAAACCGTCATTATTGGCAGATAACATCATATTATACACAGAAGATCCTAATGATGCTTCCAGAAAACTACTAGAGCTCATCAACGAATTCAGTAAATTTGCAGAACACAAAACTAATACACAGAAATCTCTATGTCTGTGACTCTGTTTCCATTTTGTAAATAAGTTAATTTGTGCCATGTTTTCAGATACCACATATAAGCGATTCCATATTTATCTTTCTCTAACTTCACTAAGTATGAAAATTTCTAGGTCCATCCATGTTGCTGCAAATGGCATTATTTCATCCTTTTTATGGCTGAGTAATAGAAATAGTAATAGCAATCCACTCCAGTACTCTTGCCTGGAAAATCCCATGGACAGAGGAGCTTGGTGCAGGCTACTGTCCATGGGATCGCAAAGAGTTGGGCACGACTGAGCGACTTCACTAATAACCCACTGGGCTTCCCAGGTGGTGCAGTGGTAAAAGGTCTACCTGCTAACGCAGGACACATAAGAGACCCGGGTTCCATTCCTGGGTTGGGAAGATCCCCTGGAGGAGGGCACAGCAATCCACTTCAGTATTCTTGCCTGGAGAATCCCATGGACAGAGGAGTCTGGTGGGCTACAGTTCATAAGTTCACAAAGAGTTGGACACATCTGAAGTGACTTAGCGCACACCATAACCCATTGTATACGTATCACATTTTCGATATTTATGTCCTGGCTATTGTAAATAGTGTTGCAATGAACACTGGGGTGCATGTATCTTTTCAAATTATGTTTTCTCTGGGTCTATGCCCAGGAGTGGGATTGTTGAATTACATGGTAGCTTTATGTTTAGTTTTTAAGGAAACTCCATACTGCTTTTCACAGAAATAGAGTCAGCTATGTAGAAAACATTATGGTTACCAAGGGGGAAAAAGGAGGAGGGGTAAATTGGGAGATTGAGATTGACATATATGCACAACTATATATAAAATAATGGGCTTACCAGGTGGTCAAAGAATCTGCCTGCTAATGCAGGAGATGTCAGTTTGATCCCTGAGTCTTGAAGATCCCCTGGAGGAGGAAATGGCAACCCAAATTCCTGCCTGGGAAATCCCATTGACAAAGAAGTCTGGTGGGCTACAGTCCTTGGGGACTCAAAGAGTTGGACATAACTTAGTGACTAAACAACAACAACATATATAAAATAGATAACTAATAAGGGCTTATTGTATAGCACAGGGAATATGCAAGGTGGCTCTGTGGTCATAGCATCAGTCCTTCATGGGCAGGATTTTCTCTAAATTGGTTACCAGGTTTATAAGCAAATATCAAGAAATGCATAATCGACAGACAAAATCACTGAGTGGAGAGTGAAATCAAGCTGCATGGCGATGCCGGCTCTGCTCCTGAGTAACCATGGGAAGTTTTCATGTAATTTCCCTCTGGTTCTGTGTGTCCTTCCTCTATTTCTAGACACCCTAGTGGGGACACCCTAGTTCTTTTACTTTCCATTTGTTTCCTGTAATTGAGTTCTTTAATCTGTCTCTCCTGCTTTTTTACTTTCTGAGTTCAGAAAGCTTGGGTATCTGATTTCCTTCTCCTTTATCTCTCTTATCCTTCCAATCTGATATTTAAATGTTCAGTCAAGGATATTCCATTTTATTATTGGGCTTATCTTCATTTTCTTTTTTCTTGAGAGAAAAGGTTCTATAAAAATCCACTTTAAAACTTTGTTTACTTTATAACTTTGTTTTTTAATAACAAAACTTTATATATCACATGAAGTAGTAATAATTAAATCTCTAGAAGCATATTTAGTCCTTCTTTCAGCATCTTTTCCCTGAATGCTTACTTCATGAAAGCATTTACTCCTTTAGGAAGAAAAGGTTAAAAATACAAAAGAGGTAATGCCTACCTGCAAGAAATTCACTAACTAATAAACAAGAAAATATGAAAACAACTGTATTATAGAAAACAGATGAATGTGATGATCAATTCCTGAATTTCTTTCCTTTTTTACCATTATTTTTGGCACTAAACACACTGCACCTTGGGAATTCCCTGGTGGTGCAGTGGCCAAGACTCTGTGCTGCCGATACAGGGGGTTCAATCCCTGGTCCAAGAACTGGATCCCACATGCCTCAACTAAGAGTTCTCATGTTGTGACCAAGATTCCTCGTGCTGCAACTGAAAGATCCGCGTGCCACATGGCAGATCAAAACTCCCTTGTACTACCAAGATCTGGAACTGACAAAACAAACAAACAAATATCAAAAAAGATAGTGCCCCTCAGTCCAAATTCTCTCAGTTGAAATACAACCTAAGAGATGGAGAAACAACAGGCACCCATCACATCAGTGGCCCACAAATGCCTGAAGTTGAAATACTTCCTAAGAAAAGAGAACAAGGAGTACTAAAGCATGATAAGTTATCTCCTCTCTAGACCATTCTCAGGGTTCTCACAATCTCAAACCACCCTTCCAAGTTATTGAAAATTCTGCCCAGGTTGGGGGCGGAAACCAAAAAAGAGAGAAAAGGTTGATATATGGAAAAAAGTGAATTCTTACTGCTGGAATCTTCATTCAATAGATAAACTTTCTCCACTACACCTAGAAAGAAAATGCTTTTAAGTAGATCTTAGAGGATCATCAAATATACCTTTATTCCCACCACAAAGCCTTTTCTTCTCTCCATGCATTTATTTTTCTTTAATTTTTTTTTTCCTAGACAAGTAGGCTAAAATCTCAAGTCCTCTTCAGTCCTCCTTTTCTCTCATATTACTCTTTAAATTGACAGAATGTGGTCCACCAGAGAATGGAATGGCAAACCACTTCAGTATTCTTGCTTGAGAACCCCATGAACAGTATGAAAAGGCAAAATAATAGGATACTGAAAGAGGAACTCCCCAGGTCGGTAGATGCCCAATATGCTACTGGAGATCAGTGGAGAAATAACTCCAGAAAGAATGAAGAGATGGAGCCAGAGCAAAAACAATACCCAGCTGTGGATGTGACTGGTGATAGAAGCAAGGTCTGATGCTGTAAAGAGCAATATGCATAGGAACCTGGCATGAATCATGGCAAATTGCAAGTGGTCAAACAGGAGATGGAAAGAGTGAACTTCGACATACTAGGAATCAGTGAACTAAAATGGACTGGAATGGGTGAATTTAACTCAGATGACCATTATATCTACTACTGTGGGCAGGAATCCCTCAGAAGAAATGGAGTAGCCATCATGGTCAACAAGAGAGTCCAAAATACAGTACTTGGATGCCATCTCAAAAACGACAGAATGATCTCTGTTCATTTCCAAGGCAAACCATTCAGTATCACAGTAATCCAAGTCTATGCCCCAACCAGTAATGCTGAAGAAGCTGAAGCTGAATGGTTCTATGAAGACCTATAAGACCTTTCAGAACTAACACCCAAAAAAGATGTCCTTTTCATTACAAGGAACTGGAATGAAAAAGTAGGAAGTAAGGAAACACCTAGGGTAACAGGCAAATCTGGCCTTGGAATGTGGAATGAAGCAGGGCAAAGGCTAATAGAGTTTTGCCAAGAGAACACACTGGTCAGAGCAAACACCCTCTTCCAACAACACAAGAGAAGACTCTACACATGGACATCACCAGATGGTCAACATCAAAATCAGATTGATTATATTCTTTGTAGCCAAAGATGGAGAAGCTCTATACAATCAGCAATAACAAGACTGAGAGCTGACTGTGGCTTAGATCATGAACTCTTTATTGCCAAATTCAAACTTAAATTGAAGAAAGTGGAAAAAACCACTAGACCATTCATCTATGACCTAAATCAAATCCCTTATGATTATACAGTGGAAGTGAGAAATAGATTTAAGGGCCTATAACTGATAGAGTGCCTGATGAACTATGGATGGTGGTTCATAACATCATACACGAGGCAGGGATCAAGACCATCCCCAAGAAAAAGAAATGCAAAAAAGCAAAATGTGTGACTGAGGAGGCATTTCAAATAGCTGTGAAAAGAAGAGAAGCAAAAAGCAAAGGAGAAAAGAAAAGATATACCTATTTGAATGCAGAGTTCCAAAGATAGCAAGGAGAGATAAGAAAGCCTTCTTCAGAGATCAATGCAAAGAAATAGAGGAAAAGAACAGAAGGGGAAAGACTAGAGATCTCTTCAAGAAAATTAGAGATACCAGGGGAACATTTCATGCAAAGATGGGCTCGATAAAGGACAGAAACGGCATAGACCTAACAGAAGCAGAAGATATTAAGATGTGGCAAGAATACACAGAAGAACTGTCCAAAAAATATCTTCATGACCCAGATAATCACGATGCTGTGATCACTCACCTAGAGCCAGACATCTTAGAATGTGAAATCAAGTGGGCCTTAGAAAGCATCACTACGAAAAAAGCTAGTGGAGGTGATGGCATTCCAGTTGAGCTATTTCAAATCCTGAAAGATGATGCTGTGAAAAGGTTGCACTCAATATGCCAGCAAATTTGGAAAACTCAGCAGTGGCCACAGGACTGGAAAAGGTCAGTTTTCTTTCCAATCTCAAAGTAAGGAAATCTCAAAGAATACTCAAACTACTGCACAATTGCACTCATCTCACACGCTAGTAAAGTAATGCTCAAAATTCTCCAAGCCAGGCTTCAGCAGTACGTGAACCATGAGCTTCCAAGGTTCGTTTTAGAAAAGGCAGAGGAATCAGAGATCAAATTGTTAACAACCAAATTGCCATCATGGTAAAAGCAAGAAAGTTACAGAAAACCATCTATTTCTGCTTTATTGACTATGCCAAAGCCTTTGACTGTGTGGATCACAATCAGCTGTGGAAAATTCTGAAAGAGATGGGAATACCAGACCACCTGACTTGCTTCTTGAGAAACCTATTTGCAGGTCAGGAAGCAACAGTTAGAACTGGACATGGAACAACAGACTGGTTCCAAATAGGAAAAGGAGTACGTCAAGGCTGTATATTGTCACCCTGCTTATTTAACTTCTATACAGAGTACATCATGAGAAACGCTGGACTGGAAGAAACACAAGCTGGAATCAAGATTGCTGGGAGAAATATCAATAACCTCAGATATGCAGGTGACACCACCTTATGCCAGAAAGTAAAGAGAAACTAAAGAGCCTCTTAATGAAAGTGAAAGAGGAGAGTGAAAAAGTTGGCTTAAAGGTCTACATTCAGAAAGCCAAGATCATGGCATCTGGTTCTATTACTTCATGGGAAATAGATGGGGAAACAGTGAAAACAGTGTCAGACTTTATTTTGGGGGACTCCAAAATCACTGTAGATGGTGATTGCAGCCATGAAATTAAAAGACACCTACTCCTTGGAAGGAAAGTTATGACCAACCTAGACAGCATATTAAAAAGCAGAGACACTACTTTGCCAACAAAGTCCCCTCTAGTCAAGGCTATGGTTTTTCCAGTGTCATGTATGGATTTGAGAGTTGGACTATAAAGAAAGCTGAGCACCGAAGAATTGATGCTTTTGACCTGTGGTGTTGGAGAAGACTCTTGAGAGTCCCTTGGACCACAAGGAGATCCAAACAGTCTATCCTAAAGGAGACCAGTCCTGGGTGTTCATTGGAGGAATGATGATGAGGCTGAAACTCCAATACTTTGGCCACTTGATGCGAAGAGTTGACTCATTGGAAAAGACCCTGTTTCTGGGAGAGATTGGGAGCAGGAGGAGAAGGGGACGACAGATGAGATGGCTGGATGGCATCACCGACTCATTGGACATGAGTTTAGGTAAATTCTGATAGTTAGTGATGGACAAGGAGGCCTGGCATGCTGCGATTCATGGGTTTGCAAAGAGTCGGACATAACTGAGCGACTGAACTGAACTCTTTAAATTTGTTGCTAACTGAAAATGGCAACCCACTCCAGTACTCTTGCCTGGCAAATCCCATGGATGGAGGAGCCTGGTAGGCTGCAGCCCATGGGATTGCTAGGAGTTGGACAGGAATAATTTTATACAAATTGTATAAAAGTCTTTTTATCGACATATGCTTTTATTTATCTTGGGTAAATACATGGGGTTTATGTGATCATAGGTAAGTAGTATGTTTTGATTTCTAAGAAACTTCCAGATTCCAAATTGGTAGTACCATTTGCACTCCTCTTACCAATGCATGAGAATCCTACCTGCTTCACATCCTGGAAAACATTTAGTGTTGTCAGGTTTTTAAAATTTAAGTAATTCCAGAGGAGGTATAGTGATATATTAAGATTAGATTTTATTTCCCTTATGAAAAATAATATGCTATTTTTCAACTTATTAGTAACATATATGTATTCCTTTTCAAAGTATCTAATTTGCCTATTTGTTATTGAGATGTTATCTTATTATTGAAGATGTTATTTACATAGTCTACAAGTCCTTTGTCACAATGTATATTGTGAATATTTTTTCACGTGCTTACCTATTTACTTTCTCAATGAACACTTTCAATGAGCTGATGTTTATAATTTCAAATAGCAATGCATCAGTTTCTTCTTTTATGGTCTGCGTTTCCTAAGATCACTTTACCTTTATCACTTTATGAAGACATTGCATTAAGCTTCTGAATTTGCTTTGTTACTGAATTTATTAGTGTATATTTCATTCCTATATAAAGTGTATTTATTTCATTCCCATAATATGTATCTTTATTTCATTCCCGTAATTAAATTATCTCATTTCGCGTACTTTTTCATGTAACTTTGTTTTTCCTTTTTTTTCAAAATAACTCATGCCTGTTTAAAAAGTGAACATAAAAATGCATAAAAAAGTAATAATTGCTTTTTCCTACATGAAGAAAATCATTAATATTTAGTACATAGTTTTACATATATTTAGTTTAAATGATTTACTTGTAGACATACAAACATGTCTAATTGATATTATTTTATATATTCACTTAGTTATCCGTCTAGTCAAGGCTATGGTTTTTCCAGTAGTCATGTATGGATGTGAGAGTTGGACTGTGAAGAAAGCTGAGCGCCCAAGAATTGATGCTTTTGAATTGTGGTGTTGGAGAAGACTCTTGAGAGTCCCTTGGACTGCAAGGAGATCCAACCAGTCCATTCTGAGGAGATCAGCCCTGGGATTTCTTTGGAAGGAATGATGCTGAAGCTGAAACTCCAGTACTTTGCCACCTCATGCGACGAGTTGACTCATTGGAAAAGACTCTGATGCTGGGAGGGATTGTGGGCAGGAGGAGAAGGGGACAACAGAGGATGAGATGGCTGGATGGCATCACGGACTCGATGGACGTGAGTCTGAGTGAACTCCGGGAGTTGGTGATGGACAGGGAGTCCTGGCGTGCTGCAATTCATGGGGTCGCAAAAAGTCAGACACGACTGAGTGACTGAACTGAACTGATGGACATAGAACTATTTACTTATTTATGAACAATTAATGTGGTGTCTACCCTGTCACACATTTTGAAGTGCACAATACAGCTTTGTTAGCAATAGATACAATATTGTATCCTATATAACTGATTTTAGTACTATATAATTGAGAAGTAATAACAAACATCACATTGAAGGGCTGAAGGTCTCTTTTACGTTGATTATTATCATCAGATCACCTGAATGCTATTTTGAATTTTACAGATATTCATTTTTATTTTGTTTATAAAATATTTAACTATTGTTATAATTCCATTCAGGGCTAAGGCTTAAACAGTAGCCCATACTTTGAAGGGCATCATGATACCTATGAAAAAACTAAGTTTTCCTGTAATATTTGAAAGTTGAGAACTATGAAAATGGTGAAGAATGAAGAGAGATAACTTGTATAAAATGTAAAGAAATCTTAACCTTTCTTACAACATCTGTCTTTATAAGACAGATAAAAGAAAGAACTTATAAATAATATAGCTATGAGCAAGTCATTCCATCTTCTTTCATAGAAATAAATGTCATAATAGATCAGCACTCTGCCTCTATTTTATATATTCGATGTATATTTTTTCCTCCTCTATTCTTTGGGGCTGAAATTACTTTAGAGAGTAGTGAAGAAAATTGAGAGTGTTTTGGAATGTGTAGGAATAAAAGGTTCAGACTACACTGAAACCTTTAATAATTTGTGAATTATGTCATCTGTGAAATAACAATAGATGACAAACTCAGCTGTGAGGAGAGGAAATGTATCCTTTTCTTTAATAAGAAAAAAGACAGTCTCAATCTGGAATCACATCAGCTTTAGAATTTCAACAATCTTTGTGTAGTTTGGTGCCCCATAAAGTATATCTTAAGTATAATAAAGATAACATCATTAATATAGTCTGGGGTTCAAGACTCAGTTTCTGAAGTGTTAAATTTTGGTGGTAAATGGCAACTCACTTCAGTATTCTTGCCTGGAGAATCCCATGGACTGGGGAGCCTGGTGGATCGCAGTTCATGGGGTCACAAAGACGACTGAGCGACTAACACAACAACAACATGTTAGCAAGGAATTTAGATCATCTATACCTAGATTGTTTTATTAATTTACTAATTGATTATCTCTGCTGTATGTAAACTAGATTTTCTGATAAAGAGGTTTCTTATTAGAAATTCATCAGGTAATATTACAAATACTGCCCACTTGATATTATTTCCTGTCACTTGATTAATAAACATCTCATACTTGAAGTCTCCAAAACTGATCTATTTACAACCCAAATCAGCTTGGCAGGAGAATTCAGTGGCTCTTTAATATTTCATTTTCAGAAATATTTCTCTTTCTATTGAGTATACAATTAAGCTTTAAAATTCTTGTATATGGATTGTTCTCTGCTAAAAATTATAATCTTTTTCTTTTAAATTTTGATTATCAGAAATTCTAACTGCTTAAAAAAATACCTGTTTCATTAGTTTATATATCTGTGTTCAGTTTGGCAGTCAGATTCCACATATTTATTAGTAACACCCACTAAATGGGTGGGTGTTACTAATAAATAAAATGTCCCAGTGAAATTTCAGGTTGAAGCAATCCAACTTCATCATGTAATACTGTAAAAATCTTAAACTTATATGTTGCAGAATTCTATTTGCTAAACATTCATTACAAACCCATGTGAGCTTGATTTTTTTTAAAATCTCAATCCAAATAATCTTTCTCTGTTTTGAGTCCTATTTATTTTCTCCTTGGGGAAAATGACCCCTTTTCTTCTTTCTTTCATGAAACATAAGAGTTTATGGTATGCATTTAAATTATAGCTTCTACTCAACAATCTTATCAATAATTTTGCAAATACAGTATTTTCTCTTTCTTACCTTCAAGTAGCCATCCATAAGATCTTTAAGAACAGTCCAAGAGAGGTATACTATTTAGAAAATAAAGAAGTTTTATCCATTATCTTAATTAACTTGGTAAAACTACATTTATTTTTGCATCTTCCCTTGTCTCTTTTTACATGAATCTATTTCCATTTTGTCACATGTGCCCTGATTTTCACTGGATAATATTTAGTTAGTGTTATATTAATCTTTATAATGACCATTTATAACTTCATCTTGACTTAGCATTATCTAACATGCCTAAACTTAACAGTAATCACTTTAAACATCTTAATTCCTGTTTAATATTTCACATAATAGATATTGTCTAGGAACCATTTTCCTGATGCATGCCATTTAGAGGTTCTCCAGTTTCCTGCATTATAAATTATGCTCCAATGAAGAGCTTCTAATATCTGTGGAGACAGACACAGTCATAGAGAATGACAATATGGTAAAATGTTAACATTTGGATAACCTGGATGAAGGATACACAGGAATTCTCTGAACTACTTATACAACTCTTCTATAATTTTGAATTATCTCAAAATAATTTAAAAGAGTACATTTGAAGAAGTGGAATTATTGGATCAAATGTTATACATATTTTGAAGGCTTTCTTTTTACATTGTCATTTTATATCAGTAAGTGGTTCTGCAGTATGTGAATATCTGTTTCATTGCTCAATTAGCAAGTTATCTATGAATAATCCATGTATAAAAGAGATTGCTCTGTTCAGTTCAGTCGCTCAGTCATGTTTGCGACCCCATGAATCGCAGCACGCCAGGCCTCCCTGTCCATCACCAACTCCCGGAGTTCACTCAGACTCACATCCATCGAGTCACTGATGCCATCCAGCCACTTTTAGCAAATGTATCCGTTCAGTTCAGTCACTCAGTTGTGTCCAACTCTTTGTAACCCCATGAATTGCAGCACGCCAGGCCTCCCTGTCCATCACCAACTCCCGGAGTTCACTCAGACTCACATCCATCGAGTCACTGATGCCATCCAGCCANACATGACTGAGTGACTGAACTGAACTGAACTGAATAAGAAAAATCCTTTAAGCAAGTCATTTGGAAATAGATGGCTCAGAATTGAACATTTTTTCACATACTTGAAAGGTGTTAGCAGCAAAAAAGCATGTACTGCATACCCCCAACAGGGTCTGGAAAAGCACCTTATAATTAAACACACTACTAGTTCTGCAGAGATATTTATGAACTTTCATTCCAAGTGGGATAAAGACCGAGATATCTCACCTCAGTTCAGTTAAGGCAGTTTCAATGTGAGATTCGAAAAACTTGATTTTCAGAGCTTTTTTGGATTTTAAAAATGCAGACAAGGAATAATGAATCCATTTTCATCAACAAAGACCTGCCGGGGACTCTTTTCGATGTCATGTGGCAGCCTGGATGGGAGGGGAGTTTGTGGAGAATAGACACATGTGCATATATATGGCTGAGTCCCTTTGCTGCTCGCCTGAAACTATCACATGGTTAACCAGCTATACCCCAATACAAAATAAAAAGCTTAAAGAAAAAAGAAATAATGAGGCTGTGTTTTCTGTAAATGAGAGATTGTTTTCACAGAGCTTTTAGGCAGAAAATGCTCTACCATGTCCATTTGAAGTTCCTACAAGCTTGAATATTAAATCTATCTCTTAAATTCATCTATGTATAAAATCACTTTCACAATATTTTAAAATAATTGAGAAAATTCTCAAATTCAACCAGAAAGATCGCTTATTTCAACCTGCTGCCTAATTCAGCTGATCCCTACTGTAACATCCTAGCCTTTGCCGAATACTCATGTGGATAAACGATTCACTTTTCATGCAGTAACTTGCTGTACTTCAAGCAACCTTAATTATTAGAATCAAAGTCAACTCCCCTGACACTTTTACCCTTTGGTCCCAACTCTGCCCTGGGGATCAGCAAAAACTACTCTCCCCCAGCTCTGCCACATGACAGCTAGGCAAATATTTGAAGTGGCAATCATACCATTCACCTCTTCTCCAGCCTCAACATTTGCTCCAACTCTTCCCCATAAAGCATGGTTTCCTCTTCCCTCACACCCTGAGAGCCCACGGCAATCTTTAACTCGTCAATATCTGTATTAAAATGAGGTAGGTGGAGCGAGACAAGCCTCTAGCCCAGGATACAGGGAAACTGCTACCTTCTTTGTAAGCTATATACCACATTTCTATTAGTTCAGCCAAAAATTACATTAGCTGCTTATGGAGCATGATATGTTTATATCATTTTGCACTTAGAGTAAACCAACACCTCTAATTTTTGCACATGCATTGTCGTGGCAATCCAGGAATCTCTTTTGATTTCTATTTTCAGCCTCAATAAAGGGCTTTTATATTGGTCTGTGTTTGATTAAATCCCATACTGGTTTTCATTCCAACATTCATATCTCACTTTGAATCTTGATTTTGTCTTTCAGTATATTAGATATGACTGCTAGCTCTGTGTCGCCTACAGATTTGATGAGCAGATCTTCTAACCTTCAGTAAAGACTTCAAAAAAATAATGAACAAGGTAGGATCAAGAACCCTATGGCATACTACGAGACACTTCCCTCCTGGAAGGCTTCCTCGTGTGCTTACTATCTAAAACAGCCAGTGAACCTCAAACACAAATAATACCAAATGAGAAAACAAGTACTAAATGAGCAACAAGAAAAACACAGGCTATACAGAGAAGATAACACAGAACAATCAGGGTTCTAAAACTTTAGTTTTAGAATTTCCAATACAAGTTTGTCTACAAAAGGGCACTTTAAAAACATGCCATTCCTTCCTGAAATATACATAAGTATGTGCTAGGGTTGCAACATAAAAATCCATTTCTCACTGTGGATATCACCAGAAAGTTTACAAACACCTTGTTAAAGGTTGGTATGATCTAAAGTGTCCTAGGGGAGAGTACACTAAGGGAAAAAATTTACCCTGTCATTGATCAATAGAC
This sequence comes from Aepyceros melampus, assembly GCA_006408695.1. Lineage (NCBI taxonomy): Eukaryota > Metazoa > Chordata > Mammalia > Artiodactyla > Bovidae > Aepyceros > Aepyceros melampus. The sequence continues at coordinate 525,110 of SJXQ01007852.1, forward strand.
TCATATAGATGTAACTTCTTCCACTGCCCACTTCACTCCACCTACCCTACCCCAACTCCACTCACTACTGCATGTAACCCCAACATACAGAAATCAATATTTTAAGCATACATATAATATATATATATATATAATTATAATCAATTGGTTTTCCAAGGGATTACTCACTTTTAAAATGCGTCCACACAAATGTTCATTTACAAGGTAAGTGACCCTGGTTTAATATGCTTATTTGATTGACATCCAATTGTTTTCGGAATACCAAGAATACAAAATATCCAGGGTTGCTGCTGTTTACTCACATTGTGTAACAAATCTAACGTTAAACATGACCCTTGAAACTGTCCCCATGTCTCTCCCTTCAGGACACTTTGATGATACTGGAAATATTGCTATGGTTTCACTTTGAGAAAACAGGGCTTAAGCAATTTTTTCACATAAAATTTAAAAGTCCCTTCAGAAAAAAAAATTCCCTCAATCTGTAATGTATAATAAATTCTAAAAAATGACATAACTCTGAAGCAATTTTGGTGTCATGAATCACTAAATTCTGACCGTTTCTGTTCTCTCATTCATGAATCACTAAATTCTGACCGTTTCTGTTCTTTCATTCTCTGTTTTCTGGTTCTTCTTCCTTTATTGGTCTGTAAATTAGTCACAGATAGGAACCAAAAAACCCAGAACCCATTCACTGAATTACATCACTTGGAATTAGAACAAGAAAATTCATTTTTGAAAAAGAGAATCTTGAAAGCATTTGGAATATGAAGTTCATCATTACAAAGTTATCCCCCATTTATGTCCCAATATTTAAGTTACAGTATCTTTAAAAGGCAAGTTCTTGGTGTCATGAATCACTAAATTCTGACCGTTTCTGTTCTCTCATTCATGAATCACTAAATTCTGACCGTTTCTGTTCTTTCATTCTCTGTTTTCTGGTTCTTCTTCCTTTATTGGTCTGTAAATTAGTCACAGATAGGAACCAAAAAACCCAGAACCCATTCACTGAATTACATCACTTGGAATTAGAACAAGAAAATTCATTTTTGAAAAAGAGAATCTTGAAAGCATTTGGAATATGAAGTTCATCATTACAAAGTTATCCCCCATTTATGTCCCAATATTTAAGTTACAGTATCTTTAAAAGGCAAGTTCTTCTTGATGCAAGAGTCAAGCAAAAAAAAATTTTTTTAAACTAAACTAGGGTTAGTCATTACTTCCCCAAGTATGCCATGATACAGTATTAATTACCATGATGAGTATATCACTTACATAATGGGCAATTTAATTAAGTAATAATTCTTTAAAAAAAAAAGAGAAGTTTAGATTAAGAGCTGGGGGAGGAAAACTAAAGTATGAGGGGAAAAAAGGAAGTGAAAATAATTCCAAAACTCAGATATGCAAGTAGCTTTAAAAAAGAAGTATAAAAATGGCAACTGAAATTTCAGATATGAGCTAACACTCTCCAAATTCAAGGGAGTGAACACAGTTCACTGGGAACAGTATCTGCAAAGCAAAACTGTCCTCCCAGAACACAAAAGCCTTGCCTTAATCATATTATGACTCTAAGCAACCTTAGTGAGGTGGTAAACTCCTAAAAATGTTTCCACTCACCCCCATCTCTGTTTTACTGGAGGTTTAAATTCACTCTAATTCACTGCCTCCCCAACCAGTCTCCTACTTTAAAAAAAAAAAAAAAAAGAGGGAACGAGACATGTTAAAAAACTGCAATGGGATCAAACATCATAGTTTTGTAGCAGATGTATACATGAATTACTGCTTAAAAGGGTTTTTAGAACTTTCACCAAGCCCAAGATCAACTAAATGGAAAATTTTCAGGATCTTTCCACAATGAAAATTACAAACCACGTTTGGGACCTGGTGTTTCAAAGCATGATCTTTCAAAATTATCCTAAGAAATTCCATTATGTTGTCACCAGTTTATATTGATAAGGTAAAGAATTTGACATAATGTATTGCCTTTGGTTGATATGAACACAATGCCCTGAAACCAGATTTCCCCAGTCTGATAGTTGCAAAACCATTATAAAATCCATTAAACCATCTCAGTAAGCAAGAGAGGAAAGGCCACTTTGTGTTCAGTGACCTATACTCAGCCCATGGATTATGAAGCAGGCAATGTAGTGAGAAGGCCCTTTTTGACTCTATATCTGATCTCCAGGGAACCAGTGCTCAACTCTTTCCAGGATAAAGTCTGAAGCACAGATTCCTTCCAACAAAGAGGCAGTTTTGGAAAGAAAGAGAAAAATGAAACAATGTAAATGAGGAGCTTGATACCTTTGATACTTCTGCTCTATATAGCTTACACACTTCCTGTATAATCCGTGGTTCCCATAAACGTCGTATAAAAAGTAATCTCAAAGGTAAGGGAAACCCACGTGGCTGTAAGACGCCCAAAGTCGCGAAATGTGAAATGCAGACGTCAGAGGCCTCCTCTGGCTGCCCGTGCATTTCCATATATAAAGCGGCGAGGGTGCCTTTCTACACGCTATCTCCAGACATCCCGTCTTTCCAGCTTTCTGCATCAATTAGAACCAAAACGGCTTCCTTAGCATGCATTATCCACACAGCTGGGTCAGCTCCTTTTTTTCTGAGGACACACACTTCTCGTTTGTTTGAGACAAAGCAGAGGAAACTGACCTCCACCGCCTGCCCTCGGGGGGCCTCTGCCTTGAGGACTTGTTGCTCCGGCGGTGGCGGCGGGAAGTCACCCCTGTCCCTCAGGAGGCAGCCTGTGCGGGGAGCCGGGGGCGGGGGGCGGCGCCTGGAGCCG
>SJXQ01007852.1:535719-561967 GCA_006408695.1 Aepyceros melampus
GACCATGAACAACCTCTACAGCCCCTACAAGGAGATGCCGGGCATGGGCCAGAGCCTGTCCCCGCTGGCCGCCACCCCGCTGGGCAACGGGCTGGGCGGCCTCCACAACGCGCAGCAGAGCCTGCCCAACTACGGGCCCCCGGGCCCCGACAAGATGCTCAGCCCCAACTTCGACGCGCACCACACTGCCATGCTGACCCGCGGCGACCAGCACCTGTCCCGCGGCCTGGGCACCCCGCCCGCGGCCATGATGTCGCACCTCAACGGCCTGCACCACCCTGGCCACGCTCAGTCCCACGGGCCGGTGCTGGCGCCCAGTCGCGAGAGGCCACCCTCGTCGTCTTCGGGGTCGCAGGTGGCCACCTCCGGCCAGCTGGAGGAGATCAACACCAAAGAAGTGGCGCAGCGCATCACCGCCGAGCTGAAGCGGTACAGCATCCCACAGGCGATCTTCGCGCAGAGGGTGTTGTGCCGGTCTCAGGGGACTCTCTCCGACCTGCTCCGGAACCCCAAACCGTGGAGTAAACTCAAATCTGGCAGGGAGACCTTCCGCAGGATGTGGAAGTGGCTGCAGGAGCCCGAGTTCCAGCGCATGTCCGCCTTACGCCTGGCAGGTAAGCCCAGAGGGTCGTCTGGAGTCGGGCTGCCGGCTGCCCTGGCCCCGGGTGCGGGCACTGAGCCTCCCCTCCGGTTCCCTGCCCCTCTCCCTCCACGCTTGCCATTTGTTCTCTACTTCATTCCTTCTTCGTTTCCTCTTTCTCTCCTCTTTTCTCTGTTCTCCCTTGCTCTTACTCTCCCTTCTCACCTCCTTGTCTCCCGAGCTTCTTGAGCCACCCCCGTCCCCGTTTTGTTCGCACTCTGCTCACCGTGCCAACAACTCTGCCCTCTCTTTCGGACCTTCCCCAGTTGTGGGAGGTACGAAGAGTGTGTGCGGTGTCCACTAGGAGCCTTCTCTTTCCCAAACTCCCGGGAACGGCGGGGTTGCCTTTATTCAGAGCCCTGTTCACTTGAACTCTTGTTCAGACAATACATTTCACTTCTCCCAGCTGCCCGGTCCCCCATATAGAGGCAATTGGTGGCGAGAGGTAGTGGGCTTTAGAGGAGGAAGAGCTCTCTCTGCTGTTTTTCTCCCCACCGTGCTGGGCAAACTTATTCGGTCACTGACAGGAAGCACAGCCTTGCCCACGCGGAGAACCGGGGGGCGGGGGCGGGGGGAGCCGGGATACGACCGTGCTTCCGGAGCCGGTCTCCGGCCTTGACATTGGCGCGGGGACTTTGTGATGGTAAGAGCGGGCTGGGGCCTGCGCCCGTGTCCCTGCCCACAGTGAGGTTGGGACTGCCACATTCGCCGCTCTGGGAGGACAGGAGAGGGGAAGCTCGGAGCGGGAAGCGTCCTGCCTTACTGGCCGGCCGCCCTTTGCCGGGCTCCCAGCGTTGGCCGCGATGTGCCGAGGTGTGGCTGGACCTTGGGGACGAGGCTGGGAGCTCGCGGAAAGAGGGTCCTGAGAAATTAAGATGCAGGTTAGTTAACCGCTCTTGGGCGCTGGGCTCCCGGCTCCACCTTTGCATTAAGCGGACGCGGATGGAGCGCGGGGCTTGGCGACGGAGAGGGCCGGCGGCCGGCGGGAGGGGACGGGTCGACGCGCTGGTTACATTGTTCTGGAGCCGGCTTGGGCTCTTTGTGCCTCCTCTAGCGGCCGAGCCGCGAGGTACGCCCTCTATTGTTCTAGGAGCGCAGAAACCTCCTGTGTGGGCGGCGGGAGCCGAGAGAAAAGCGCAGCCCGGGCTGCGGCTGACACCCGGGTGCGCGCTTTTGTGCCCCGGCGCGGTGTGCGTGGCGGGTGCGCTGCGCCCCCGGGGACCCTGCCACGGGCCAGGAGGGGCGAAGTGTCCAGGCGCCCCGCCGGGGAGGACGCACGGTCCCCGACTGCAGGCCGGGATTGGGCGGCTTCTTTTGGACTGAGCCACCCCTCCCGATAGTCAGATTGTCTAGGGGACAGTTCGCGGTGGCGGTGATTTACATAAGGGAGCTGGGAGCCCGAAGTTCCGAGCCGCATACAACGGGCTTCCGGAGCTAGAGCGCAAGCTTCCTCCCCGGCTCCCTGGGGCTTTCCTCGCACCAATGAGTCTGGTTTATGGGGTGCACTCTAGCGACGCTGGACAGGGTTGGGGGATGTGACAGGCGGTGGGGAGGGGGCATTTCCACTCCGACAGCCGCCGTCCGCCTTCGCTTGTTGGAGGATTCCAGTCTCTGGTCCGTAACCACCCGCAGTGTCGATCCGAAAAGGTCATGAAAACTAGGTCCGCCACCCCCAGAGCTTCCCCAAGTCGGTGAACTCCAAATAGTTCTGCATGGATCTCGAAACCTACTTTATCTTTCCCCTAGCTTACTCTTCATCCTCTCCTACCATTTTCTCTGATTGCTCTTGGTCCCTTGAAAAGATTAAGCAGGAAATAGTATCAGTGAAAAATGACAATTTTCCAAACGGTGTGGTCCCCCTTTGTCTTAGGCCCCCCGAACACGCCCTTAGTCCCTCTCCGAGAGTTCTAGCGGGGACGGGCTTCCTGAGCACAGGTAGCGGAAGAAACTTGGCGGAGAAGGGAGGCCAGGGTAGGGTGAAGATGGGGTGACAGCAATCTCCTCCAGCTCCTCTCAGAGCACCTCCCCCCCCCCCCAGGCCTGTCCCGAAAAGGACAGAGCTTTTTTTCAAAAAAAAGGGAGAGAGAGAGAGAGCTTCTGCCCACATCTGTCTGAAAGTGAGGTGGAAAGAAATGCTTTGCTGGTCAGCTGGTCTCAAGCCTTTTTGCAGCAGCGTGGGGGGGGGGGGTTAGGGAGAGTGTGGCATCCGTGGGAGACCACAGTCCCATCACCCATCACCGAAGAGTCCTGGGGCAAGTCCTGGGGGCTTTTCTGAGCAGGAGCCAGAAAGCCCCCTCAGTGGGAGACCAAGAGCCTCGTTCAGCAAGTGGCAATCTCCTGCCAGGGACCCCACTTTGCTCAAGCATTCAAATGCGTGTCTGTTTTATTACCCCAAGTTGAAAAGGGACAAGAGCTTTAGCCTTTTTATCTGGCCATTTTATCGGCAACTACAAGTGTGTCAAGTGGTTGTTATTACACAGGAGTCTTTTCAGCTTGGGGTCAGCAGATCAGTCTCTTCAGACAGTGATACAGAAGCTGGGCCTGGTAAGTAGGTATTATGTGCTTAGGAGCGCTGGCGAAGGGGAGCAAATGGAGAAGAAACTCTGAGGCCTTCTCCTCCATGAGTATCGATCCCACTCTTGCAGCGGACTCACAGGGCGGCTGAAAGCTGTGGGGGGCTTTCAGCAACCTGGTGACTCCACAGGGCAACTCTGCCAGACTCCTGTGCTGGAACCTGGCAGAGAGCGCCCGGCCCCCATCTCACCAAGACCAAGTCTCTCTCAGTCTTTCCTTAATTTCTCTATGTCCTCTTAACTTCTCGGTCTCTTTTTAATTTCCCTTTCTCATTCTCATTTTGGGTCTTGCCAGAGGCCTAAGCAGACAGGGGTTTGAGGGAACCCTGAATTAAGAATTAAGATGTCTGGTTCGGGCCAGCGCTGGCCCCTTCTCCCGGAGGTGGAGTGTACCCCATCACAGCAGAAAGGCGCCTGGCTCTCCTCCTTTCCCACCGCTGGGGTATTGGATCCATAGCAGCAGGTAGTATTTTAAAGGGGAAGGGAGAAGACGTTGGGAAACAGGTTAGATTTCAGAGAAAGGGGTTCCAAGTGCAGGCAGGACCCTTTCATAAAGGAGGGCCACAGTGGAAACTGGGACCACACCGGGTTGGGCCTCCTCCGCGGTGTCCAGGGTTGACTCCCGCTGGGCAGTTTTTATTAACCCAAAAAGAGACTTAAGAAGGGGGGGGGGGGGAGACCAACTCCCCTGCAGCTTGCAGCACAAACTCTCTCTGGCTTTGAGCCCAAGAGGCCTCTGAACCAAGCACAGACACAAACCAGGAAAGATGGAGAGAACGCAGGCAAGACAGTGGAGGGGCACCTCGTGGCAGAAAAATCGAGGTCCCCATGGCAGGAGTTGTTTCCTCCGACAGCTGGAAGACAGAGCAGAGCCCCTGACGACCCTCGCGGCTGGTTGGCCTCCTGTGAGCTGGACTCCCGGGCGGCCGGCAGGAAACCTGTCTTCCGTCCCCACAGGCGCCTGGCCCGCTCCAGGCGGCCGATCCGGAGCCAACTCTGTTCCTGCCGCGGAGAGCCCTCACCCAACCCACCGGGATGTCTCCCGCGTCGGAGCGGCCGGCCCAGGCCGGCCGAGGGGTCATCCTGAGGCCCCGCTGAGCCTAGGGGTGAGCCTCGAGGTGGGGACAGGGACCCATTCGCAGAGACCTTCCCCCTCCCTCGCCGGCTCCCAGTCGGTCCCAGCGTGTTTTTCCCGGCGGTTTTGCCGCACTTGTCGGTTTGTGCCGTACGTTCTCTTGTGCCGGCTGGTCGGGTGAATAATTGGAAAGCTCGCCGCCATCCTATCTTGGTCAAGTCCCTGGTGGCCTCGAGAACACCTTCCTAATTTGCTTTCAGGTGGGCGGGAGCGGCGGAGGGCAGTGAACACGCGCGCGCAACCACGCGCCCTGGATGCCAGAGGCGGCGCCTTTATTTTCCTTCCAGGCTTTGCGCCGTGCGGGAATGTCACTTTTCTCAAACAAATGTGTATATGGAGGGAGATCGATGCTGATAATGTTTAGAAGATTAAAAGAGCATTAATGCTGGCAATGAGAACGTAAACGTGTGGACCCAGATTTCATTGATCCGAATCCGATCCGGCGCGTTTCCAGTAAACCCGACGGGCGCCGTCTTCCCAGCAGAGCGCCCACCAGCGGCCCGGCTCCCCGGCGCTCCCGCCGCGCCACCTCCCCAGCTCCAGGCGGGCTCTCGGGTCTGGCGGCCGCAGCCCGCGCTTCCGACCCCGGCCTCGTCTGTCGCCGGACTGCCGGCCTCTAGCCCCGTCCCCGCGCTCCCCGGGCGGCAGGTGTCCCCAAAGGGGTTGCACGGGACGCGAGGCCTCCCAGTCCTCCTGGGCTTCGGAGGCTTTCGCCTCTGCCGCCCGCATTGGATCCATCAGGGCCCAAGGCAACTTCTCTCCGTCGAAACTACACGGGAAATCTGGTCACCCCTCGTTACACGGGGTACACCGAGCTGAACGTTAGAAACGAGGTCTCTAAAGCTGCCTGCGAACCTCGCAGCTTCCTGACCCGCGGATCCATCCCCATCCAGATTTGTGTCCTTAAGGAAGAACGTTTCCACTCGCAGACTTTCCCACCGATGCATTAGCTGGACAATTAAACGAGGCCACAGTGACAGTGGCCTACGCGTCACCCCTCGTATGGTCTGCTCTGCTCTGGGCTAATTGGGTCAACGAGGAAAGAATCTTGCTTCTTATCCCACCGGGGGCAGGATGATGAGAAGAAACAGCTAGGGGGACTGCCAGTCTCCCGGAAACTGGAGCGATCTGCCCTTCTGGGACCCCGGACTCAGGCCTGGCCCCCTGGTAGGAAAGTTTTCTCTGAGACATCTGCCTTGATGGGGAAAAAGAAAGAACTTCACAGCTGTTCCTCGGGGACAGCTCCTCCACTCTGCCAGCCTTTCCCATCTTGGCCCAGTGGCTGACTCTTCCAGAAAGAATGCCGAGGTGGATGAAGGAAAGAAGGAGAAAGCTGGGGCACTGGTGCAGGTGAGATCAGAGCTAGATAGCTCTGATTTTTTTTTTTAATTGTAAGTTCTCCAATTTGAGAAAAATGAAAGCTTTTCCTTCAAGAGAAGGTTTCAGCCTGGAAAAAGGAGTTTTTCTTCTTTCTCCAAGAAGGAGATGAGAAGAAGGAGCAAGGAAAGGAGAGAGGACAGAAACGAATCTGGCGTTTTGCTGCCTTAAGAGATGGCCACGGGGAAGCAGTTATTTCTTTCTGTTCTCCTCAGAGTCGGGGCCATCTTCCCACCAATGGGTTTCCTTAAAGAAGGAGGCTTTCAAAGGGTTCCTTGCTGCCTAGCCCCTCTTCTGAAAATGGATGTAAATCACCTCAGGTGATTGGATACCGAAACTGAAAAGGGTGCGTGGTTTCAGCCTGGTGAAGCTGGCAGCTGGCCCCTCCCCACAAGCCCCAGGGGAAGGGCGAGGTGAGCAGGCTTTTGGAGGGTGGACTCCTCATCTCTCTGTCACCCCCATCCTATAATCTTCAATCCCCTCCTAGAATCCTCAACCAGGGCTGGATTCCTGGGGAAAGGTGAGGGTGGAACGAAGGGCCACTGAGCCCCCCAGGTGCTGTGAGCCCTGGAGGCGAGTGGGCCCACTTCCCTCTAGAGACACGGGCCTGCCCAGAGGTCACAGGGGGCCCTGCAGGGTTTACCTCCTGGAGCTCCAGGTCGGAACCTGGAGGGGAAACCGAGGCTGCCTCTGCCGCTGCCTCCGTTCCACAACTTCACGTTAGGGTGAGCCTTAGTTTTCTGGGCTTTAGAACCTGTTCTTCTAAGGAAAGATCAGGGAAAGGGGGTTGCAGGGTTCTCACTGTTGTGGCGGCTGGTGTTGGCAGAAACTGTCTGGAGGAGAAGTGGCGTCGTGTCGGGCATCCCTGGAGGAATGGAAACCTCAGAGGAGAAGCAGAGAGATTCCGTTTCTGGGTTCCTGCCAGAGGAAGGGAACCGAGGAGGGAATAAATAGTGATTACCGTCTGGATAAAGGGCCCTGGGGAGAAGGGTGAATGGTGAGGAGCCCAGGGCCTGAACTTTCATCTACAGACCTGGGACTGTCCTCACCCCCGGCCCGCTCAGAGGCCCCAGTTTTTCCTGACCTGGGAAAATTGCTTTCCTGGTGGGGGGAAGCCGTTAGGAGGGAGTCCAAGAAGGACCTTCATGCTGTCAGGAATAGAGCCTGTACACGTGGGCTGGGGCCCCCAGCGCCCCGTCCATCCCCCAACCCTAGTGCCTTGGGGAAAGCTGTATGAGCCCGAGGTCTCCAGGCTAAGACTCTGAGAAATGGATGCAGGCTTCTGTGGGGCAGGGAGGAGGGGCAGGGGCCGACTGGGTGACTGACCCCATCTGAGGCCCAGCAGGGTGCGGATGGGCCGGGCACGGGCTGTGCAGACAGGGCTAGTCTCTGTGCGGGGAGGATTCCTCAGAGCTGTGGACATTTGTTAGGAAAGCCGTCCCATGCAGACTGTCCCAGAGGGAGAGGAGGCACTGTGTTCCGCCTTGGTGCCCCTCTCACCGTCTGAGGATCCATTACTCTTCTGTGGAAAGCAGACTTTGTTTGGGTTGGAAGCACACCTCCAATGTAATTTAATCAGCATTGGACTTTGGCTCCCATAATCAAATATACATATACTTTCTCCTGCAGGAAGAAAAATAATTTCTCTGTAACTGGCATTGACTTGAAGTCATGTCATCTCCAGAAAGCATCACATTTTTAAAGGGAAAGGTAAAACTGAGGGGGAAGAGAACCCACAGTTTTTTGGTGGTTTGCCTTGTAATAGCTAAGAGAGCCAGTTACCACCTGAGAAAGGATGGAAGGAACATTCTAGAAACTGAAATATACGGGCTGCTCCAATTGTAAGTATCCCACTCCAGCTTCTTCTGTGTAGTCAACCTGCCAGATCTGTATTGGTATGACCAGTTAGTAGGCTGACCGACTCCTAGGACTTTAGGCTTTGTGTTTGCGTTGAGGCAAGTTTGGAAGAATCGCTCCACTGCTCCATTTCTGTCTGTTTTCTTTGGAGAGACCATGAGCAGTAGCCGCAGGATCCCAGTGGGCAGCAAACCCACCCTGTCCCCAAGGGCCTGGAGCATCCCCTAGAACAAGCCTGGATGCCCCACTCCCCAGAGCAAAGCCTGGGCTGTACCCAAGTTGGGTCTGTTAGGGAATCTGTTGTAAACACAGATCCATTGATTTGCATTTGTCAGAGAGTAAAGTTAAACCAGTGAAAAGAGAAGCCCTTACCCTTTTATGCAGGGCCAGGGAAACCCTTCATATTGATCCTATTGATCCAACCTTTCCCTTTAAGGAAACCACATAGTTAAAGACCCTCGTTCAATAGATTTACCCTTCGCGCTTGTGATATTCCTTTAAGTGTCCTCATCTAGGCTAGCTGGGCATTAAGCCCACACTCCAAGCCAAACAGAAATGGAAAGGGGGTGGGAAGGGAGGAGTCACGAGGCAGAATTGTGGGAAGTGAAACTGAATCAAACTGAAATGCATAACGACTCGGTTGGGGATGCTTTACTCATTCTTCTGAGATGACACGCAGGGATAAGAACAAAATAGATGCATTTAACACATCTCCTCTCCCTCTCCCTTCCCTTCCCTCCCCTCCTCTCTCCCCCCAAAACAAAATCTGTTTAGGTGCTAGACTAACATCACGGGAACATCACTTTCTACTGTGAAATTATTTCAGTCAAGCAGCTAGCTTGCTTCATTAAAACTGGTTCCCTTAAAGGCAGTAAAACTTTCACAGAAATTCCTTTGGTTCACTTGTAGCAGATTAGGAATAAAATCTGTCCCCAGATATGCAATGTTTTGGACCCTGTATCTGAGCGTGAGCACTGAAGTCACTTTCGAAGAGAGGGATTGGAGTTGTGTCTTTTGATGGAAGAGGGTAGAAACCAGACCAGGAGTAAGGAACCACTTTTTCTTCTAGAGCAGTGTAGATGGAACAGGAATTGCTAAGTATTGCTTGGTACCCCTCATGTTTACAGAGATGAAAATGAAAGTCCGCTTTGTTTCCAGAACTGTGGGCATGATCTGTTTTATTTCTTCCTTGACCCTTTTTGTTCTGTAAATAACATCCATTTGTGATTTTTTTTTTCCAACATGTTCTATGCGGTATACATAATTGGCTCTCTCTTGGGTTGAGTCAGACATTCATGTTTGTTTTATGTGATTGAAAAATATTAATGATTCCTTAGGTGAGCTAATGTATTTATCTGCTGAGTGAGTTCAAAGGGCAGAGTTCAGCTATGGTTCAGGTTAATTGAACAGGAAGCTGTGAGCTCTCCAGCCTGTGTTGAACAAGGGACCAGTTCCTTAAAATATCACACTCGGCGAACAACACAGTTTCACTGTCTTCATCCTGGAATCTGATGTAAGAAGCTCAGATCAACTTGAACTGCTTGTTTAAAAACCCAAAGCAAAAGCACAGCAACGGCAACAAAGCCCACCCCCCTCCGCCCTCAGTCCCCCTTAGGGAAGAAGAGTTTTCTCATTGGCTAATTGCTTTATTGGTAGCACTGACCTGCAGAGCAGCTGCAGCGGCCTGGATGAAGGCTCAGGCCTCAGAATAATGCGCTCCATTAGAACAGGGCAAGGCATTTTTTGTTTACTCAATTGGAGCTCCCTGCAAAGTGCCATTAACCCCAGCCCAGCCACGTGTGTGTCGCAAAAGCCAAAGGTCACACCAGTCAGGCTGTAGGCACAGCCAGCTCTGCCCTGGTGGGAGGGAGGAGGTGTCCTTGCTGGCATGGCCCTCTGCAAGCTCGGTACAGCCCTGTGGGCCCCTCCAGGGCCCTGACCAGAACAAGCATTTGCACAACTTGTTTGCATTTCCCAATTGCTGAATCATGTTACTGATGATTACACAGTTTTGATCTGAGACCCATGAAACACACACGGAAGGGAAAAAAATCCTCCTGCTGACCTTGTCTCTCTTATTTACGTTCCCTTCCTCATTGTGTGTTACAGTAAATAGAATTGTGCAAACGGTGCTTTTTAGCAGGAATGTAGTCTGGATAAGTGCTTGGATCAAGAAGACAGAGCTCCAAACCTGGGCGGAGGAGGGGGTGGTTTAGCAGAAAGAAGGTTTGAGGTGGAGCCAGGAGCACAGTCAAGGCTTCTACCAAGACCACCTTGAGCTAGAGCGCCACCTGCCGGGAGTCTCCTACTGCAGTAAGCCTTGCGCCCCTAAGGGCACGCTCTTTCCTTCACTTTGTCCCTAGTATCTGTGTCTCCATTCCCCACCCTCCCGACCACTACCCATATTTTCCTAGGAATTTCTTAGGGGGCTTTCTCCTGGTCCCTTGGAACTCTAACCTCTGCCTGTTCTAATAAGTTGCTAAGGAGAAATCGGCAGTTTTGCTGTGATGGGTAAAGTGATTCACCCACCCTGCACATTGAAGTAACAGTTTCCTGCTTAGTTAGATAGTGCTTGGGAGAAGAGGGGCAGAGAAAGGAAAAAAAAAAAAAATATATATATATATCTATATATATCTATATACATATATCTATGGGAGAGAAGAGGAATGTTATGTGTGTAAGAGAAATGGCTCAGTTGATGGTGCCAGTGAGCCCTGTGCCAACCATAAGGTGCTCTGCAAAGGCAAAATATTGTACCAGGGAGAGGTGGGTGAGAGAGAATCAGTGTGCAGAGGGGGCATCAGGAAAGACATGCCAGGTCAGTGAGCCAGAGGTGGGCTCTGGGAAGTCCCCTGGGAAGAGAAGAAGTGAACCAGCCATTTTGCAGTAGCAAAGACGTAAGCCACCGAGCTACACCTGGAACCAGATTGGGGTGCTGGCTGAGGCTCTGTGGGCAGCAGCTGTTTCCAGGCTCACCTCCCCTTGATCCGGGCCCGCCGCCCCTGACAGCAGAGCGCCGGTGTGTGGGTTGCCGCCTGCATGCCCCAGTCTCAGACTTCAGCACCACGAACAGCGCCACGGAGCGCCCCAAGAGCCAGCGTGCGCCCACGCTGACCAGAGCAAACTTACATCTCAGCCCAGAGAAGGGGCACGGATCCTCTGCAGGGTTAGGTCTGAGTGGGGCCCTCCGGTGGGGCCCTCCCTGACCAGCAGCTCCAGCTCTCTGATCTGGGAGCCGAAGTCTGAACAAGGCCTCCGATTGTCCTCTCTCTTGCTCGCGGCTTTGGTTCTCTGTGTGAGGTCAGTGGTAATAAAGGGAGAGAGGTGATACCTGAGGATCAAAGATGCTGAAGGTCGCCTTCCTTTTGGAGAGGAAGAGCGTTACCTCTGTGTGTTGCGGGGGGTTGGGGGAGACAGGGGAGAATTGAACTGGCTTCTGCAGGCACTGACTGCTATTCTCAACATGGTATTTCAGATTTAGAGTTTCCTTTCAAGGCTTATGGTCTGGTTGCCCCATACCCAAATGCACACGTGATTTTTGCAAACACAGTTTTCATTATATTAACCAAGATTCTCACATCATGTCAGCAGACATGTTGCCAGGCTGCCTCCAGTGAGGCAGAGTGGAGTTCTTGAGATTATTCCTCGACGGGGCAGTCTTTAAGAGGGGCCTCTCCGCCCCTTCCATGGGCTGGGGGTGGTGCCTCTTCCTCGTGGCCCTGGCCACGTTGAGAGCGGACATCAGGTGGTGACCCCTGCCTCCAGCCGTTCTCAGTCAGTGGCTCCGCTTTATTCGCATCTTCTAGTCCAGAGAAAGGAGGCAGGTGGGTCCTTTTGGTCTGGATTAGGCACGACTCTGTCTCTTTAGATTTCTAGTAAAATGGCCCTTGAATTCCCAAAGCTAATGAAAATGTAAAACTTTTGCTCCATATCAGGGAACTTTAGTTCAAGCCTAATTTATTGCTAAAGTGGTTCTCGGGGAGGTGGAGCATAGGAACAGACAAGCGTATCCCCTTTAAAAGAAAGTCAGGGGTATGATAAATGAGATTTTCTTCCCTGTGACAATTCATCTTTAAAGTCCAAGTGACTTGGATAAAAGGAAGAAAATCCACCCCAAGCAAAACAAACCTGGTAGAGCATTCAGTCTCAGTGTTGGGAAAAAAATCATTTTCTGTGTCTGAAATCTTGCTCTGTAAATGGGCAGGAACACATCTGAATTAGATCTAAGAGCTGGTTTTAAATCTACTTGATAAACACTGATTAAAACAGTTTCTTCAAGTCATATGGTCTTCAAATTTGCAGACATGCGTTTCCTAGTAGCTGCTGGGTTGCACTATCAAAACCTTTTCCATAAAACATGGATTTGACAGTAAGGAAAGTCATTTTTTTAGTCTGTTTTATATGCGTCACTGCGTCTTATTAAAATAAGTCTGTCCACTGCACCAGGGCTTATACTAAATGCATTTCCTTTCTAGTGAACTCAATGTGGTTTTTAAAAGATATTCTATTTTGATAAGACTGCAGTGTAAACAGGACCTCTCCTGTAGTCTTCTTTGACTCCAAATACTTAAAAAAAAAAAAGTAAAAGAACTTTGTGCTTTTCTGAAAGAGTGATAGATACACAAATATAAAGGATTTTTTTAAAAAATCTTGGATTCAGATGCCTCCTAACATATATCAGAGTTTAAATCAGTTCATGTTCAAGGCATGAAAGTGAATTCTTTAGTCCACTCTTGATGTTTAACCCTTCTGATCCCTTTTTTATTTCCATTCTCCTGAAAAGGCAGAGACATTCTTCCTTTTGAAAGCCAGTTCCTCACTACTGAGCCATAAAAAGGCAGGCGTTTGAGTCACAGCTGCAATGAGGCAGACGGGCCTGGAGCCCATCACACAGGCCGAAGTGAGCCAGAGAAAAATGAATAGCGTGCATCAGCACGTGTGTATGGGATCTGGAAGGGTGGCACCGATGGGTGTACTTGCATGGCAGCCGTGGAGATGCAGACATAGAGAAGAGACTTAAGGACACGGAGGGGGAGGAGGAGGGGGAGGGGGAGACGCATGGCGAGAGCATCGTGGATGTGTGTGCACTGCGTGTGTAACAGCCAGCCAGGGGGAGCTTCACATGGTGAGAGCAGGTGGGTGCATGTGCACCATGTGTGTAAACAGACAGGGGGAGCTTCACATGGCGAGAGCGGAGTGGATGTGTGTGCACCGCGTGTGTAAGCAGACAGCCAGGGGGAGCTTCACATGGCGAGAGCGGAGTGGATGTGTGTGCACCGTGTGTGTAAACAGACAGCCAGGGGGAGCTTCACATGGCGAGAGCAGCGTGGATGCATGTGCACCGCGTGTGTAAATAGCCAGGGGGAGCTTCACTGGTGAGAGCAGGTGGATGTGTGTGCACAGGCATGTGTAAACAGACGGGGAGCTTCATGTGGCAAGAGTGGGTGGGTGCGTGTGCACTGGCGTGTGTAGACAGCCAGGGGGAACTTCACATGGTGAGAGTGGGTGGATGCGTGTGCACCGCGTGTGTAAGCAGACAGCCAGGGGGAGCTTCACATGGCGAGAGCGGGTGGGTGCGTGTGCACCGCGTGTGTAAGCAGCCAGCCAGGGGGAGCTTCACATGGCGAGAGCGGCGTGGGTGCGTGTGCACCAGCGTGTGTAAACAGACAGCCAGGGGGAATTTGCTGTGTGACTCAGGGAGCTCACACGGGGCCTCTGGAGTAACCTAGAAGGGTGGGAATGGGCAGGAGGTAGGAGGGAGGGGAGGTATGTACACCTGGGGTTAATTCATGTTGATGCATGATGGAAATCAAACCAATGTTGTAAACCAATCATCAATCAATTAAAAATAATTTTTTTAAAAAAGGAAAGAAAAGCCACTTCCTCTGATTCATAGTGCTTCTCGGGTCTACAGTATCCTTCTACTTCTCTGTATATTGATTCTGTTAGTTTTTGAGAGTTTGATATTAAAACTCCCAACTAAAAATATTATCTAGTTAAAAAATAATTGGAACATGTATTGGAACTATATGTAAGTTTTTCCTGTCTCTTCTAAGTCTTCTGTGAATGTGTTGTCCTAGTTTCATAATTTAAAAAGTGAAGAGGAAAACAAGGAAACTCATTCCTTCCCCTCCTTCTGGGCCCCCGCCTCTCTTGCTGTCTCAGGACCCGAGCCCTTCCTGTGCTTAGAACCTCTTCCTCATTAGCTTTGTTTATTTGCCTTTAATTGAAGGATAGTTGGTCCAGTGTTGGTTTGGTCTCTGCCAAACATCAGCATGAATGAGCTTACCTGTGGCCCTCCCTCCTGTGCCTGCCCCGCCTTCCTCCCCACCCGGCCCCTCCCTCCAGGGCTGAGCTGGCTGAGTCACGCCGCAGCAGCCGGAGTCCCCTGCCCGCTGCTCTGCATGTGGCCATGTGTGTTTCCGGGAGACTGTCTTCCCACATCCCACCCTCTCCTTCCTCCCTGCCCCCCACCTCATTAGCTTTTCCCCATCCGAATTTTTGTGCTCCAAACTCTCTTATCTCTTTTTTTTTAATGCTCCTCTGACCCCTGTTCTGACTCGGGCTCTTACCTCCCCTCACTTCTGGGAAGAGCTGCTGTAACTCAGCGTGTGCCTCTGACTTGCCCTTCAGTCCTAGCCCTTTGCTGTGTTGTTCTGGCCACTCCTGGTTACTAAACCCGCCCTTACCGCTGTCGCTGTTGAGGTCTTTGCAGCTAAACAAGCGTCGACTTCTCAGTTCTTCCCGGCCTCTCCGTGGCCTGTGCTGCTCTCCTGGCCGCTCTGCCCCTAACTTCTGAAACACTGTACTCTCTTACCTTCCTTTTTGGAATTCCGACTCCTCCTTCCCAGTCTCCGCTGTGGACTCTGCCCACCATTCATGCCTAGGCTGTTTTATTTTCACTCAACATACTCACCCCCAAAGACTGCATCCATTAGGTTATTTTCTCTCTTCGCTGAGTACTTCTAGGTCTCTTTCCAGCCCTGATATCTCCCCTGAGTTGCAGGTCTCTGTTTCCTTTTGCATCTGGACATCTTTGCCTGAGTGTCCTCAAACTCAGTCTATCTCAAAGGAAACTCATTTTTCTTAACCCCTGCCCCTCATCACCAAAAATGAGTCTCTCTCTCAGTAGCATCATCTTGCACACAGAATCTCAAGCCAGAAACCAGGAAGTTAACTCAAAATTCTTTCCTTTTCCCCCAAGTTAGCCATACTGGCCATGTTGATCTTACCTCCTAAATATCTGCCTCCATCCCCTCCACTACTGTCCTCACTGGTGGTGGTGGTTCAGTCGCTGAGTTAGGTCTGACTCTTTGAGACCCCATGGGCTGCAGCACGTCAGCCTTCCCTGTTCTTCACTATCTCCTGGAGTTTGCTCAGATTCATGTCCATTGAGTCAGTGATGCCATCTAAACATTCATCCTCTGCCATCTGCTTCTCCTCCTGCCCTTAATCTTTCCCAGCATCAGGGTCTTTTCCAACAAGTCAGCTCTTCACATCAGGTGGCTGAAATATTGAAGCTTCAGCGTCAGTCATTATTGGAGGCATCACCGATTTCAACAACCTCTAAGCTGGTCTCTTCACCTCCAGTCTTACTTTCTCCTGTCCATTTTCCAGCCTTAAGCCAGAGTGGTTTTTCTGGAACCCACATCTGACCACAGTACACCGCTGTTTAAGATTCTTTGTTAGCTCCCTTTGCCCATTGGTAAAGGTCCAGATTCCTGAAGAGGATAGACTGACCCCTGCCCACCTCCAGTCTCATCTCCCTTCAACCCACCCATTCACTCTGTGCCCCAGACACACCAGGCCTTTCCTTTAGCCTAGAACACTTCTTCCCTCATTCAACTAACCTCAACTCAACTTCCCATCTTGGCAGCTTAAAGGTCCTTGGCTCTAGGAAGTTTCCTTTGGTCTCCTAAGTTGAGATCTCCTTGGACCACCCCTCCCGTTTCACAGAGAACACAGATAGGTGTGACCTGCTTACGTGTCACCGGCCTTCCCCTCCCCAGACTGTAAATTCTATGAGACCAAGGATTGGATGCAGCATATGACAGGCAGCTAGTAAATGCCTGTGAATAAATGAATGAATGCCTTTATTTGATGCCGTTTCTGCCCATTTTACCCTCCCAAGTTAGTAGATGGAATCTGAAAAAGAATCATCAGTATTGGTACATTGTTTGGAAGCAGTATTTCATGTTTCATGGTATCAAGTTCTCATTAATGACATTTTCCTCCTAAGCTCAGTTATTATAGGTATGTATGAGTTTTAAAGGGAATCTTAAAGTGGGGTTAAATCCTATCGAAAGTTTCAGACTATCGCCACCGAGGGGAATGATGTGAAATACTGATCAAAATGAAGATCATGGCATCTGGTCCCATCACTTCATGGGAAATAGATGGGGAAACAGTGGAAACACTGTCAGACTTTCTTTTTTTGGGTCCAAAATCACTGCAGATGGTGACTGCAGCCATGAAATTAAAAGACGCTTGCTCCTTGGAAGAAAAGTTATGACCAACCTAAATAGTATATTCAAAAGCAGAGACATTACTTTGCCAACTAAGGTCCGTCTAGTCAAGGCTATGGTTTTTCCTGTGGTCATGTATGGATGTGAGAGTTGGACTGTGAAGAAGGTTGAGCGCAGAAGAATTGATGCTTTTGAACTGTGGTGTTGGAAAAGACTCTTGAGAGTCCCTTGGACTGCAAGGAGATTCCAACCAATCCATTCTGAAGGAGATCAACCCTGGGATTTCTTTGGAAGGAATGATGCTAAAGCTGAAGTTCCAGTACTTTGGCCACCTCATGCGAAGAGTTGACTCACTGGAAAAGACTCTGATGCTGGGAGGATTGTGGGCAGGAGGAGAAGGGGATGACCGAGGTTGAGATGGCTGGATGGCATCACGGACTCGATGGACGTGAGTCTGAGTGAGCTCCAGGAGGTGGCGATGGACAGGGAGGCCTGGTGTGCTGCGATTCACGGGGTCGCAAAGAGTCGGACACGACTGAGCAACTGAACTGAACTGAACTGAACTGAAGCCTGGGGACCCATGTTACCGGTTGGCTAGTCTGCCAAGGTAACCTGCTAAAACCAGGTGGCTCTTGCTGCCCTGCCCACATACTGCCCTCTTCACCACATCCGGGTCTCCGCACCCTCTCTTCCTCCTTCCTGGGATGTCATATCTCATCTGTTTCTCTGCAGACCTTCCCCGTCCTTCCTGGCCACCTCGGATCCTCCAACTCCAAACATTCACAACAAACTCCAGCCCATTGTTTTTTTTCCATTTCCTCAACTCTGGTTGCAGTCATCTCTTCCAAAGTACAAAGCAGCTGCTCAGCTGGAGTCTTACAGCACTCTCTCTCTCGCTATCCCTTCCCTATGGCCCTGGAAGGGAGAAGCCATACACCCGTTTCTCCCACAGGCGCTGGCCCATGGCAGCACACACAATAGTCACTGCTTTCCAGAGAGTCATTTTGATGCATTCCTGCCTATTTTTATGGATTCTCCTAATTTCAGTCACTCAGTTGGGGAGTGGGGGAAATTGGTTTTATATGTCTGCTTATATCCAGCATCCTTTTCTAGCCTCTGCTCTTTGAAAAGGAGTATTCTTTTTTGTTAATATTTTGATCCTTGAAATACTTGCTTACATAATTAAAAATAGATTCCTGTGTAGAGGAAACAGTGCTCCCGATGTCTTGCAAATAACAAAGGTGGTTCTGCTTCCACACAAAGCTGAAAATGTTACCCATTTGAGAATATTTGAGCCTGCAAACACATCAGCAAATCAGAAGGACTATTTTCCTCTTCTAAGTCATTTCGGTTATCTGTAGGCCAAGTTTGCGTTTAAATGGCAATTACTTAATATACTGTAAATTCTTAGATTGTTAGACTTAAATTTACCTGTAAAGGAAAAAGCCAGGGACTTGCCCAATGGTCCAGAGGCTAAGAGGCCACGCTCCCCATGCAGGGACCGGGATTCAGTCCCTGGTCGGGGAACTAGGTCCTACAAGCTGCACCTGAGAGCTCCCACGTGGCAGCTAAAGGTCCTGCATGCCGCAGCTGAGGCCTGGCACAGGCTAAGTAAGGTGACTATTTTAAAAAGGAAAAAAGCCAGGGATCAGCATTTTCTTTCTCATTTCCTGATCCTTGGCAGAGAAGTACATAAAGTTACCTGAGATCTTTGAAACCTAGTCGTTCAGAGGTATTCAGGGACATACATGGTTCTACCATCACAATACTGAACTAAGTAATCATGCATGGGGGAAAACTAGCTTTCTTTCACCTTGATTTTACTGGACTTTTAAGATTTGAGTGGATAAATCCTCACTTCTCTCTGTAATACCCCTACAGAATCGAATGATTACCACTGTGTCAACTTTGGTGATAAACTGAAACTAAGATAATTTGCTGTGTATCTTCTGTGGAAACTATATGTTGCCTGGAGATATTTTTTTCCTTTTGCTGTTACATTTTGACATTCATATTACTGAGTAACAAACTATGAAAACTATGCATATGTGAGCAGAATGCTGAACACATCCCGACCTTTGTCTCCTGCCTTTGACTGAACGCGTGGCTGTGCTGCATAGTGATCCAGTCAGTTCAGTCGCGCAGTCGTGTCCGACTCTTTGCGACCCCATGAATCCCAGCACGCCAGGCCTCCCTGTCCATCACCACCTCCCGGAGTTCACCCAGACTCATGTCCATTGAGTCGGTGATACCATCCAGCCAACTCATCCTCGGTCGTCCCCTTCTCCTCCTGCCCCCAATCCCTCCCAGCATTAGGGTCCTTGCCAATGAGTCAACTCTTCGCATGAGGTGGCCAAAGTACTGGAGCTTCAGCTTTAGTATCATTCCTTCCAAAGAACACCCAAGGCTGATCTCCTTCAGAATGACTGGTTGGATCTCCTTGCAGTCCAAGGGACTCTCAAGAGTCTTCTCCAACACCACAGTTCAAAGCATCAATTCTTCGGTGCTCAGCTTTCTTCACAGTCCAACTCTCCCATCCATACATGACCACAGGAAAAACCATAGCCTTGACTAAACAGACTTTTGCTGACAAAGTAATATCTCTGCTTTTTAATATGTTATCTGTTACTGTTACTCTTAAGTCACTTCAGTTGTGTCCGACTCTGTGCAACCCCATAGACGGCAGCCCACTAGGCTCCCCCGTCCCTGGGATTCTCCAGGCAAGACTACTGGAGTGGAGTGCCATTGAGGTTGGTCATAACTTTCCTTCCAAGGAGTAACTGTCTTTTAATTTCATGGCTGCAATCACCATTTGTAGTAATTTTGGAGACCAAAAAAAGAAAGTCTGACACTGTTTCCACAGTTTCCCCATCTATTTCCCATGAAGTGATGGGACCAGATCCCATGATCTTCGTTTTCTAAATGTTGAGCTTTAAGCCAACTTTTTCACTCTCCTCTTTCACTTTCATCAAGAGGCTTTTTAGCTCCTCTTCACTTTCTGCCATAAGAGTGGTGTCATGTGCATATCTGAGGTGATTGCATTTCTCCCAGCAATCTTGATTCCAGCTTGTGCTTCTTCCAACCCAGAGTTTCTCATGATGTACTCTGCATAGAAGTTAAGTAAGCAGGATGACAATATACAGCTTTGATGTACTCCTTTTCCTATTTGGAACCAGTCTGTTGTTCCATGTCCAGTTCTTTTTTTTTTTTTTCCCATGTCCAGTTCTAACTGTTGCTTCCCGACCTGCATATAGGTTTCTCAAGAGGCAGGTCAGGTGCTCTGGTATCCCCATCTCTTTCAGGATTTTCCACAGTTTCTTGTGATCCACACAGTAAAAGGCTTTGGTATAGTCAGTAAAGCAGAAATAGATGTTTTTCTGGAACTCTCTTGCTTTTTCCATGATCCAGCGGATGTTGGCAATTTTATCTCTGGTTCCCCTGCCTTTTCTAAAACCAGCTTGAACATCAGGAAGTTCACGGTTCACATATTGCTGAAGCCTGGCCTGGAGAATTTTGAGCATGACTTTACTAGCATGTGAGACGAGTGCAATTGTGCGGTAGTTTGAGCATTCTTTGGCATTGCCTTTCTTTGGGATTGGAATGAAAACTGACCTTTTCCAGTCCTGTGGCCACTGCTGAGTTTTCCAAATTTGCTGGCATGTTGAGTGCAGCACTTTCACAGCATCATCTTTCAGGATTTGAAATAGCTCAACTGGAATTTCATCACCTCCACTAGCTTTGTTCATAGTGATGCTTTCTAAGGCCCACTTGACTTCACATTCCAGGATGTCTGGCTCTAGATGAGTGATCACACCATCGTGATTATCTGGGTCGTGAAGATCTTTTTTGTACAGTTCTTCTATGTATTCTTGCCACCTCTTCTTAATATCTTCTGCTTCTGTTAGGTCCATATCATTTCTGTCCTTTATGGAGCCCATCTTTGCATGAAATGTTCCCTTGGTATCTCTAATTTTCTTGAAGAGATCTCTAGTCTTTCCCCTTCTGTTCTTTTCTTCTATTTCTTTGCATTGATCACTGAGGAAGGCTTTCTTATCTTGTGCAGCACTTTCACAGCATCATCTTTCAGGATTTGAAATAGCTCAACTGGAATTCCATCACCTCCTCTAGCTTTGTTTTTAGTGATGCTTTCTAAGGCCCACTTGACTTCACATTCCAGGATGTCTGGCTCGAATGATCATATCATTGTAATTAAATGGGGCGTAAAGGTCTTTCTTGTATAGTTCTTCTGTTTATCCTTGCATCTCTTTATAATATCTTCTGCTTCTGTTAGGTCCAAACCATTTCTGTCCTTTATTAAGCCCATCTTTGCATGAAATGTTTCCTTGGTACCTCTAATTTTCTTAAAGAGATCTCTAATCTTTCCCATTCTATTTTTTTAAATTTAAATTTATTTACTTTAATTGGAGGCTAATTACTTTACAATTTTCCTCTATTTCTTTTCAGTGATCACTGAGGAAGGCTTTCTTATCTATCCTTGTTACTCTTTGGAATTTTGCATTCAAATGGGTATGTCTTTCCTTTTTACCTTTTCTTTTCACTTCTCTTTTTTAAACAGCAATAGCTGACAAATATGTAAGGCCTTCTCAGACAGCCATTTTGTTTTTTTTGCATTTCCTTTTCTTGGGGACGGTCTTGATTCCTGTCTCCTGAACAATGTTACAAACCTCCATCCATAGTTTTTCAGGCACTCTATCAGATCTAATCCCTTGAATCTAAGTGTCACTTCCACTGTATAATAATAAGGGATTGGATTTAGGTCATACCTGAATATTCTAGTGGTTTTCTCTACTTTCTTCAATTTAAGTCTGAATTTGGCAATAAGGAGTTCATGATCTGAGCCACAGTCAGCTCCTGGTCTTGTTTTTGCTAACTGTATAGAGTTTCTCCATCTCTGGCTGCAAAGAATATAATCAATCTGATTTCAGTGTTGACCATCTGGTGATGTCCATGTGTAGAGTCTGCTCTTGTGTTGTTGGAAGAGGGTGTTTGCTATGAGCAGTGCATCCTCTTGGCAAACCTCTATTAGCCTTTTCCTTGCTTCATTCTGTACTCCAAGGCAAATTTGCCTGTTACTCTAGGTGTTTCTTGACCTCTTACTTTTGCATTCCAGTCCCCCTATAATGAAAAGGACATCTTTTGGGGGTGTTAATTCTAGAGGTCTTGTAGGTCTTCATAGAACCATTCAACTTCAGCTTCTTCAGCATTACTGGTCGGGGCATAGACTTGGATTAGTGTGATATTGAATGGTTTGCCTTGGAAACTAACAGATCATTCTGTCGTTTTTGAGACTGCATCCAAGTATGGCAAAGAAAATATTATTTAAAAGTGTAAATGGTTTGTTTACATTACTGAAGACTTCTAAACACGTGTTTAATGCATATTAGTAAGAAGTGTCACTTCAGTTCAGTTCAGTTGCTCAGCCATGTCTGACTCTTTGTGACCCCATGAATCGCAGCATGCAGGCCTCCCTGTCCATCACCAACTCCCGGAGTTTACTCAAACTCACATCCATCGAGCTGGTGATGCCCAGCCATCTCATCCTATGCTGTCCCCTTTTCCTCCTGCCCCCAATCCCTCCCAGCATCAGAGTCTTTTCCAATGAATCAACTCTTTGCATGAGGTGGCCAAAGTACCGGAGTTTCAGCTTTAGCATCATTGCTTCCAAAGAACGCCCAGGACTGATCTCCTTTAGAATGGATTGGTTGGATCTCCTTGCAGTCCAAGGGCCTCTCAAGAGTCTTCTCCAACACCACAGTTCAAAGACATCAATTCTTCTGTGCTCAGCTTCCTTCACAGTCCAACTCTCAAATCCATACATGACCCCTGGAAAAACCATAGCCTTGACTAGATGGACTTTTGTTGGCAAAGTAAGTCTCTGCTTTTGAATATGCTATCTAGGTTGGTCATAACTTTTCTTCCAAGGAGTGTCTTTTAATTTCATGGCTGCAATCACCATTGAAGTGATGGGACCAGATGCCATGATCTTCACTGAAGTATAAGCAAATTAATTTGTGCTAAATTTAGAAGAATGTCTAAATGGAAAAATTAGTTAACAATATAAAGTTGTTTTATTGAGCTATTTACCTTAAAGTGTATTTTATAGTAGCATTTTATTTTTTGGATTAACTGGTAAATTTCATATCTGAGGCTCTCAAATAATAAGCATTACTTTTCGTAATAGGGCTTCCCTTGTGGCTCAGACGGTAAAGCGTCTGCCTGCAATGGAGGAGACCCAGATTCGATTCCTGGGTCGTGAAGATCCCCTGGAGAAGGAAATTGCAATCCACTCCAGCATTCTTGTCTAGAAAATCCCATGGACAGAAGAACCTGATAGGTCTTCCCAGTGGCACTAGTGGTTAAAAAAAGAAAGAAAGAAAGAAAGAAAAACACTTCCCAATGCACAAGACATGAGAGACACAGGTTCAGTCCCTGGGTTGGGGAGATCCTCTGTTAGGAGGGCATGACAATCCTCTCCAGTACTCTTGCCTAGAGAATCCCATGAACAGAACAGCCTGGAGACCTACAATCCATAGGGCCACAGTCAGACACGACTGGAGTGACTTAGCACTCTTGTACATTTCATAATATTACAAAATATTAAGGCTTCTCTGGCGGCTCAGATGGTAAACAATCTGCCCATGGTGCAGGAAACATAAGTTTGATCCCTGGGTCAGGAAGATTCCCTTGGAGAAGAAAATGGCAACCCACTCCAATATTCTTGCCTGAAGAATTCCATGGACAGAGGAGCCTAGTGGACTATAGTCCATGGGATCACAAGGAGTCAGACATGACTGAGCAACATATACATACACACAATATTAAAGATACAATGTTCTATGCATCTAGTAACAAACCTCACCTCCTACCACAGTGTCAACAGACACAATGCAGGGAGCCAGAACTCCTACCCCTTTTCAGCAGTTGGGGAGAGCCCCCAACTTGTCTTTGGTATCAACAGAGGCTGAGAATGAAACTTGGATTTCCACCTTCATCTAGATGTAATTAGGTAGTTCTTCCCCCTTAGTTGCTAAAGTAATGTCAGAGAAAGTCAGTTAAAATAGAAGGTTTAACTAAAATTCAATGTCTTAGAACATAATGAAAAGTGTCAAGGCTACACTTGAAAATCACTCATCATAACGACACCAGAAATTTATCAACCAGAATGAAAAAATAATCAGTACATGACAATAGAAAGAAGACAGAGAAGTTAGAATAATTTGACAAGTTTTTTGAAGCAGATATGATAGAAGTGCTTCAGTAAACAATTATGAAGACACTTGAAACAAGTGGAAATAGACAGGCGCAGTAAAGAAATATAAAGTTTCAGGAAAATATAGAAAATACAAAGAAGAAACAAATGGAAATCTTAGAACTGAAAAATAACTGAAATAAATAGCTCACTGAACCTCTGCCATGGCCCTCCTTCAAAGAACCTAGGTGCTCACGTGGACCTTTGCCTGTTCCCCACTATCCACTGTCCCCAGCCCACGTGGCCTGCTTTCCACACACCAGCACCACCAGGGTCAATGTCTTGTTGAACCAGTCAGGCCCACTCAGCGGCTTGCATGCCCACTGCAGCAAGTGGGGCCTGGATGCTGAGGCTCAGGCTTCAAGGATCAGATGCAAGGGCAAGGACTGGGGTTGGTTACAGTGAAGATACACTGAGGTGACTAGTATGACACAGCCGAGGGAATCCAGGGAAAAACTTGTGCCTCCCAGAGAGGCAAGAGATCATTGCCATGGGGAATCTCTAACTCCCTGTGCTCACAGATTGCAGGACCCCTGCCTTCATGAATGCCATTGGTGAGATGAGCAACAGCTATGAGCTGCTGGACCCTAGAGGTAAAGATGCCCAGCCAAATCCATCATCAGTGCCAGCAGGAGGAAGGCCAGGATTGGGACTAGATGTGACAGCAGTTTGCAGTCCCAGAGTGGGGAATGCAAACTGATTGGCTATTGCCAAATCCAAAGCAAGTACCAGAGACAGTGGGTAAAGTTCCACTGCTGTGGTCCTGACTCTGGAAGTAGAGGCTGCCACCAAGCCATGAGCAGGCACAACACAACTTACTGCCCATACTTTCCTGGGAGCCCATGCAGCATGGCTCTTCCTAGGGGCCCAAGATCAAACTCAGTTCCTCTGAAAGAGAGCATGACCTGCCTCAGACTATAGCAATATCCACAGGGTCTGTATTGTTGCAGGCACTTCCTGGTACATCCCAACCGTGGCTTCCTTATCCCTCCCTCTTCCCAAGGGTATAGACACCAGAGGGAAGCCCACAAGCAGAAGCAGGTTCCAAACCAAAGCAGAATACCAGGGGTTGTGTGAGCAAAAGGAAGAAGGGAATGTACTCTTGGAGCCACAGGTGTTGTGGATTAAACCCCTGCAATTAGCCTGAGACTAGACTTTGGGTACAAGTATAAGCTGGAGTAAGGCCAGATCTGGGGAGAAGGCAATGGCACCCCACTCCAGTACTCTTGCCTGGAAACTCCCATGGACGGAGGAGCCTGCTGGGCTGCAGTCCATGGGGTCGCTAAGGGTCGGGCACGACTGAGTGACTTTCACTTTCACTTTTCACTCTCATGCATTGGAGAAGGAAATGGCAACCCACTCCAGTGTTCTTGCCTGGAGAATCCCAGGGTCGGAGGAGCCTGATAGGCTGCCGTCTATGGGGTCACACAGAGTCGGACACGACTGAAGTGACTTAGCATAGCATAGCACAAGGCCAGATCTGAGATTGAGCTGACCCTATAGCACCCACAGCAGGTCCAGACACCTTCAAAGAAGTATTGGATGACGTCCTGAGTAGGCAGATGGGCAGATGCTTACTGAGTGTAGAGGTCAATGGAGGACTAAAGAGGACATTCTTCTTACTACCACTCTCTTTATATATATGTATCTCTACTTGTTATTTTCTCTTCTGTATTATTCTAATATTGTTCTTTCTTTATTATTCCTTTAATTGTTATTTGTATATTACTTTATTTGTATTATTTGTATATTACTGAAAAAGTAAGTAACAAAATAAAGATTATATTTTATTCCTATTTTTACAGTGTTTAGTTATATTACATTTTTTTCCATATTTTTGATCTTGTATTTTTGTCATTCTAGCTTTTAGTATTCATTTCCATTTATGGGAAGGTTTTTGGCTTGATTTCTCTCTTCTTTTTTGATTCCTGGTTTTGTGTGTGTATTGTTATTTGTATATTACTTTATTTGTATTATTTGTATATTACTGAAAAAGTAAGTAACAAAATAAAGATTATATTTTATTCCTATTTTTACAGTGTTTAGTTATATTACATTTTTTTCCATATTTTTGATCTTGTATTTTTGTCATTCTAGCTTTTAGTATTCATTTCCATTTATGGGAAGGTTTGTTGGCTTGATTTCTCTCTTCTTTTTTGATTCCTGGTTTTGTGTGTGTGTTTTGTTTTTTTTCCCCCCTATTTTCTCTGTCTTTTCTCTTGTAAGGGCGTTTATATCTTTAGGTTTTCTGGACCGTTGAGTATTGTTTTCATCATTATTCTTCAGGTTTTGTCTTCTGTGCTGTGTGGCCTGTGAAGTATTTGTGCCACAGTAAGGGGTTGAGCCTGAACATCCAAGGAGGGAGACTTGAATCCAGGACTTTGGGTCACCAGAGGACTCCCAATTCCATGGAGCATTAATTGATGTGAGCTCTCCCAAAGGCCTCCATCTACACACTAAGAAAAGGCCCCACCCAAAGGCCAGCAAGCTCTAGTGACAGACACTTCATGTCAAACCTTCAGCAAAAGAGGCCTACCCATTAGCAGAAGGCTGGCCAAATCAATACCAAGCCTCTAGAAACCCTAAAACACACTACTGGACACAGAACTGCCTTTCAGAGAGGTAAGATACAGCTCCAAATAAAAAAACATAGGCACAAATCCTTCCAGCCAGGAAATCTTCACAAGGCACTAGCCCAACCCCACCCATGGGGGGGCAACCACACAAATAAGAAGAACTACGACCTTCAGGCCACAGAAAGAAGACCCCAAACAGAGAAAATTAAACAAATAGAAAAGAGATAAACATGCAACAGATTAAGGAACATGGTAAAAACCCACAATACCAAGCAAATGAAGAGGAAATAGGCAATGCACCTGAAAAAGAATTAAATCTTGGAAATATAAAATGGAGGCACAGATCAAGAAGATA
>SJXQ01007853.1:8032-64690 GCA_006408695.1 Aepyceros melampus
TCCTTTCCCTTTTCCTGTTCATTCATTTGATGGATCTGCATCCGCGTGCCTTTTACCGTGCTAGGCACTGCGGAGGCGCTGGAGGTAGTGTTGGCTGAACGAGACCCGCGAGATCCTATCACCCCGGTAGCTTAGAGTCGAACGGGGGCAGTCAAACACGTGAGCAGATCATTTCAAATGGTGACAGGGGCTACGACGAAAACAGAATATCAGCGGGTCGAGAGTGACTTCAGGGGAGAGGGACTGTCTCAGAGAAGGGGATCAGGGAAGATCTGTCAGAAGAAGAGGCATTTGCTCCGTGAGCTCCGCCCTGAGAATATCAGACTCAAGCGCTTTCCAGCCAGGAGGCCTGTAGCACCCACTCCACCTGGGGCCAGAAGGTTACCCCGTGTCAGGCAGGCAGCGCAGGGGGAGGTTAACGTTTTTACCCTCTCGAAAACAGCATCTTTTTCTCCGGCGAGCATCTGACCCTTTGGTCAGGGTGGAGATGATGATGTCTTCCCAGTCCTCATCTCCTTGTGGGCTATGGTGGTTCATGAATAAAAACTTAGGGAGGTGGGGTTTCTCCCATATGCCTGCATCATCAGATAGAAAAGATGAAGAGGTCTGCTTTCAGGAGCAGCTAAATCCTGTGAGGAAAATATGTTGCTCTCGATTAAATGTCATTGCGGGGGTTGTGAGGATTAACCAAAACCATACTGGGTGTTTTAAATAAGCGATGTACAGAATAGAGAGATGTTGTTACTTGTGTAAAGGGAGAAGGCTGTTTTTGGCTTATAGGCTCAAAAGGCAAATTGTGAGACCCATCAGCTGGTAGTATTAAAATCTATTTTGAGCTCCACTTAAAAAGGAAAAAAGCTTTAAGCAGTTCTTTGGTATGCTTGACTAACAAAAGCCTTTTTTTGACAGGCTTGGTTTCATTTGGATTTGCATCAAGCTTATTTGACAGGATTCTTTTTACTTGCACTGTAATGTATATTAGCTTTTGATCGACTAATGTTTATAACCACTCTAATCTGTATAAGTATGGTCGATCAATATACAACATTTTATTGCATGTCTAGTCTCTGAGTGAATTGAATGAATTCCACGAGTGACTTTGAGAATGTGTAGACAAGTTTTCTGCATCAAATTTAATACATCAAGTGGTTTTAAAAGAAAAAATTCTTGATCTGAAGTGTTGAGGTTGATTATGATGTACCCGTCTCAAGTAGGGGTGGCCTCCAGGAGTTTAGGAGGAAAATCTTTTATATGGAAACTGACTCAGTTGGCAACAACAAATTCATATTGTAAAAAGCCTTTGATTGAATTTGGTTTGTTCTAGGGCAGAGTGAGAGACCTGTCACCCAAGCATTGTTAAAACTTTGTTAAGCAAGCCACTAGCATGGAGCATGGTCTTCAATTAAATTTCCCTCATTGTTTTAAGTTTGTCTACCACCTTGAAGTCCCATGAGTTATATGTTGAGATGTCTCTAGACTCATAATGGATTGCCACATTTCTGGAGGTGGTTTCTTTTATCTTAGAGAATTATACACTTAGGCTTTCTCACCTTTGCAGTACAGATATTTCTCTTTTACAAAATCGAAATTAGAAGCTCTTTTTAACGTTAAAAGTGTTAACAGCCAACTGTGGCATTTTAAAACAATGTAGAATTCAAATGACCTTGAGTTTAAGGTGGCAGATTTTCCAAAGTCAGTGTCAGTTTACCAAAACCATTATTTTTCAGAAATTCAAAGAAATGTGTTTATGGTTGGTAGAAAATGGAAGTTAAAAATATTTTGTGGCATGTCGCAATGAAGGCAACTTTCTACCAAGCCACTTTGAGCTTGCTTAGTCTATTATGATTTTTAAAATAACACGTAATTTTTGTAAACAAAGCAGTGCAGTTATTTCTCACTATACTAACTTCTAACTAGAACAAAAAAATGTAAAAGCTGGGAAACAATGGGAAAAGAACAAAGGATGAAGTAGACTTTCACATGCTGAGAAATGTGGCGGCTTAGGAAACAAATGTTTCAAGCAAAGATTCTGTTTGTCAGTTTGATAAAGTGAGTATAACTGGTTTTAGTGGGTAATGCTAATAAATAGCATAGACATTAATTAGCATTTAGGTCTATAAAAAGTCAGCTCTGAAAGCATGTGCAGATGGCTTTAAAAGTTGTTTCTATCACGTAAACGATTGTATGTCTGGTTTGAAAAGTGGAAGTAATACATAGCAGGCCTTGAGTGCTCAAGAGAGAAGAGACAGGGGAAAGGGATTGGTTTTGGAGCTAGGATGAGAGAAGAGTGGGCTTGAATGAATGAAAATCTGAAAAACTACGCATTTGTAATTTAAAGTTGGGGTCAGGTATTTTCACTATTTCTCTCATCTCTAATTCTTTGATTCTCTGACACTGTTCACTACTTCTCAGTATGAATGATATGATTGTCTCAGATAAAAGAGATTGCAACAATAGCTTGTGACTCGAAGGCAAGATTTATTCTGTGTTAGAGGCAGGCTTTGTAAAATGGGCCACTCTTCCAATTGACATTTGTTTTTTATAGCTGCTTTCATTGTGAAATACGACTTAATGCCTGACTGTGTTAAAACCATGTTACAACAATAGTCCACTAAAATTCCTTACTGTTCTGTACTTCTTGTGTCATTAGAGTCTAAGGCGAATATTAAAATTTCCTAATAATTTTTTAATATAAATACTATGCTCTTCAGAGAAAAACTGTTTTGTGCAGAGGAAGAGATCTATATACTGTGACTCACTTCACTTAAAAAAAAGACAAACGGAAATACATGGAGAGCTTGGGAAGAGCCCTAGTCATCTTGAGTGACCCATTAGATCTAAATGTTCTCTTGTAGCCCTGGTTTGAGTGCACTAAATTTAGGTGTCTGATCCCCACTTTGGAAACATGCAAAGACGCTTGTAATTGTCTGGACTCCTCTTAGATTAACAGGGGGCACAAGTAGAAATAGTGTTTTGCTGTCATTATTTTGTTTGACATCACTGACGTATTTATAGGAATACTTTGGTTCTTTTGGAAGTACATCATAAACCGTATCAGATGTTTCTAAAAAGTCAGCTGGTGGATAACGTGTGTGTGCGCATGCACACATATGTGCTTAGTCGTGTCCAACTCTGTGCGACCCCACGGACTGTATCCCACCAGTATAGTGGTAATGCAAGTGATTTCAGTTATCTACCATTGGCCTCCAAGGTCTCTCCAGTGGATTTTGCATTTTAGCACAAATAACTCTCCCAAATCTATTTTTTTAAAATTCTGGTATTGAGTAATGTAATTAATGTATATTGAGTTTCATGATAAGTCTTTAAATTTTCTGTAAGGGTTTTTTTCAGTCTCTAAACTGCTGAAATAACTGTGTCCACCCCGTGCCTCCCCGCCCCCCACCGCCTTTTTTCTTTATTTGAGTTGTCCGTTTTCTGGTCATGTAAATTGCAGAATCCTTTTAGCAGTTTTTGTCCAATGCTGTGCTCTTAGTGGCGTGTATTTTTCATCAGCCTACCTGATGCCATGTGAGTTTTCCACAAGCTGGCATCCCTCCCTACAGTGTTAATGTTAATTCGTTTGTGGTAACCAGCTGATACTGACTGCAGAGAGGCTGGGCGTGTTTCCTTGTACAGCCCCTGCTCGGGAACAATGGGAAGTCCAGCTGGGTCACTGTGTCCAAGACACTACAGCTTGGTACCAGTCAGTGGGCGCACGTTTTGAATATCCAGGAGTGCCGGGAACTTTGCTGTGGTTCTTGGTTCCTCTGCTGCATCTCATTGACTGGTCACCATGATGTGCTTCCTACCATCCCACTGGTCTCAATTCTCAAATTTTGCCTATGCTGCTACCATTTCTGGTTTCACATGACAGAAATTAGTGAAACCAGAAACATACTAATTAGGTCCCTCAACAGCCACTCCACATCTTCCCCCGCCCTACCGGATGAATTCTTCACATTATCTCTAGAGTAATTGTGTTAAAAACAGACCTGAGCCTGTCTCTCCTCTGTTTACTTCTACGCTGTCGTTTATCTGTGAGGTCCAAACTCCTTGGCGTGGCAGCCAGGCTCCAGCCTTCCCCTCCCTGCCATGTACCTCTTATTCTAGCCACCCTGGAAAGTGCAGTCTTCTCCAGACACCCTTCTCTCTCATTCCTCTGTCCCTTGGCTCAGCACTCTGTTTAGGCTGCCAGTCCCACTCTTTCGGCTCAGACGCATGCTCCTCACACTAGATTTTGGCCTTCTCATTTGTCTGCGCCCGTACACCTTCACACCCATCTCTTTCAAAGCCCTGTGCTCTCACGGGAGTGGTTTCTTCGTATCTGAGCTCATCTCCTGTAGAGTCCAAGCTATGGAAGTCAGCTCTTCCATCTTTCTCATTCACCTTGGTGTGCTTTGCAGCCGGCCACAGAGTGCCTTAAGAAATGTTGAGGTTGGATGGATTGTCAGCACTTTGCTCTGGGCCCTGACAATAGACGGACGAGTCATGGTTTCCAACTCGCATTCTCGGGGAGGAGGAATGGTAGACACACACGTTAATAGATTAGCCTGGGTCGGGACTAATAGCAGAGACCACTCAGAGAAAACCAGCACAGTGGGAGCTGTGGCTTGATGAGGCAGTTTGGTTCTGCCCACTGTGGTGGCTTGGAAGAAAAGCTTGGGTTCTTACCCAGTAGGAGTTCACACCACCAGTGTGTTTCACAGGAACTTTCAGTGTAACAACAGATTTGTCCCTGGCCTGGGGTGAGCTGAACAGGAGACTTGGAGGTAGTATATCTGTCTCTAAAAATTGAGTTACTCTCTTCTCATCACTCTCGACTTATTCTCACATGCCTTCTAGAAGGGCTTCACATGTACCTGGTTTGTAAAATATGTTTTGACTATGGTGAGATTAAAAATACGGTTCTCTGTAAAGTAACAACCCTTTTAAAATCTGTGATTTTTCTTTTTTTTCCTCAAAGTATAAATGGTAAAGGCCAAACATTTTTGGCCTTTGATCAGACCACACTTCTGGCCAAGTGAGTGGTTGAATCTTTTGCTTTTTCTCTAGTTGGTTCTAACACTGACTTGGCTGACTGGGTCCCTTCCCTGCTTTGAGCTTCAGTCCCTTCCTTTGTAAAAATAATCCTCGACCTAACTGACCACTACGTTCTTGTCAAGTAATAAAAGTCTTTACTGTACTCACAAAGAGAGTTTAATGTTCTTGAAGTAATCCTTGTAAACACTGAGTGGTTACTCAGTTTTGTAAGGTGTGTGGGTGTCAGTGGGTACAATTAGGCTCAAAAATGCATGAAAGTTTTATGAGTATAGTTAAAGATTCAGAAGAATCGAAGCTTTTTTTCCCAGGAGGTATTGAAACCTTTTTAATAAGTGGGGTTCCTTTGGTTCAGTAATGTGGGAAAATGAGTGGCACTGACATGTGAGTTATGCTTGCAGTGTTTCTCGAAGTAGCAATTGGTGGTTTTTCCTGTAAAGATAGAGGAACTGATTCTTGAGAATTTACGAAAGATTAAACCCCAGCTAGGTACACGAAGAGTCGCTGCCCTGTATGTTGTAATTTTAGAAAGAAACCTACATCTGGTCTAAATTCATTTGAAAAGTATGTTAATATACACAGCTGCCATGTTTGCGAACAAAGTACCTGAGGCTCCAGCATTTGAGAAAGAATGCTTCACTTTGGGCTTCAGAGTTGCCTAACAGCTCCCTCTCCTTTCTCAAGGCAGCTTGATGTAATCACAAGTGACTTACTGACAGTCTGTAAATTCTGAATGTCTGAAAGCTAGGAACAAGACCATTTCCCACGTAGGATCTTTTCTTTACCGAAGTAAATAGCCAAAGGAAAATCAAGCGCGCACACGCACACACTCCCCCTGCCCCCATCAGTCAATCAGACTGCGGTGCAAGTCACACTGCAGATAAAAATAACTACTGATACATGCTTTTCAGTTTTCTTCATTTTAAATTTGTGACCTGATTTAATTTGCAGTTCCAAATGCTTATGATTCTACCGAGGCTGTATGTAAAGTTTTAGGGGTGGTTATTGTGGTTTACTTGCTAAGTCGTGTCTGACTCTTTGTGACTCTGGACTGTAGCCCGCCAGACTCTTCTGTCCATGGGATTCTCCAGGCAAGAATACTGGAGTGCGTTGCCATTTCTTTCTCCAAAAGTTTTATGGATACCCCATGGTAATTAGATTTGGTGCTTAAGGAGCTCTGCAGCACAGAATCACACAGTAAATATGGCTTATTACAAAGGGACCCTTAAGGATTGTATTTTTCTCTGGAAAATACCCATATTCCCTACTACTCTTAATCTAGTACTGTGCCAGGAAACTTTGAGTCCTTATTGAAGAAGGTAAACCACTTGTTGAAGCAAACCTTTGGGCCCGAGTAGCCTTGTGTCCTGGGCTCTTTTACTTGCAGAGCAGTCTTCCCAAAGACTGAGGGAGGCGTGCTTTCTTTGACAGATGAAGGAGGAACAGCCTCGGTTGTGTTTGTGGCTTTCATGGGCCAGCAGCACCACTTGCAAAGATAAGATGAGCATAGCAAAACTAGGGTTCCAAGACTGTTTTTCTAGTTTATTAGTTAGTGATTGGCGAGGGAAAACTCTCCCTTATCTCCATTACTCTGTTATTAAATGTTCTCCCCCTGACTTTTTTCTTCTTACCTAATGGCTTTGTTATTGGTACAACTCTTCCTTTTGAAGAGTCACATTTAAAAATTGCCACACTAAGTCCCCGGGACTCTGTGCGACCCCACAGACGGCAGCCCACCAGGCTCTGCCGTCCCTGGGATTCTCCAGGCAAGAACACTGGAGTGGGCTGCCATTTCCTTCTCCAAGGGAACAGCTTAGCTAGTTTTTATTCTGATGAGTCCTGATTACTCAGAGAACTGTGCAGTGCTGTGAATTGCTTACAGGAAGGTGAACAAGTAATCACTCCAAATAGTTGGAGTTCTCTGAAGAACAAGGGGTCACTTAAAAATGTCTGTACATGAAATCACTTCTGAATATAACTTCACTCAGGAGAACAAATAGGCAAGCTGCGTTTGTCATAATAGGGTAAATTAGCTTTAAATTCCCCTGGTGGTTAAACATTTGTCGCTGTTATATTTATCTCTCTTAGACCTTGTATTGCTTCACTATTCAAAGAGTCAGGCCTGAGTTTGCTTCTGCAGGGATAAAGGTGAAGTATGCTTCAGTGGCTAGTCAATATTTGTGTGGCCTTCACACAGAGAGAAGAGGCCTCTCAGAAGATATTCAGAGGTGTATTGAGGGAGTTTTCTGCTTTTTGTTGTTCTTGTTCTGCTTTATTTTTACCCTAATTTGAGCTGTTTTTTGACAGCATCTTAGAGTTGAGTGTCGCCAGTATTTTTCTCTGTCGTGTGGATGTGCTATGTGTGAGTAGTTGCTCAGTCGTGTCCGACTCTTGGCGACCCCGTGGACTGTAGCCCGCCAGGCTCCTCTGCCCATGGGGATTCTTCAGGCAAGAATACTGGAGTGGGTTGCCATGCCCTTCTCCAGGGGCTTTTTTCCAACCCAGGGCTGGAACCCAGGTCTCCCACATTGCAGACAGTTCCTTCACTGTCTTAGGCACCAGAGAAGCCCAAGAATACTGGAGTGGGTAGCCTGTTCCTTCTCCAGGGATCTTCCCAGCCTGGGTGCCACTTCCTGGATCTTCCCCTACTGCCTGGATGCCACTTCCTTATTGCCAGCGTCTTTCAGATCATCATCCTAAGGGGTGGGGTGAAGCAGAGTGGGGCAAGATCAGGAAGTTGCCTTAAGCCCCATCGGGTTGACAGGTGCAAAGCCCATCTCTGGAGCAACCCTCAGTGCACGGGGTGAGGTGGCCGAGCTGGAGGCCCAGCCCATCCACATGCCTCTTGACTGTTGGCTGAGAATCCACAGCCCCAGGATGTGTGCTGTGCTCTCAGGGGTCCTTCCTGTGCCTCTCATGGTACTGTTTCTAGGTGTATCTAAATACTCCTTCGTGTCCTGCTGACAATTTTTCTTAATGCATCCTAGGAATATTAGTGCTGTTAGCAGAGTTTTGTTTCATCTGTTTTCGTCGTCATAGCCAGGTCTGCTCCTGTGCCTTGCTTTCCTACTTACTGGTAGGAATGCTTTTGATCATTTGAGTGACAGTATTGAAGAATGCACAGTAGCAGTTGGTAAGTTTTATGCTCATCTTTTCTTAACCATTTGTTTCCATCCTTTTTGAGCTTGAACTTGCCTCAGAAAACTTACCAAAACGTAATCATCACTCAGAATAACTGTAAAAAAAAAAAAAAAAAAATGCAACATGTTCCACTACTTGTTATTGTTTCCCAACAGACTTTGTTCATTGGACGACGAAGTTACTTTTGAAGGTAAGAAGTAAATGGCTGGAGGAGATGGAGGCAAGGTTCGGTTTGCAGTAGGAGTCTGGCGTGTCCACGGCTCTTTGTGTGAAGTGCAGCTGGAGATGGGTGTGGTCCATCATCTAAACTTTCCTATCTTCAGTTTGAGGAGGTGGTTACCCTTCTAACCACTGAGGAGCGCACAGCACATGCTACTTTATTTACAGGGCGAAACTGGGCCCTAGTGGTTTCCCCTGTACTTGCCTTCAGAGTAATAAAATGCCATTCTTTGGTAAAGTTTCCATGTCAGGTCCACTTTAGAAGGAAGAAAGGATACAGCGGAAGTTAAAGGATGAAACTGGCATCACTCATTTAGTTTTGTAAATGCCTTTAATGTTTGACTTTTGTAGGTTGATCATAAGGAAGCGATAAGTGTGTTAGGTTATTTGTGGTTTGAGCTAATTTTAGTCTCCTGTTCACAGCTTGTTTGTATCCTCTGACATTAAAACATGCTTTCTTAGAAAGACAGATTTTGAATGTAGGTCTCAGGCTGTATTCTGCACTTGGCTACATTTCAAAAGCATATTTTTCTCAGTACTTTGGTAGCTGGACACTTTGAAGCATAGCAGCTTTCTTTTAAAATCATCGATTGCTTTGCTGAGTAATGTCTCTCCTTTTCCAGCAGGTAAATTAGATTCTTTCCTCCAGGCGTGGAACTGTTGCTCTAGGCCAGCAGCTAAGGGTATTTTTTAAAAGAGTCTGTCTGATCCTGGGATGTAACTGCATGGGAAACCTTTCCCACCCTGTCCCCTTCATTGGTAGAGCCTTGTGCTTCTGAAGACTGGGCTTTTGTCTCTTTCCAGTACTGCTTAGGTTCACACAGGAGTTTTGCTTCAAAGCATTAGTTCCAAGCTGCCCTGCTCCCCACCCTTAAGGAACCACCCTGATGTACCCCCAGGAACTTGAGAAGTGATGGAAGGGAGAGCACGGGGTTTGGGATCTGGGTCTGCCTTCAACTATTGTGGGACCTCAAAGGAGTTAACATTCAGGATCAGGAAAAATGTAGTGATTCGACCAGATAACTTTACAGCATGACTGGAATCTAACATCCTGCACCTCTGTGGTCAGATTAGGAGCCAGGAGAGTGGGACAGCTTTTCTGAAAAGCGGGGCTTCGTGTCCTGCGGCTGCTAGGTTCAGGAGCCTTCTGTGTTCTGTGCCCCCTTTTATCTAACAGGGAGACAGAGCTTTAAATTTTCATAATAAAAGCGGGGCTTCGTGTCCTGCGGCTGCTAGGTTCAGGAGCCTTCTGTGTTCTGTGCCCCTCTTTATCTAACAGTGAGACAGAACTTTAAATTTTCATAGTAAAAGTGGGGCTTCGTGTCCTGCGGCTGCCAGGTTCAGGAGCCTTCTGTGTTCTGTGCTCCCCTTTATCTAACAGTGAGACAGAACTTTAAGTTTTCATAGTAGCTCAAATCAAAACTTTAAAGACTTCATTATGTCTTTAAAATAAAGCACTCTATGTAGGCATAAATTGATTATTTTATAAAATGACCAACTGCCACACTGACGAATGCAGTTTCTTCTGAAATTATTCTCATATTCTCATGTCTAAAGAGGATTACTAGGTTTTTGTAATTGGACTAATATCTCCCATTCAAGGGAGAAACACACTGTCTGATCCATGTTCTGCGCTCATTCATAATGAAACCCAGTATAGCTAACATTTACTGAAGTCTTGTTGTATGCCCCAGGCACTGGGCAAAGCGCTTTACATGCAGTGCCATTTATTACACACCATAAATTGGTCTTTAATAGCAGGAAATGCTTTAGGAGGACACTTAGGTGTCAGAGCTTCTGTGTTCTTCCCTGCCTGAGGTCTCCCGTGTCCTGCGTCCAGCTTTACAGCGGCCTGGTGGCCGTGCTCACGCTGCACCACTGCAGACAGGGCATTGTGCTGCGCCTCCTGGGCGATCAGCACCTGGAAAGAGGAGGTCAAGATTGTGACCACTGTCCGTGTTTCTGACCTGTTACTCACATGTCACGAGGTGACCACCCAGTTATATTGGACTTGGTCCACACAGTGCTTTAAAGACAAGAGGAGCTTGAACTTTTGTTGTTGTTGGTAAATCAGGAGAAATTGCCTACGAATCTGGGTTTCTGACTTCTCTTGAAAAATCTGCAGACCATACGGTCTGAACCCAGCGGATAGTGGTCTGGTGGGCCCAGGGCACCACTCTCGCTAACTCCACACTAGTAATCCACCTCGTGTGCATCCTTCATGTGCCACAGGTCTCCAGCGCGTCAGCTTGTCCTCCCTTATATGAACTGCCCAGCCCTTGGA
The DNA here is from genome assembly GCA_006408695.1 of Aepyceros melampus. Lineage (NCBI taxonomy): Eukaryota > Metazoa > Chordata > Mammalia > Artiodactyla > Bovidae > Aepyceros > Aepyceros melampus. The sequence continues at coordinate 18,714 of SJXQ01007853.1, forward strand.
CCCTTGAATTTGAGCTTCTACTCCAGGCTGGGTTTTTTCCTTTAGAGTTTGCTATCAGCATTAGAATTAAGATGATTTTTAAGATGATGTTTAGGCTTGTAAGTAGTTAGCGTGTGGTCATTAGATAAAATCAGAGCAAGGGAATACTAGCCTGAAATGTGGTGGCTGGTGTCAAAATGCTTTAGGGGGGCCTTTAACATTGAAAGCCAGGATAAGATCATTAAGCAGGGGCTTCTTTCCTTCCTGCCCTTACCCCTCCCCTCTCATCCTCTGCCCCCTTTTGCTATTTTGAGGAAGCTGGAAGCTGCCACCATGTTTTTCCACCTCGAGCAACTGAGTGTGATTATATTTTTGTCCCATGTTCAGTTATTTCCATGAACTGTTTTTGATGATCAACTTGGAAATGAAATTGGATAGTCCATGTGGGACTTGATAAGAAGAATGACTTGCTCAAATGTATTTGCACTGAAAAATCTAAGAAGTAAGGGTTTTAATGACTTGCTTTGTGACCTGGTTAGGAATGATACCATTTGTTGTGGGTCTCAATTCATGAAGTCTTTCTCCACCTTGTACACTCTAGCAAGGGGTAAAGGAAACGACAGTCACGAGAAGAGAATCTGTGTGTATGTTACAAGACTAGATGCGAGAGGCCTCTGCGCCTGCGTAGCAACAGAAGTCCATGTTTTATTGTAAGAGACGCTGTTTCTTTGATCTCTCTTGAACATCTGTTCTTCCATAGAGGTGTGTTCTATATAACAAGTCAGAACAGGCAAAAGCAGGAAATCCCTGGCGGCCCAGTGGTTAGGACTTGTGCTTTCACCGCCACTGATGTGGGTTCAGTCCCTGGTCAGGGAACTAAGATCTTGCAGGCTGCATGGCGCAGCCAAGAATAAATACATTCGTTAATTAAAAATAAAGGTTTGTTTTTTTTTTTTAAGTACAAACACTAGGTAGGGCAGATTCTTTACCATTATAAAACAATCAGGATCTTTGTTCTAGAGTTTATACCTTTTCCCTTCCTAAAGCTGAATCCCAGAAGGACAGAACTGACTCCATGTTCCAGCAGCCCAGAATCATGTGACATGACGGCACTACTCATTTAATACTTTTTTGTATACGTGCAGTTAAAATCAGTAACTCAAGATCAGTTTCTCCATGAAGCTTTTAGCTACCCTTTATTTCCTCTTCTGTTCTCCACTTGCACACTCCCTCAGGCAGAGCTCATTCACTCATTCCAGTATGTGAGCTGGGTGCCAGGCTCTGGGAGGCAGTGAGGATAAGTGGTGCGCGAGAAAGACACAGTCGATCCTTGCTCTTAAGAAGCTTAGCAGTGCAGCCAGCACAGGGGCCGAAGAGAGACAATCCCAGTTCAGTAATGAGAGTGCTCTTGGCATAGGCCTGGGCGCTGGGGCATTCGGGAGAAGGAACAGCAGGCAGAGGTGCTGTCAGGAGAAACAGTTCATATGCGTCACATCTGGGCCTCCCTGGCGGCTCAGTGGCAGAGAATCCACCTGCCAGTGCCAGAGACACGGGCGCTTTCCCTGGTGCGGGAGGACCCCGATGCCCTGGAGCACCTAAGCCTGTGCACTACAACCACTGAGCCTGTGCTGTGGAGCCGGGAGCCGCACCTTCCGAAGCCTGAGCGCGCTACGGCCTGTGTGCATCGCAGTGACAGCAGCCACCGCAGCAAGAAGCCCTGCAGAGGCCCTTCAGTCTGCACAGAAAACTGTGTTACGCTTTAACATGTAAAATATTTTTCAGAAGACTCTTTTAAGTATAAACTTGACTCACTAAGAGCAAATTGAAAATATGTGGCTATCCCCCTGATTTGCAGATGATGCTGTAAGAATAAAGGTCTCATTTATTCACTGTGAACTTTAAAGGATATTTTTAATGGTGTTAGCCAGCTCATGCCATTATGTGGTCTGTGTTAGCGGTTCTCTATAAATAGATGGCTTTGTTTGAGTGATTCTTTCATGTCTGGTACCTTGTAAAATAAGTTTGCTGATAATTTATCCTAGTTTTAAATTATTAAGCGATGGGCTTTAATTCTCAGGCATTTTAACATTTTGGATATGATTACACATTCTGAGACTTCATGATTACTTAAATTTAAACATACAAATTGCCATCTTGAGCAATTCTGAATGAGTTGCTGAATGTTGTCTGTTTTCCATTCACATACTTACTAAACTCATTCCTTGCTGTGTAGGAACAGTCAGAATTAGATACTGCAAACCATTAAGGTTGTGAAACATCTATTTTTCCCTTTTTCTAATTCTGGCTCTGAAGATCATGTATCAAAGTAACACTGGATTTTATTTTTTAAAGAATAATTGTTGATTACTAGTTGTCAGAGATTTGAAAAGGGGAGTTTTTCTGGATGATGGGTGATGAAGTAGAGTAAAAGAAGCTTTGACTGTTTTTCTTTTAATAGTGAAAGAGGATGTTTAAGTGTGCTTTTGGTTTTTGTTTTTCCTCCTTCCAGTTTTATTTTGGAGTCACATGTCACTGAATGGATATGCTATAGAACATCCATAGCAGTAGATGTATGGAGTAGAAAAACAATAGTTCATAGACCTCTCACAGAATCACAAGCACAGCAATTAAATGGACAGAATGTTGCCAGGCGTGGGGTGGGGGTGGGGCCGGGCGTGGTGTGAGGGAGCAACTATTTTCAGATGGAAGTGAATAGGAAAGCATCATAAAAATAGACCTTCAATAGAAGTCCAAACTCTGGACAAGACTCCAGGCCGTTGATTATGCTGTGTCTTCAGATTTGCTGAAGACAGTGAGAACAGTTAGGGCTGGAAGGGAGGTATAGGTGGGAGGGTATGTCTTAGAGAGGACCCCAGCAGGGATTCATCTCCTAGTCAGTAAATCGCCTTTGGGGACTGGTTTAATTACTCGCCTGTATTGTGCTGCTTATGTTTTAAGTGGGCCCCTCAGATTCCCTCCGTCCCCCCTAATTTTCCCAGCTCCCAGCAAGTCCTCTGTCCCACGGCTGCGGTCCTTGCGGACCACGTCAGTGATCGCTGGGGCCGGCCGCCTGCCATCCTCACCTTGTACAGTTCATGTCTCTGCTCTCCGTCCCCCTCCCATAGGCGTGCTCTGGCCCTTAGGGTCATCTCTGTCTTTGCCGTCTCATTAGACTCAGACCTTCCACTCTCCGGTCACAGTGCCCTGCGCCTCCACACCCCCTCCCTCGGTTACTTCCCTCCTCTGGATTTCCTCCGTCAGCCAGATTTTCAGCGCGCGCTTCCAGCTCAAGCCCCCCTTCCCTCCTCAGGCGCTGGTCAGTCCCTGACGTGCTGCCTCTCCGTTATTCCCGCCTCGCCCTTTTGCCCGTCGTCTTGCCCTCAGCGCACCTGACCAGCTCCACCCTGGACCAAGCCAGCCGCCAGCTTGTCCTTCTCTGGGCCCCCACTCCTAAGTGCTGCTGGAGAAAATCTTCCACTTGTGCAGATGGACCCACTAGGAGTCTGGTCAGTAACCTCAGTTCTGTCTCCCCCAGCTCCTGGCTGTTGAGTCTGAAGTTTGCCAGCCATCCTTTAAGCCTTATTTCTCTTGACGGGAAAAAGGAGCCTTTGTTCCTGAGAGAGCCCTTACCTCTGTGCTCTCCACGCCTTCCCGTCCTACCTCTGCAAGGTGTCTTGTTCTGACAGCTTTGTGACACTTTTAGGTATATGTCCTTAGCCCTCTGTCTGTTTTGCCATCTTTTTTGAACCACTTAAACATTTGCATGCTTTCTCTGGCAGCATCTCCCCCACCATCAACGCTTTCCAGTTGAGATGTTTGAAGTAAATAGGTTACTCTGTCCATTGTTCACCTCCTGGTCACTCCCGACCCAGGGACGCTGTGCTCCACCCTACCACACCGTGAAAATAATTGCTCACAAGGTCACTGTTCGCTTCCTTGTTGCTAAATCCAACGGATTCTTTGCATCCTTATCATAACAGGGTCAACCCGTTCGCTTCTTGGACATTCTGTAACCGCAGTCTCCATCGCTGTCTGCTCTCCTTTCCCTTTCCTTTCTGTCTCCTCCCTTTCTCGCTGGCTAGCCCCAGCCCGCCCTCCTGGGCTCCTCTGCTAGGGGAGCCCCACGCGCCTCCCCACGCCGCTGCTTTCATCTGCCTCTCTGTTCTTTGCTGTTTCAGTTGTTCACCCAGAGGTGGTAACAGGCCTTGAATTCACAATGGCTCTATAGGTGGCCTTGGAGTCGGGTACAGCTTCCAAAATGAGCTTCGTTCCTGAAATGCCAGCTCGCTGTCCCCCCAGGGCCTGTGTGTGCTGCTTCCTCTGCCTGGAACATTCTCCCTCACCAATTCTTGTTCTGCCTTCCAGTCCCAGTGTGGGCTTCTCCGGAGGCCTTCTCAGACTCCCCGACTCGCCCATCCCTGTACTTCCGCTTCCATAGCGCCCTGTGCAGTGACACTGTAATGACACCCGTGGTCCTGTAATTGCCTGTTTGCGTACGTATCGCCAGCTAACCCGGCTTAGAACCTAGTCTTCGACAGGGCAGGACTGGCAGGATTGCTTTTGTTTGAGTCATTTCTGTCCCTTGGTACCCGGTATGGTGCCGGGCACATGAAGGAACCTAGCGCGCAGTTCCCGGCTGAGCTGATGGGCTGTGCTCTTTGGTCCGTGAACCGGAAGCTGCCTGGCAGGGAGGCACTGACTCGGTAAGTGGTGTGCAGGCCGTGTGCTGCTGGCCCCCCATCGAGTCGGCACACACTTTGTTTTCTCTCTTGCCTTGGAGAGTATGTGTGGAGCCCCCGCCTCCTCCACTGAGATGGGGAGCCCTTCTGAGCCGGATCCAGGTGGAATTCTTGGTGTCTCCCTCACAGTGCGCTGCACATAGTGGGACTTCATGCCAGTGGTCCTCATCTCAGATAAATAGACACTACACACACAAATACACCCGCCTGAACTAAGTCTCGCCTGTAAACTGCCTGTCTTCCTCAGCAGGTCCTGCCTCGGGGCGGTGCACAGCCCACGCCGCTCGGGAGGGGCCTTTGCCCTGTGGCTTCTCAGTCCCCGTGTTCCGTGGTGCTGGCCAAGTACGAGCGACGTCAGCCGGGAATAGGGGAGAGAGTCTTCCCTCGCTGAAACTCCTTAGGTTTGGTAGCTGCGACTGACCAGTGCTGACAGGAATAGAGGTGTTTATTGAAAGCCAGAGTTGTCTGCTTGCGGGGTGCAGAGCTCCTGTTAGCATAGGATTTCGTGGTGGGTTTGGTGCTCCTCTATAAAAGTAAAGAATTGGGCAAAAACGGGAGAAGCATGCTTGGGTCTCTGAATTAGATCCTTTTTCCTAAGTAATTTGCCTTTAGAATTTCATTTGTTTGGAATTTCCTGAGATTTTGATCTTGCCAGAAAATTTCCAGCAAAACAAAATTCTGGGCAGGTGAAGAATTTGCATGTGAAATGAAATCATTGTTTTCGCTTTTAACTCTTTTCTTAACTTATCCTTGGTTCAGCCCTGAAGGTTGTTCTGTTTTTTGCGACTCTCAACTTTTCCCTCATCTTCTGGTTCTTAGGAAAGGAGTGGTATTATTGTTTGAATGGAGGAGAGGAATAAAAATAAACATAAAAGCCTTGTTCTTGCCTAGGCAGGCTTGGCTTTATGGCTTGGAGCGGAATGACGTGTCTAATCTGGTGAAGAAGGGTTATTTTGGATTGGTTTGGCTTCTTGTTGGATTTGATTTTTTTTTTTTTTGAAGGTTTGTCTTTTAAACTGGAATTTTTATGTGAATGTAATCAAATGTGTATAAACACCCTTAGTTTCACAGTTGGCGTCACACATTTTTGTTACCTATATTAAGCACAAGTCATTGTGGTGAATGGTGTGAGGCAGGGTTGTTTTTTCACACGAACTGAAGCCTGGCGTGATTAAGTGGTCGCAAAGCAGACTGTGGCCAGAGAGTTCCTTTCTTTCTGGTCCAGTGTCCTTTCCTCCAGACGTGCGCCTTTCCCGGAGCCCGGGGATGGCTTTTGTCGGAGTAGAGGCTTCCTGTTGGGACTGCAGCACTCGCCTGCCTTCAACCTGCTCACCTTTGAACCCTCATTGCTTCTTGCTGCTGCTGCTGCTGCTAAGTTGCTTCAGTCGTGTCCAACTCTGTGCGACCCCATAGACGGCAGCCCACCAAGCTCCCCTGTCCCTGGGATTCTCCAGGCAAGAACACTGGAGTGGGTTGCCATTTCCTTCTCCAATGCATGAAAGTGAAAAGTGAAAGTGAAGTCACCGAATCGTGTCTAGCTCTCAGCGACCTCATGGACTACAGCCTACCAGGCTCCTCCGTCCATGGGAGTTTCCAGGCAAAGTACTGGAGTGGGTTGCCATTTCCTTCTCCATCATTGCTCCTTAGAGAAATTGTTTTTCAACATGAAAGAGCCTTTAAACAAGTTTGAAGGCCAGAGGTAGACCAGTTGAGAACAAAGTCGAAATAGCATTAAAGCCAGAGCTATTGGCAGGAGTCTTATAAAATGTGTTGAAGATGGTTATGGGAAGCAGGAAGCATTTCTATCCTGACAGGTTGGGTTCCCTGGTGGCTCAGAGGTTAAAGCATCTGCCTCCAATGCGGGAAACCCGAGTTCAATCCCTGGGTCGGGAAGATCCCCTGGAGAAGGAAATGGCAACCCACTCCAGTATTCTTGCCTGGAGAATCCCATGGACAGAGGAGCTTGGTAGGCTACAGTCCACGGGGTCACAAAGAGTCGGACATGACTGAGTGACTTCACTTTCACTTTCACTTTCAGGTTGGGTTCAGGCATACTGACACAGTCCCGGGGTTGTGGTCTCCGTTACCGAGTCCTCACTCACCGTCACATTCTCGGTCTTGTTTCTCCCTTCCTTGCTTCCCCTGCTCACCACCCGCTTCCCCCAAGGCCGCCGCAGCCACCAGTAGCAATCAGCCCCATGTTGGGTCTCGAGGCTGCTTCCCTGAGGACACGGGGCCAGTGGCGTTGGCTGTGGGCGTCGGAACCGAGCTCTGCGGGTTCTTGTGCTGTGGCCTTGGGACATTTGACTGGCTGCAAACTAGCAACAAACGACTACTTCCACTGTCTGATCTGTGGTTGTTTTCTGTCTCTGCATTTAAAGCCAGTTGAAGAGGATGGATGATAGAAGCAAGCCTGTCTTAAAACGCTTGCTTAAGCAAGCCTTCAGCAGATTGGGAGAGGTGTTCATGAACAGCCGGAATGCTGGGTGCAGCAGCCTGTACACAGAACAGGCTCCAAGTGGCCAAGTTCGGTGTCCATGGGTTTTGTTTTTTGTCTGAGTTTTAATCTCCCTGTTTTGTCTTTCTTAAACTGACAGGCCTCAGGTAAAAAGCTGTGGGCGGTTCCTGTGTCATGGAGTACCTGGATGTGAGGCTCAAAGTTTGACTATGCGGAGCGTCCCTTAAATCTTACTTGGGTCAGTTCACGGGAACAGTGTTCAGATGGACTTTTCTGGCTGGCAGAGTCTAGAACGGTAACCAAGCATGAAAGTACAGACAGTCCCTAATATATAAACGTGTCCAGTACAGAAGGTTGAAAGCTTGTTGTTCGTGACATGGAACGTTGTTTCTATAGAATCAATGCAGTGGTTAAGGTCCAAACTTACACTGGTACCTATTTAATCTGCAGTATACCTGAAGTGTCCCTATTAATATGTGCTTTTCCCGTACAATTATTATATATGATGATTACTATATATAATATTTAATATTATGCGTAATAGTGATTTTATTAATAAAAACCATTCCAGGTTCCATCTGGAAGGTAGTGTGTGTGTGTCTCTGGGGGTGGGGGGTGGGATGGGTGTGTATTAATGTATCCTGTTCTCATGCACCCTTGGCACTGAAAGTCATTTTTCTCCTCCCCTCCAGGTAAGTATGGACTCCCATGGATTTCAGGGGGGAGGCTGGATTCAGGGATGCAGGGGGTTGACTAGAGCTTGAAGAATTGATTAGGCTGGTGCTTCTGGGGCTGGAAAACAGTGGCAGCTCCCACGGCACTTTTTGGGCTGGCCATCTCTTCATTGTCCTCTGTTGTCTTCTGGGGTCTCCAGATAGTGACCTTTTTTCCTTGGTTACCTTTTTTTTTGCTTGGACCAGGGTTTTTGCTTCTGATCTGCACCTGAATTTCCTATCCGAGGCTCCTGTTTTTGAAATAAATACATAGTCTTTTTGAGGTTTTCAAAATTAAGTGTTGTAGTGGAGTTGTCACCTGTTAATTCTGCTGTGAGAAATTGTAGAATCCCAGGTGACTAAACTTTATAAACTGTACCTGTATTTCAATTTCATTCTCCCCTGATATGTATCACATTGCAGAAAATAATAGCTTTTATAGTTAATACTGATTACATTTCCCTTGATTATATTCTTATTTAAGACTTGTTTTCAGTTAAGACCTTTTCATGACAGTACATGAAACTCTATAACGCACTTCCTACTTAAGCCTTCGGAAGCTGTCCACAGAGTCCAAGATGCGTTCCGTAGGTGCCTGGGTAAACCTCCGGGCAGGCGACCTCTGTGGCCTCGGCTCGGTTGGAGCCCCACCTGATGCACAGAGATCTTCATGGGCAAGGACGGGCATCACGAGCCAGGCCTAGCAGGCGGGGCCTAGAGAGCGTCTGAACGGCTCGGCAGGCCTGGCCCTCGTGGCCTTGGAGAAACGGTTTGCCTCCAGGGCTATCATCTCCCATAAATGTCACGTTCCCTCCCCTGAGCCCACAGATAGCCAGCTTGTACTTCATCTTTGTGCTTAACCAAGCAGTGCTGAGATGGGGGGGCCTTGGGCAGGCTGGTGGCCGTAGTTGCCCTGGCTGTTTCCATTTAGCACCTGGCTGCTTCTGAACTGGCTCGTGGAGAGCTGCAGGGCTGAGGTTCCCTGCCAGATCACATTCAGCTTTTTGTCCCTGACTGGACGGCTGCTGTTTCACTTCTCAGCAGAAAGGGACCCTGGGCCTACCCACACACTCGGAAAGGAAGGTGTGATGTACCACTTCTGAAAGGCTGGGTCTGGCGTCATCGTAAACAAGAAGGTGGGGTGGGTCAGGCAGGGCTGGAGGTGGAACGTGGCTGCTTCCCAGAATTAACAGATGGTTCCACAAGTGCACTCCGATATAGTGTGATGGAAGTTTCTGGCATCTTATTCCTCTTAATCATTGCACAGAAAAGGACGGAGGAGTGGGCTTGTCTGGCCATGGAAGCTGTCATATTAAACAGCACTTTTTGCTTTTAACAAGTTTTATCCAAATGAGACTAAGTTTTCTCTCTCAAATTTACTGGCAGTTTTTCTGAAAGCATCTAATTATTTTGCCAGAAAATCACTCAAGGATTTAGCCTTTTTTTTTTTTAACCTATGCAAATATGTTGCATTCTTTTACAGTAGATCAGACAGAATGGGTTACCTGTAGGATTTTATATACTTTCTAATGCATTCTTTTTATATTAGATACATTTTTGTAGACTTTCTTAAGCTCTTACTTGGAGGATGTATTTTGTAACATTAGAGCACTGCTTTATCCTGTCTTATAAGCTTGAGAAATTTTTTAACCACTAAACATTTTTTGTATATTGGGAAATCCACTAAGTAATTATAAAATCAGTAGACATTTGTTTACACATTAACATATGTATCTATTCCTGCTGCTGCTGTTGCTAAGTCGCTTCAGTCCTTTTCCTAGTTGCACTAAAAACCTAAAATAACCTTCAGTCCTTTAGTTTTCCCTTTCTTCCAGCTGATTGCCAAGACTTCCGGCTTCCTTCTTGAAGTGTGCATCTGACCCTCTTTCCTCACCTTCTCCCCTTGCCTCCATTCAGGCCCCCTCCTCTCTGGCCGTTTATGGTCCCCTTCAGCTGGTTCGGGCCCTTCACTTCCAGCTTGTCTTTCATGAGATGAGAAGGGATATCCTTGTCTTACTCGAAGACTTCCAGTGGCTCCCTGTTGCTGGGTCTGGCGTCTCCAGATTCCTTGGCCTCACCTAACGCAGGTGCTTAAAGCCAGTCTGCAGAGGGTGTGGCCCGCTCTGCTGGCTAGCCTCCCCCGCCACCCTACCCCTCCAAACCCCCCTCACCCCGTTCCCTTTGCACTTCGTGGGTGCTGGATCTCCTGTCTGCTGAGAGCCTCCTTTCAGCTCGTAGGCCCCACCTCCATGGAGCACGTGCCTCCTGCTCCCAACGCTCACTGTCCTGTTCAGTTCCCTTTTTTCCAAAAACTATGGCAAATATTATTAGTATGCTTTCTCTGTTACCTCTGTGAATGCAGTGATTTTCCCTTATCCACCCAAGGAATCCATCTCCCTGGAGGAAAGTTAGGGTTTGGTCCCAGGAAGAAAGCCACCGAGAAAGCACGTATTCTGCCTCTGACATGCCAAATAACATTTTTTTTTTTACAGCATGTTGCTCCTTTTTAACAATTCCATTTATGTGAATTAATATTTTTATTCTATTGCTTATATATTATTTTCTTCTTAGCTAGAACATGAACCCTCCCAGAATATGGGATCGTGCCTTTCAGACCTTTGTACCCTCTTACCATGCGTATTGTAGTGTCTGGCTTATTGCCACCCTGTGGACCTATATCGTACATGCATTTAATCATGCTGAGTTAAACTATACATAGTGCCACAAACAAAAAGAGAAATTCCTCTAAGTACCACATTGTCCTATCTGACCACATCTTGATATCCTCTGCAAGGAAGGGGAGACTGCAGGTGAAAGAGAAACAAAAGGAGTTAAGATCTGGGCTTTAAAATATCTCAGGCTTCAATGTTGACAATTCAAGATTTTTTCCCCAAGGTTTTAATCTCAGTTGCATGCAATTTTTGCCTCATCACAAGTTACAGAATTTAGTTGCCATATAAGATGGCTACCTCTGTACACCCCTCAGAAATGTTTATTGAATTAAAGAAACCACATTAAGGACTCAGCACTTAAGAGTGAGCTACCTAACAATTATTCACTGACAGAAGAGTTGTAATTTTCTCTACAAACCGTTATGCTGGTCATCTATAAATTCATATAAATTATGTTGCCACTTAACTCATCCCAACTTGATCGGGTGCCCGTGGATACCAGGTGGGATACTAGGCAGTGGTGCGTGCGCAGGCGCGGGTGATCGGAAACGCAGCCCGTGGCCCCGTCATAGTCAGGCGGGCGATGACTTGCAGAGCAAAGTGCCATGGAAGAAAAATAAAAGGTGCCAGGAGAGTGTCGAAGAAAGGGCTTCAAGCTGGTGTGAAGAGGTCAGTGAGTGCCTTGGCGAGGCTTACAAGATAGGGTGGGACAGCCTTTTGAACTGAAGGGGCTTAGCAGTTTTCAAGAAGGCAGGGAAGACATGCGTGGCCTAAGCACTGGTCTCCAGAGTATGTCACCTCCTGAGATAATGATTCCCGGAAGTTAATTGTTCACTTGCAGAAAGTAGGACTTCCTCTTTGTTTATAGCATTTTAAAATTAAAGATTTGTCTTATACTAGAGTCCCATGATTTGTTGAAGAGTCCTCTATTCACTTTACTCACATTGCTTGAGATTTTATATAATATTTTGAGAATACCTAAGGTCTTGATCTTATCCTTTCAACTCTTATTAAGAATTCTTTATTTTTCTAATTTATAGTGTATTTCATTATACAGTGATATGTTTACTATGGAAAACAAAAAAAGTTTTCTTTATCCCTATCACTGCACGGTGTAGGTACTATAACCATTTTGTCTATTTTCTGCCAATCATTTTAAATTGAAATTTTCATTGAGATAATTATAGATTCATGTGAGAAATAATAGCAAGATCTCTGTACCCTTTGCCCAGTTTCCTCCACCCTGATAACATGATGCAAAAGTGTAATGCACTGTCGCAACCAGGATGTTGATACTGATGGCAGCTTGTCCATCTTAGCGGGTTTCCTCAGCTTTGCTTGTGCTCATTTGTGTGTGCTGTTTTCCGTGGATTCTTGTATTAGTAATGCTGTTATGCGGTGTGATTTCATTCCATTTTTTTCCTTTTTTGCCCTCAAAAAGCATCTCCTCTCCTAATCATATATCCCTCTCATATCCTTTTGTGTTTTCTCGCAACTTGTTTTAAAAAGCAGCTGCCCATAAGGGAAATAAGTAGATTGAGAACAGAATTGTCAGTCTGAATGTACTTTGCTAGCTTACCGATTGTTTGTAGACAGTTTAGCCAATTTCCAGTTTCTGGCCCTGCTGCTGAAAGATCCTCTGGGTGGTTTGTAACTAAGAAAGAACCATTTAGTGCCATTCAAAACAGACCAAAGTATGTCTGAAAAAAAGCCTGACAGGGATGTGTAAATGTCAGGTTGCCTGTACTTTAAGCAGAGCAGAGTAAGCAGAAGAATAAACATATACAGGGAACGTGCAGGTAACAAAGGAGGCTTTGAGAATTTTGCTCTTATTTCTTCAGTGAATAGTCTTCTCGTTAAGCTAATAACCACTTGCTTGCTGCATGTGTGTCAGTTGATTTTTCAGTAGTCATACGATGTTCATACGTGGTCTGGTTTTTGGTATTGTTTGAGTGTTCTCAATGGGAATATATTACCTTAATAATCGGAAAATACCCCCAGTTTTCAATTTTGAAGTAAAAAGAAACAGTAGACATGTGAAAAATAAGAAGGAAATTGTTTTAAAGTATCTGAGTTGAGGAAGCATGAATAGAGTGGGAGAGAAGCCCAGATGATTGATGCCAGTCATGAAGCGGCACAGGGTCGCTGAGAGCACGGTGACCAGACAGTCAGCTTGAAGAAATTTCACAGTAGGAGGTAACTGCCAAGGGCATGCAAATGGAAAGGACCCCAAGGAACACGAGGCGTGAGTGTCGGTTTAGAGTTTGGAGAGTGAGAGAAGAGAGCTCCTTCTGTCCAGAATAGGATCTCAGTGGAGGTTAGGCTCCCACTGATGAAAAAGAACTGTTTGGTTCTGGCTAAGCTTGTTCTGAAGGAGATCAACCCTGGGATTTCTTTGGAAGGAATGATGCTAAAGCTGAAACTCCAGTACTTTGGCCACCTCATGCGAAGAGTTGACTCATTGGAAAAGACTCTGATGCTGGGAGGGATTGGGGGCAGGAGAAGGGGACGACCGAGGATGAGATGGCTGGATGGCATCACGGACTCGATGGACGTGAGTGTGAGTGAACTCCGGGAGTTGGTGATGGACAGGGAGGCCTGGGGTGCTGCGATTCATGGGGTCGCAAAGAGTCGGACATGACTGAGTGACTGAACTGAACTGAAGCTTGTTCAACAACTGTTAATAAGATTTAATAACGTAAGAATATGTGGAAGGTACTTCAACAAGAGAATCTGTTTCTCAAACCTGGTAAAGTGGTGAAGTTTTTTTTAACTTATTGTTCAGTCACTAAATTGTGTATGACTCTTTTCGACCCCTGAACTGCAACGTGCCAGGCTTCCCTGTCTTTCACTACTTCCTGGAGTTTGCTCACGGTCATGTCCCTTGAGTCATTGATGCCATCCAACCATCTATCCTCTGTCATCCCCATCTCCTCCTACCTTCAGTCTTTCTCAGCATCAGGGTCTTTTCCAGTGAGTCAGCTCTTTGCATCAGGTGGCCAAAGTATTGGAGTTTCAGCTTCAGCATCAGTCCTTCCAGTGAATATTCAGAGTTGATTTCCTTTAGGATTGACTGGTTTGATCTGCTTGCTGTCCAAGGGACTCTCAAGAGTCTTCTCCAGCACCACGGTTCAAAAGCATCAATTCTTTGGTGCTCAGCCTTCCTTATGGTCCAGCTCTCAGATCCACAGTGGATGTGAGACGACTGGCAACGCCGCTGCCCCAGCTGGACGGGCCTTTGTCGGCAAAGCAGCATCTCTGCTTCTCAGTGCATGGTCTAGGTCTGCCACACTTTTCTTCCAAGGAGCAAGCATCCTTCAGTAAGGTGGTCTGATATTCCTGTCTCTCTAAGAATCTTCCACAGTTTGTTGGGATTCACAAGTCAAAGGCTTTAGCCTGATCAGCGAAGCAGATGTTTTTCTAGAATTCTCTTACTTTCTCTGTGAGCCAGTGGACGCTGGCAGTTTGGTTTCTTCTATTTGCAATGTGATTGATAAACCCAGAAAATGCAGTTTTAAAAAAATTACCTGAGTAAATGAAGGTAGGTTAGATGGCTGGATAACAAGATTATTTTATAGACTAATACATATATTGTGGGCCCGTCTATGTAAAAACAAGTAGTAACAATTCAAAAATAATGAATTCATTATTTAAGAGTTCATTGTTTCATATGTTTGGAGGAGTAGATCTGCTAGACTGTTAACGCTGGTGAAGTTTTTCATTACACCTTTATATTGTATACACTGGATATGTTTTCATAATTCCTGTGGAGGGATTTTGCAAGTCAGTCTGCGTATTTAGGAATGTTTGCATTTTCCAGTGACCCCTTTGACCCTGATGTCGCTGTTCTGTACCCTTGGAGCCCTCAGGTGGGGACTGTTCCTGTGATTCCCTTCTGTGAGCACTATTGAAGTTATGTAGTAATCAGCCGTTCCTCCTTCCCTCTGCCCCAGCTTCCGATTTGAAGTGTTTTCGGTTGGCGTCTGAGGAGTCTCAGTTAATATCCATCGCTGATTGCCCTTCCTGTACCTCCTTCCCCATCCCCTTTGGTGGTCGTCCTCTGCGTTGTATATACCCTGCCTGCCGCACATGCACTGCCTGCTGCAGGTACCCTGCCTGCCGCACGGCCGTCCTTCTGTCTGAGGCCTGCTCTGTTGTTGTTCAGCCACTAAGTCGCATCTGACTCTCCTTAATGCTCACGGTCATTGCTCCTTAAACCTTTCTTGTCATTTTGGTTGCCTGATGCTCCTTCTCTACTAGATTCCTTGGGAATGGTTTATAGAAATATTCTATGAATTATCAGTGCATATCCCTAACAGTTTGCAGCTTTAATATTTGAAGGCCATTTTATCTATATAAAAATCTTTGGATCACATGTTATTTCCTTAAGTAATTTAAATACGTTATTCCACTGTGTGTCTTGCGGTGTAGAGCGCTGCAGTGGGCGTTTGATGGTCTGGGTTTTTTTGCCTTTAAAGTGGTTTGGTCCTTTTGCTAGATACCCAGAGGGGTTTTTTCTTAACCTTTTGTGTCACAGTGTAATCATTTATTAAACTATATCTTGCTCTTGGCCATCTTGGGTCATTCTCCTCCCAAACCAGTGTCTTCTTTTATATATAGTTTCACATTTTTTTTTTTTTTAATTTCAGGAGAGCCTTAAATTCGAAGTTGCAGTATTTTCTTTTGTTCCATTGTTTTGATTTCCTTCTCAGGGACTCAGCCTGTTGTGTGTTTGTTTGATTTTCTTGTTTTATCATCTATTTCTTTCACTTCCTCAAAAAATGTTTAAATCTAATTAGCTTTTAAAGTAAAAGTAAAATTGTTAAATATACTTGCACGTTTAAAAAAATACAATTTCAAACTTACACAATTAAAACAGTACAGAGAACCTATTTTTCTTTGGTTATATTTTTTGGATTTTTTTTTTTTAACTCCAGTATGTCTCTTTCCTTTAAGCATTAAACATGTGTTTGCTCTTGGGTTCTCCTTGTTTTATGTTTATTTCTGAAAATACTTTCTTCTTTTTAATTCATCCCTGCTTTCTTTCACTAACCTTTTCGAATCCTTCTGTTTTCCAGTTACTTTGTTTTGTGAGTTCTCATTCTCATTTGTGCTGTTCTTCCTGAGCTTCTACCATGTTCTTAGTGTCTTGGGTTAGTTTCATCTTTTGTGGGCCTCTTTCTGGCTTGCTCTTCTTTTCTATGGGGCATTTTTTTGTCCCTTGTTCTCTCGTAGAGTAATGTTATGTGGAACTCAGCTGTTCCTTGTCTGTTGGCCATCTTTAAGCGAACAGTTTCCCAGCAGTTTTGAGGAGGAAGGGGTGGATCAGGCGGACGGTCTAGCTCAGGGCTCTCGGGCTCCCTCTGTGAAGTGACTTTTGTGTCTCCAGGATCTGCTTCCCCTGTTCCTCCTGTTTTTACCTATTAACTCAACCTTCTCTCTCCTCTGCCCCTTTTGTCCTTACCGTGCTCCATGTGGTCTACTCCCAGAAGCCTCCTGGTACAGGCTTTGTCTTGGAAGGTCTTAGTCGGGAGAGTCTGGAGGGCCTCCGGGTGCCTGGGGGAGGGGGAGCCTGCTGATGCCTGTGAATCAGAGCCTGCAGAATCTGCTCGGGGTTTGGCTGCACACACGGTCAGCCTGGCACACCTCCCCGTGAGGCCTGATGCTTCGGAGTTCTCCTGATCACAGCCATCAGACTCCCCCATATCTTGACCCTCCTTCCTCCCATACAGTGCAGTGCCACGTGGGTCTTAATCACTGCCTGTCCCCCACTTCTGTGCACTTTCAGAATCCTAAGGGGCTTTGTTTGAGTTGTTGTCTGAGGGTTTTCTGTCGGTTTTGCCATCCTGTTTACTTTTCTGGGGGAATTCAGGGAGGGGAAAAACCTGTGCTGCTGCCACTGACTTCCCAGGACCGTAAAGCCAGAGCAGTCTCTCAGAAACATGCATCCGATTGTAGTATTCCTCCCTGCTCAAAAATTGAGTTGCAGGAACCCTTCATGCAGACTTTCAAGCATGGGAACAGATCAGGGTGACGAGCCCCTGTGTATTTGTCGCCCAGTTTTCAGCCATTATAAGTTCATGGCGCATCTTTTTTCCTCTGTAGCCCCTATCCATTAACCCCTCCCAGCTCTCATTTATTTTGATGTCCTAGCATCATAATAAATACTTTTAAAAAAATTGAACACTCAGGGATCAGAGGAGCCAGAGCCACATCGCCTTTGGACTTGGGAAGGAAAGGGAAATGTCAGAGAAAGCTGACGTTAACGTCCAGGGTCTCGGCTGAGGCACCGTCAGCCCGGACATACGTGGACAGAAATTCGGAGTGCCGCCTCTAGGGAGCTGAACATCATGGCATGCTCTGCTAGGCAGGGAGCTGGGAAGATAGCAACTTGCCCTTCCTACCTGAATATTGTTTGCTGCAGAGGGCCCCAGGGGTGGGGGTTGTGCTTTCTACCGGGCTGAGTTCTCCTCAGCCCGGCTCCAGGCTCCGGAAAAGCCTTCTTGATATTCCAACTGCTGACCTCCTCCACTGGTCTGTAGGGGTGGGGTTCAGGGAGCCCGGATCCCATCTCAGATGGAGTGAAGCCTTCTCCAGGAACACAGCACATCAGAGAGCCATACTGCCTACAGGAAAAGTGGAGAGGAAGAGGCACATCCTTCCAAGAAATGCTGCTCTCACACCCCGCCGTTCCCTGGGCATCATGGCAGGAAGTTACTCATTACTGGAAAATCACCCCGACCTTTCTGTTGAGGAAGTCCAAGAGCAGAGTGCTCAGAGATAGTGGGGTCACTGGCGCTCGCTTCTGACAGCCACTGTTTGTTTTCCAGCGCCATCCTCACGCTTTCTCGGATTTCTTTATTCCATGTTCCTCTCTCTTGGTTTGGTTCATCCTGTTTAGCCCACTCAACTCAGGGGATCCTTGATGAGGGCCCTGCGTCTGCAGGAGTCGTGCTCTGCAGGGAACATGCTAGGCCTGGCATGTCTGCTTCTTGGGGCTAGGAGGCTCAGAGCCCAGCCTCTAGGGAAGCCTGTGGAGCAGAGGCAGGGTTAGGACATGGTAGCTGTGCCCGCTGCGCCCCTGGGGGTCACAGACCCGGGTTGCAGGCCCAGACGAGGTACGGGCCCACTCTCTCCTCTCTGACCACGGTCCTGGAGAGGGCCAGGCAGCAGGCTGCTGGGGTTGCTCCAGTGGAGGGTGGCCATGCTTTCTCCTCCCCAGCCCTCGTTGCTCAAGATTCCTTTGAATCAACCGTGTCAGAACAGACTAGGCAAAGCAGCTTGGGTATCAACCGTCTGACTTCTTCTCCACTTAGCACCAGCCAGCACGGGCAAGGAGACGCAGCAGGTCAGCAGCGCCAGGACGAGCTCTGCTCTGCATGGATGTGGCTGCTCCCCAGGTGCTCCTGAGTTTGTCTCACTGTCACGGCTCTTCTCAACGCCTCTCCCTTCTTCCTGTGAAGAGACGTCCCCTCTGGGCAGGACTCCACTCAGTAGTGCTGTGTTTGGCCACGGCTGGTCTTCCCCACTAAGTGGGAGCTCAGTGAGGACAGGGATCATGACAGAGCCACCTGCCCCACAACGCTGGCACAGCATGAAATGCAAGGCCAAAAACTGGCCGCAAGTACAGTGATGTATTGTGCTCCGGGTTCTGAAGGGGATCCTCAGAACTTGACTTCGGCATCACATGTGAGGCTTTGCTTTAAAAAATACACTTGGGTGTTAAGTAAGACCAATTACTTTTAAGAATGTTATAACTCTGGCTTTTTAACTACTCTGTTCTCTAATGAACATACCTTATTGAAGCTACACACTGTTTGCTCTGAGTAATCTTGTGAAGACTGCTTTTCAGTGCAGTAAGAAAGCAAACATTCTAATGATGAGCTTTTTTTTAAGTTTAGGCATTGCCTGTTCCATGAAAATGTCACTAGACTTAATGTCTCTAAAGTTCTTTCTCCTGGTTTTTGCAAAATGTTTGATTTATTTGGTCCTAGGGATTT
The DNA here is from genome assembly GCA_006408695.1 of Aepyceros melampus. Taxonomy (NCBI): domain Eukaryota; kingdom Metazoa; phylum Chordata; class Mammalia; order Artiodactyla; family Bovidae; genus Aepyceros; species Aepyceros melampus. The sequence continues at coordinate 37,275 of SJXQ01007853.1, forward strand.
ATTTTCCTGCTAAACCAGCATAATGTCATTTTGTGAGCCTTGGGAAGAAGAGTGTTTGGCTATTATTGTAATATCTTAAGGGGTATTGCTTCTGCAATAGCTTCAGTTATTTATGTAATAATAGGGATCCTAGTCTGTATCTAGCAGTATGTATATGGATTTTTAGTTCTTATATAGTTTTAGTTGTAGCTTTGAGATATTGAGCAAATCCTCTTGAGGAAAGATTTGGCATGCATCAGCTTTCAAAAGCTTCTAAAAATTGATCATATATTATTAGAAGAGGTTTACTGCCTCCTTCCATCCGTTAGAAAATGTGTTTTTTATGCATCCAGTTCTAAGAAGGCAGATGACCAAAAGCTCATGCAGCTGTTGCCCATGGCTTATGACTGGAGAGGACGAGGGCACAGAGCCCTTTTAAAGCAGTTTGTGGTGGTGGTGGTGGTGCTTTAGCCACTAAGTCGTGTCTGACTCTTGGCGACCTCATGGACTGCAGGTCACCAGACTCCTCTGTCCATGGGATTTCCCAGGCAACAGTACTGGAGTGGGTTGCCATTTCCTTCTCCAGGGCATTTTCCCAACCCAGGGATCGAACCTGCGGCTCCTGCATTGACACGCATCTTCTTTAAAACAGTTGCATCTGAATATGTTGAAGGAGGCGGGAAAATGTTCTAATTTGTTGAGGCACAACTATTTTTGGAGAAGGAAATGGCAACCCACTGCAGTATTCTTGCCTGGAAAATCCCATGGACAGAGGAGCCTAGTGGACGGCAGTCCATGGGGTCGCAAAGAGTTGGACACGACTGAGCAACCGAGCAACAACAGCACAGCTATTTTATGCTGGATCTTGTTTGAAGAGTTAATCAGAAAATTGCTTTTTAATTAAATATCCCAAAGAAAGGCAATGCCAAAGAATGCTCAAGCTACCACACAGTTGCACTCATCTCACACGCTAGTAAAGTAATGCTCATAATTCTTCAAGCCAGCCTTCAGCAATACGTGAACCATGAACTTCCAGATGTTTAAGCTGGTTTTAGAAAAGGCAGAGAACCAGAGATCAAATTGCCAACATCCATTGGATCATTGAAAAAGCAAGAGAGTTCCAGGAAAACATCTATTTCTGCTTTATTGACTATGCCAAAGCCTTTGACTGTACGGATCACAAGAAACTGTGGGAAATTCTTCAAGAGATGGAAATACCAAACCACCTGACCTGCCTCTTGAGAAACCTATATGCAGGTCAGGAAGCAACAGTTAGAACTGGACATGGAACAACAGACTGGTTCCAGATAGGAAAAGGAGTACGTCAAGGCTGTATATTGTCACCCTGCTTATTTAACTTCTATGCAGAGTACATCATGAGAAACACTGAGGCTGGAAGAAGCACAAGGTAGAATCAAGATTGCCAGGAGAAATCAATAACCTCAGATATGCAGAGGACACCACCCTTAAGGCAGAAAGTGAAGAGGAACTAAAAAGCCTCTTGATGAAAGTGAAAGAGGAGAGTGAAAAAGTTGGCTTAAAGCTAAACATTCAGAAAACGAAGATCATGGCATGTGGTCCCATCACTTCATGGGAAATAGATGGGGAAACAGTGGAAACAGTATCAGACTTTATTTTTTTGGGCTCCAAAATCACTGCAGATGGTGACTGCAGTCATGAAATTAAAAGACGCTTACTCCTTAGAAGGAAAGTTATGACCAACCTAGATAGCACATTGAAAAGCAGAGATGTTACTTTGCCAACAAAGGTCTGTCTAGTCAAGGCTGTGGTTTTTCCAGTAGTCATGTATGGATGTGAGAATTGGACTGTGAAGAAAGCTGAGTGCCGAAGAATTGATGCTTTTGAACTGTGGTGTTGGAGAAGACTCTTGAGAGTCCCTTGGACTGCAAGGAGATCCAACCAGTCCATTCTGAAGGAGATCGGTCCTGGGTGTTCTTTGGAAGGACTGATGCTGAAGCTGAAACTCCAGTACTTTGGCTACCTCATGCGAAGAGTTGACTCACTGGAAAAGACTCTGATGCTGGGAGGGATTGGGGGCAGGAGGAGAAGGGGATGACAGAGGATGACTGGCTGGATGGCATCACTGACTTGATGGACGTGCGTTTGAGTGAACTCTGGGAGTTGGTGATGGACGCCTGGTATGCTGCAGTTCATGGGGTCGCAAAGAGTCGGACACGACTGAGTGACTGAACTGACTGACTGGCTCAATAAAGTAAAATTTGCTTTGACAGAAGTTAAAAAGTTAGACGTCAGGTAACATGGAGAAGTATGCTTTTTACAAAATAATCTGCTTATTGACATGGTGAACAGAAATAATGTTTTCATTTTTTCCATGTATTTCACTACAAGTTTAGACACATAATAATACATACCAGATAAATACGGGGGCAGAACTTTGTGCCAAAGCCATGCTGCCTACCCTTTCCTTTCAGAATAACAAAGGAGCAGTATTCATCTTAAGTGCAGAAATATTATTGTGGGTTTTTAAAATTTCCTACTATTTTAATCTTCTGTGTTCCTCTTGATCTTTGCTAAATAGTTGCAAAGAATGAATCGAGCCTGCATTAATCTTTTTTTTTTTAATTCTACCTAGTTTTAATGGTTTTTCCTTCTCTGAAAAATAATGATTTGTTCTTTCTGAAATCTGAATGATCAGATGCAACTTCATTTTTGTTATTGTTTGAGTTTAGGGAGAGGGAGGTCGAGCACTCTGAACTGGACACAGAGATTAGCAGAGTAACTGTTAGGCTGACAGAAGAAGAAACACCTATTCTTTGCCTAGTTTGAGATTTAGAGACAACAGAGTGGGTATAGGTGAAAACTGTAGAAGGAAATAAACCAGATGGATGAAGATTCCTTTTTTTTTTTTTTTAATGAAGTGTTATTACATACTGAAGAAGACGACAGCTTTCTACCATTAGAAGCAATAAAGGAAATCGCAGAGGAAAAGTTCAATAGGCTTTGAATACTTAAAAAGTTAGAATTACTTTAAAACTTTTTATTACTTAGATAATGCATATGTGCTGTAGAAAGCCATCGGAAAACAATAGAAAATAAAAATTCCCTCAATCATTCTCCCAAGTGGCAGTCTATTGTTACGTTTTACGATCATCCTCCCACACTTAAAAAAATTTTTATGTAGGGGAAATTAAATGTGCAAACAAATAAGTTGGAAAAGTGGTTTCCAGCACAGACAAAGAATTGATGGCTTTAAAATATGTAAAGAGCTTATAAGAGTAAGAAAAATGCTTATGTTCTCAAAGACTGTTAAGCCAAGACAGACATTCGTTCCATTGTACATCATTCAGCAGACGTTGAGTGCCTACTGGTAAAGTTAAAGGAGTGCTTACTGTGCAGAGAAACAGCTGTTAGAAGGGACAGACATGGCATTTTGTCATCTGTATGTTTTATTCCAGCATTTTGAGTGATAATCAAGATATAAGTGAAAATATATGGGAAACATTTTTCTTGTAATTTTCAAAACTAATGTAGGCGAGTGTGTGTATAAACTTGAGATGGAAAACCGTTTCTTAAACAAGACTCCCCACAAAAACTAACAAAGGAAAAGATTCATAAATTGAACTGTGTTGCCATGAAGAACTTCTCTCCGTCGACAGACACCGTTAACATGGGGTTGTCTGCAGACGTGGCCCTGCATGGGTCAGCTTGTCCCTCATTTGCCCAGAACGTGCGGTGCGTGTGCTTCAGTGCATGGTGCCTGGAATCCTTCATTGTTCTTGGGCACAGTTCAGCGCTAGAACCCGGGAGGACGTGAAAGGAATGCGTGTGCGGGTGGAGGTCGGGGCTTCTGAACTGCCCCTTCTGCTTCTCCAGGAGGGATCAGATCCCTGGTGGCGGGAGCGGGTGGAGGTAGAGTACCCGCTCGCTCGGAGCTCTCACCCTTCTGTTTTACCATCAGTCCCTGATGGATAGTGGTGGACATGTTTGTGTGAGTTCCGTGTGGCGGCGCCTAGCTCAGAACCTCGTGTCTGTTTGTCTGGCCATCTTCCCCACTGGAGCACAAGGTCCACGGTGGCAGGACTTTGCCTCCCTTGTGCACCCTCCTATCCTTCTTGCTTTCCACATAGTCAGTGCTAAATAAATATTTGGTGAATTGAAGAGATTCAAACATTGACTGTAAACCTTGCTTCCTTAATTCAAATGCACCGAGTTCTTTGCAAAGCCAGGCAGAAGAGCTTGGTCACCGCTTCCTCTCTTCCCCGAATTGTCATTTCACTTTTGTGGCTTCACTAAAGAACTGTCAGTTTAGAACGCTTATGAGCATTGGGCGCATCTTCCTTCATCATCTTTAATCCCGAAATGTGTAGAAAAGTACATTTACATCTAGAAGGCATTTAGAAAACTCACTTGGTTGGTAACAGTAATACAAAAGCCTTTTCTTTGGTTATGATAAGAGAATCTTGTACTAACTCTTGGAATGTTAAACAAATTATTAACCAAAGCTGGTTTCATTTTGACATTCTCTTTCCCTCCCATTCACACTCCCAGATTATCCACAGAATACCATCAGTTTCAGAAATATGGTTTTCAGTTATTTCAGAGTGGGCATATTGTGTGGGTTCCTAAGGTCCCTGTAGGGAAATTAACCGTGGAGGGAGGAAGCTGGTGGTTGGCAGTCTGGTTCCTTGTAAAGCAAGCTGTGAACCTTCCACCCTCAGATGTCTGCCAGCTACTTGTGTCCTTAGTCAGCTGTGCCACTGTCCTCGGCAGAGTGGCAGAACCCCAGGGCCTGAACACGTCAACTGTCCTTATGGAAAGCAGAAGGTAAACAAAACAGAAGTGAAAGTGGATTCAGTTTTTTAGACTGTTCTCTTACAGGAATGGTAAGAGAACATTTGTGGTTCTCAGCATTCAAAAAAAAAAAAAAAACTTGTTCCAATCTGCTCAACTGACATCAGTTACTGTAAGTCTGATTCATTTTCTGCCTGTTGATTTCTGCCCAAGGTGAAATTTATGACATTTAACAGAAAATGTAAGTGATGCTAAAAAGCAACAAAAACCAGATACTTTAAGGATTGTAAAAATAAGCTTTAAAGTCAGTGACCCTTGAAAACACAATTTTTATTTCTTTGTTAACTATTTGACTGTGTAACCATAGAGTTGTTAAAAATAACGATAATGTTAACATTATATTAAGTATCCAAAGGATAAAATAATTTACTTTGAAGATTGTTTTTTTACCCTTAATATTCTGCAGCTTTACTCTGACCCTAGCGTGTGGGCACTGATTTTATTTTGGAGGTGCGCTACAGCCACCCTGTCCTATGTGTCTCCTGCTTCTCCATGTTATCTTCCTCTGTACTCACTTCCAAAGTGCCTGTCCTTTGTGTTCAATGCAGAGTTTATCTTCATCTGTTAAGGTCTCTTGTTGATTAAATGTCAGTGGTTGTCAATATCATTTCAAGATTTCTCATTTATTCTTTCCTATCTACTTATTGTGGCTTCATTTATTCCTTCCTAGAAAGCAATGGCACCCCACTCCAGTACTCTTGCCTGGAAAATCCCATGGACAGAGGAGCCTGGTAGGCTGCAATCCATGGGGTCGATGAGGATCGGACACGACTGAGCGACTTCCCTTTCACTTTTCACTTTCATGCACTGGAGAAGGAAATGGCAACCCTCTCCAGTGTTCTTGCCTGGAGAATCCCAGGAACTGGGGAGCCTGGTGGGCTGCCGTCTATGAGGTCACACAGAGTCAGACACGACTGAAGCGACTTAGCAGCAGCAGCAGCAGATGTATATGTAACAGCTTTTTTATACACAATTTCTTTATTATCCCTGATCTCAAATTTATCTTTAAAGTACCTGACAAGCCAACAGTAAATTTCATGTGAAATAGTTATTTTTCTGGTTGATGATCTTTTTCAGAACGAGTCTTCTGTGGTGTGTGTGTTTTTCTTTTTTTGGTATTGTGCTTACAGATGATTTTGAGTGGGAGGTGTGTTGTTTTCATTTGTTCTTGTTTTGTTTTTGAGCCCAGCTGTGCCTCTGTGTTTTTCTCTGTTTAATCGACCCTCACTCTGCGTTCAGAGCAGAGGGTGTAGTTCAGAGCTGAAATCAGCCCCACCACCTCCACCGGTTGGTTCCCCTTCCCGACTTTGTGGAGGGTACTCCACACTTACCATGCCTGCCCCATCTTCTCATTTGTGAAGAATTTGTAAAACAATTTGATTCTGCTTTTTTCCATGTCATTTTCCAAATGCACATAATTGTTCTGGTAGTGATTTGTAACTCCATTATCTTTGAACCTCCCCCCTGACCAGTGGACAGGATGACCCAGCGTCTCCGCAGGCTCTGGCGAGGGTGATCACTGTGGATTTGCTATCTTTTGAATATAGGCTGGTTGTGCTCATTTCTCCTTCTTCTCTCTCACCTTACCACATTAGATTCTGAGGCTCTGGGTTTACTTTTCAGCATCTTTTTCTATTCAGTACATAATCATTTTAAACTTTAAATCAAAGCAAGCTTGCTACTCGTTAACTAAATTTTAAACTCTTTATTATCTAAGCATTGTAGATTATCTTACAGTTCAGCAGTATTGACTATGACTTCTGGCATATTGATTATATAAATGGATAAATATAATCGTTTCCTAAGGTTTATTGTCCGACTCTCAAAGAGTCGGGCATGACTGAGCGACTGAACTGAACTGAAGGTTTATTGGAAGGGCTGAAGCTGAAGCTCCAATACTTTGGCCACCTGATATGAAGAACTGACTCCCTGGGAAAGACCCTGATGCTGGGAAAGACTAAAGGCAAAAGGAGAAAGGGGTGGCAGAGGATCCGATGGTTAGGTAGCGTCATTGACTCACTGGACATGAATTTGAGCAAACTCTGTGAGATAGTGAAGAACAGGGATGCCTGGCGTGCTGCAGTCCCTGGGGCGGCAAAGAATTGGGTGTGACTTAGTGATGACTTAGCAACTAAACCACCGCAACAAAGATCTTTGCAGTAAATTATATTGTTCCATTAACCAGTATAGACAAAGAGCACAGCATTGCTTTCAGCTTAAAAACCGTTGAATTTCTGATTTTGAAAGTTGTGTATTTCTCAGTATGCTTTATTATACAGTAATTTTATATTCTCATTTATAATGAGATTTATGAGTAACAGTTTGTTCAACACAAACGTCAGTTTGAAGATTTGGTTCCTAAAATCTAGTCTAGCCATCCCCGCCCCCCTCCCCACTTCTATATATATCTTCCTATTCAGTGGTGACTACTTGCAAAAGTTCCAGGAAATGTATGCCCTATATGTTCACTTATTATTTTAAATTATTGCTTTTACTGTACTTCTGTATTTCCCTTTGATCTAGCTCTGTTTCTGAGAGCCAATAGTTTCCTTAAAGTACTAGGTAGCAGCTAGAACAATCAAATTAGGCAACTATTTGTAAAAAGAAGGTGTGGAAAGTATAGAAAATGTTGAAGATACTAAGGGAGTTGCAGTTCGCTGCAATTCTAGCAAATACAAGGTGCCACTGGGGGTTGTTTCTTCCTTCAGACATTTAAAACAGATGGCTATCTAAATCATCTAAAAATAACCAGTTATGCTTTGAATTCGTGTTTTAGTAGCTCGTTAGTACTATCTTGTTGAGAGGCTGTGTGACTCAATTGCAAAGCAAAATATTAAGAATAATAATTATTGTTATTATTGGAAAGCAGGAGTGGACCAGACGTTTGCTTAAACACACTCCCTTTCAAGAATATTTCTACTCCATAATATATGAAGCAGACTGGTATTGAATTAAGGACTCTCTGAGCACCTTTAGAACCATTCCTTAATTCAGTTATTAGAATTAGGTTAATGCCCACTCTGGGCCCAGGCTGGTGCTAGGAGGGTTGAGAGTCTAGGACCTTCCCAGCAGACTCCCAGCTTTAATGAGACACTGGCTCCACCTCATCTTTCTTGGATAGTTTTAAGAGAAATAATGCATTTTACAGCGGAGCCAAAGACATTGACCCTGTTGTGGGACTGAAGAGAGAAGGATGTTCAAACCAAAATCGGTAAGTTTAACTTAACAAAGTGATATAAACATTAGAATATTTCTGCAAGCCTGGCTTTTATGCCTATGTGTTTTCAAAAATTAGAACTCTCACGTAAAACATTATCAGTTTTACCCCATGTTTGACTTTTGCCTAATTGGATTTGGGAAGTATTTAAATAATGGATAATGAGCTTCCTATAAATAGAGAAACTGATTGACTCTGGGCCCTAATTCCTTCTGTTCCCAGAGCTTTATGAGGAGCTCACTGGGTGCTCACTGGGAGGTCATCAGTCATCTTGTTAAGTGAGTGTGGAAGGATGGGGAGTCAGAACTAGCTTCAGAAATTTTTCAAGTAATGATGGTTTCTGCCCTACCTTGCCTCTTAAGATTGATTTTCAGTTCAGATGTTTTGTTTAAATTTTGTCAGGCATCTTTATTCCAACTTTCTAGCCCAGCTGAGTCATAATTTTAAAAGAACTGGTGTTTTTTTTCTCTCCCATGAAAATGATTCACTGTGTCAATGCGGCAGATCATTTTGGGTGCCAGTGCCTACATAGAATGACGGGTTGTAGTGTGAGCCACTCACCAGTAAGCTGTGACTGATCGTGAGCCCTCCTTTGGCCACACACCATCAGATGTGTTCTCTAGGAGAGCGTGAGCCTTTGATGTCTGTCACACGTGATGCTTGCTTCTGTCGCATTTCTGAAGAAGCCTGTACCAAGAATAGGAGGTAGACTCAGGAAGAGCCAGCAGAGCACCGGCCGCAGGGAGGAGCCAGGCAGCCGCCTGTCAGCTGGTTCAGGCCGCTTCACCGTTACAAGTTGTCATTCAGTGTGATCTCAGCCCTGCAAGGATGAGGTGCACTTTGAATGGAGCTTGAAATGTTGAATGGGGTTTTTTTAGGGCATGCTTCTGAGAATATGTTTCATGGCAAGTTTACTATTTCCTTCTTGGCTTGGCTCCTAAATTTACCCAACAGTCATCTTCTCATCATCAGCTTTAAGACTTTTATTTGATTTTATTTTCTCTGTGTGGATATTTTGCATGCTTCAGTGGATTGTTTAATCTTTGGTCAGAGCAGTAAACGATCCAAGGATGCCGTATGCTGTGATGGCAGTCCCCTTAAACTTGGCCATTGGTCAGTGGTCTGCTTTCCTTCAGCTGTTGGAAAGCCGGCTCGCCTTTGGTGCCCTTTAGAAGGAAGAAATCTTGTTTTCTGTAGTTCTGTCAGCAGTTCTGTGGTACAGTTGTTCATCTGCTTTTTTCTAAACCACTATTGGTAGTTAACTCTTAATTTTATGGGTGCTTTTATCACTCCTCAATATTAATACTATAATCCTGGCATTTTATTTTACTGAGTGAAATGTAAACTCATATTTAAAGCCTGCATGTATTTCTCATGTGCAGTTCTGAAATAGAGAAACACTTAAACCGGGTTTGTTTTATTATTTATAAATTATACCTCAAAGTTGATTAGACAACAGGGACTGATTGTATAGTACGCGGAACTCTTCTTAACGTTATGTGGCAGCCTGGATGGGAGGGGGGTTTGGGGGAGAGTGGATACAAGGCTGTGTGTGGCTGCGTCCCTCCTCCATTCACCTGAAACTGTCACAACATTGTGAATCGGCTGTGCCCCAGTACAAAAGGAAAAGTATGGCATTTGGGGAAAAATCAACCAGGAAACAAAAAAGAAACTGGTTAGAAAAACTGACTGACTACATACTTAAGATCTGTGCATTTGACTGTTTGAATCTACCTTAATTTTAGACTCTTCTTTCAAAACTATTATGTGAATAACTTCTATTTTCCCAGTATTTTTATTAGCTGTTTCTGTGTGTTCTCTTCAACCAAAAAAGTACAGATTACTAAATCCTTCAGCTGCATAAAATCAGTCTCACACTGTTGTTATTTTGGCCCTTATTTCCTCAGAATGAATATTTTTTCAGTGGTTTATTCATATCAACTGTTTCTTCCATCTTCTTTCAGTCACACCAGCTGGACTGATCAAGATTGTTTCATGTCATAAGGCAAATTTGTACCTGTTGGTGAACACTTCCAAATAAACTAGAGTAAGAAGTTTAAAAGTGAGATTTTTTTTTTCCCTCTTCAAGTCATTTTTCTGTGCTGTGTAGCATTTCCCCAAAAGCTTAATCTCATCCGTGAAAGATGTGATGGATACATTACTACTAGATGTTTAATCTCAAGTGGGTTTATAATATATTATCTTACTTTTCATTGCTATCTATCTTGTTCGTATGAGTCAAAAACTTTGCCATTTTGTAGGTTTCTCTTTTAAATAGCAGAATGTGGACTTTCTCTTTAAATCTAAGTTGAATATACACATGGTTTAAGAAGTTAAATACTACCGCCGCGGTCTTATAGTCCAGTTATTGGCTGCCCACTGGGAATCTCCCCATCCCCGGTCTTCTCTTCATGAATGGCTTCTGGACTCTCTGAGCCTGCTTCGAGCTTGCATTTGTTGCCAGTTTTTAAGGGAAGTGTTTGTCCTTTGATTCTTGAGTTTAGATCTTCAGGGAGATACAGGATGGCGCTTTCTTGTGCAGCCACCGTCCCTTCTGCTGTCCCTCTTGCTTCCTCTCCCCTGTCCCCCAGCATGTGGTGCTTTTAGGTGAAAGCATATCATGGTTGGCGAAAGCCTGTCATGGTTTGCGTTATCTGCCTGGCGCAGCGTCACAGGCAGTGCCGTGCTGCCCTGCTCTCCTTTCTGATAGGTTCTCTTGGAGTCAGTGGTTGCCTTTTCTTCATTTGCATAGTTTCCTTTCTGCTTGAGTCACCAGGGAAGCCCCTACCTGTTGTTAACTCTTCTCATACCTTCTGAGAACCTCTCACAACAATTTTCCACAAGCTCAGTTCAGTTCAGTCGCTCAGTCATGTCCGACTCTTTGCGACCCCATGAATCGCAGCACGCCAGGCCTCCTTGTCCATCACCAACTCCCAGAGTTCACTCAGACTCATGTCCTTTGAGTCGGGGATGCCATCCAGCCATCTTATCCTCGGTCATCCCTTTCTCCTCCTGCCCCCAATCCCTCCCAGCATCAGAGTCTTTTCTAATGAGTCAACTCTTCGCATGAGGTGGCCAAAGTACTGGAGTTTCAGCTTCAGCATCATTCCTTCCAAAGAAATCCCAGGGCTGATCTCCTTCAGAATGGACTGGTTGGATCTCCTTGCAGTCCAAGGGACTCTCAAGAGTCTTCTCCAACACCACAGTTCAAAAGCATCAATTCTTCGGCGCTCAGCCTTCTTCACAGTCCAGCTCTCACATCCATACATGACTACTGGAAAAACCATAGCCTTGACCAGATGGACCTTTGTTGGCAAAGTAATGTCTCTGCTTTTCAATATGCTATCTAGGTTGGTCATAACTTTTCTTCCAAGGAGTAAGCGTCTTTTAATTTCATGGCTGCAGTCACCATCTGCAGTGATTTTGGAGCCCCCCAAAAATAAAGTCTGACACTGTTTCCACTGTTTCCCCATCTATTTCCTATGAAGTGATGGGACCGGATGCCATGATCTTCGTTTTCTGAATGTTGAGCTCAGTTAGCACTATCCAATAGAAATACAGTACCAGCCATGTATGTAATTCTGCTTTTTCTAGTAGCCACAGTAAGAAAGGGGCTTCCCAGGTGGCTCTAGTGGTAAAGAACCCATCTGCCAGTGCAGGAGACATAGGAGACATGGGTTCGATCCCTGGGTCAAGAAGATCCCCTGGAGGAGGGCATGGCAACCCACTCCAGTATTCTTGCGTGGAGAATCCTGTGGGCAGAGGAGCCTGGCAAGCTACAGTCCATGGGATTGCAAAGAGTCAGACACGACTGAAATGACTTAGCATGCAGCAAGAAAGGTAAAAGGAAGCAGATGAAAGTAATAATATAGTTTGCTTAATCCAACATGTTCAAAATGTCATTTCAACCAATAGTCAATGTTTCAAGTATTTGAGATTTTACTTTCTTTTCTTAGTACTAAGTTATCAAAACCTGATGTGTGTTTTTTACACTTGCACAGCATCTCTTTTCAGACTCGCCACATCTCAGGTGGCTTATGGCCACTATATTAGACAGGCAGGTTCAAGTGATTCCGCTGCTGCAGCCCTGGTCTTGGAGGAGGCATCCTTCCTGGACACTTCCATCCCTCTGTCTGGGTCGCTTGCTCTGAATACTGCCACACGGCACCCATCTTGAAGCGGCTTTGCTTTGCTTCTCAGTTGGCATCCCTGTTTTCTGGACTGCAGGCATTCTTGTTTCCCTCTGGTGGTCTTGCTCAGTCACGGTGGGTGTAGTGGACAGAGGCATGCTGCTGGCGTGTCCGTCTTTTGAGTCGCTCTGGTCCAGTCTGGCTGCTCGCCTCCCGGGGCTGGTGCGTGGCTGTCATCCTGAGGCCTCCCCCACCGCAGCCTGCATGGAAATTTCCTGTGCCTTTGCTCTTGTGGCGGATCCTTTTTTGTTCGTTTGCTTTTCCCCTGGGTAGCTTACATCTTTCTCTTCCTTGGTTTTTTCCTTCACTCAGGTGGAAACTCCAGTGGATGCTGAGAAAGGGAGCAGAGGTGGTGGGGTCTCTGAGGCCCTGCAGATCTGAGCCGTGTCTCTCGTTCTTCTTGCCTGACGATTTTTGGGGCTGTGTATAGAATTCTAGGTTGGACATCATTTTTCTTCAGAATTTTGAAGGCATTGCTCTGTTGCCATTCAGCTTTCAGTGTTCTTGCAAAATCTGAAGCCATTTAGATCCCCTTACCTTTTGAAAGTGAACTATTTTTTCTTCCTGGAAACTTACAGAGTTTTTGTTGGTGAGATCCTCGACCTGCGCATTACTGTGCTCTAGTGTGGGTCTGTTTTTATCATTTTGCTGAGCACTTGATGTCTCTGGTAGATTTTCTTGAACTATTTTTTAATGTTTTCTTTCCTTGTATTTTATTCTGCTTACTTTTCCATTATTTATTTAGGCTTTGCCTTCTGGAAAGGCAGAGTTTCTTTTGCCTTTATCTTCTGACTCTTCAGTTAAGCTTATCATTTCTGCCATCTTGTTTTCAAGTTCCAAGAGACATTTTTATCCAACATCCTGTTCTTAATCCATAAATGTATGGATCTATCTTTCTGAGTATATTAATGATAAATATACTTTTAAGCTTTGGTTTCTCTGCACTCTATTTCCTCCAAAGGGCTTGTTTTTCCCCTGTTTTATTTTTCCTTTAGATCTCTTTCATACTAGAGGCATTCCTTCCTCTGACGTCTCTTAATCGGTGGTCTGTGCGTGATGAAGACGGGGGAGGGCTCCCAGCAGGTGCTGGGCAGCGCACGTCTGCCTCGAGGCCTCTGGGTGCAGGTGGGCTGTCATTTGCATACCCTCCCGATGGGACCTTTTGGTCTTTCCTCTTGTTTGCTCATATCACCTGGACGGTGCTCTGCCCCCCGATTCACATTTTCCAGAAAGTAAATCTCCAGATTTCAGCAGAGGTGTGAGGCAGCAGGCACCCAGCAGCAGGAAGGGAGAGGTGGGGGCGGAGATGCAGCTCCCCTCCCCAGCCCCGCCCCGCGCCCCTCGTTCCAGAAGCAGGCCTCCTGCCCTCCTGGAGGGTTCTGTGGTGGAAACCAGGCCGGCGCTCTGCTCTCCCCACCGCTGGCTTGTGCCTGAGCCACTTCCCGCCTGCCAGCTGCTCATCAGTCTGATTGACAGCTTCCAAAGCTGTGCTGCTATCGTCTGCTCTCCTGTTCTCTCACTGCAGCCTTGTCCGTTTTTTTCAAAGTTCTGGTAAAACCTACACAACATGAATTTACCATCACAGCCATTTTTAGGTGTACAGTTCAGGGGCATTGAGTGTGTGCACGTTGCTGTGTGCGTTTGTCTTTTCATGATAGAACTCGTGAAAGTACTCGTGAGATGCAGACGTAGAGGAAAGGGTCTCTAAACGGGATCGTAGTGCTGTTGATATACGAGAGCAGAATGCGGTGTGTGTGGTCTGTCTAGTGGAACACACGCTGCAGCCTTCTGTCAAGGCTGTATATTGTCACCCTACTTATTTAGCTTGCTTGCGCTTTCTGACGGTTTGATTTAATGGGATTTGTTTACCATCCTCTAGGAAAGCATCTGGGGCTTCCCAGGTAGTGCTGCGGTAAAGAATCCACCTGCCAATGCAGGAGACTCGAAAGATGCAGGGTTGATCCCTGGGTCAGAAATATCCACTGAAGTAGGAAATGGCGACCCACTCCAGTATTTTTGCCTGGAAAATTCCATGGACAGAGGAGCCTGGCAGGCTACAGTTCATGGGGCTGCAAAGAGTTGGACATGACTGATGGCGTGTGTACGTGCGCACGCGCACTCACACACATAAGGAAAGTGTTTGGATAGTTGCTTGGCAGAAGAGGGCCTTTTATCTGCTCTTGATAAACTGTAGCTTTACAGGAGGTTGCAGATGGAATTCCCAGGCCTGACAAAGAAGGCTCTCTGAGATCTGATCTCTGCCCGCCTGTGTACTCCAGCCCTGTCGTTCCTCCACCAGCCCACTCAGCCCCGTGCCTCTGCTGTGCTGGGTGCTCTGAGTACTACGCCCTGTTCCCATCACCCTCTTCCACATGGTTTCGGCTCCCAGCCCCACGCCACCTCCTTCCAACCACAGCACGCGGGGGTCCTTCTGTCTCCCTCCCATGGCCTTGGACGTGCCTCTGAATTAGCACTTTGCCTTTCCCACCTTTCCCGCCCTCCCCAGCCCCGTTTGCTGTTTGTTTCTGCGCCACGTCTTCCTCAGTGCTTGGCACATGGTCCGCACGCAGTCAGCTAGGTTCCTGGTGCCAGAGATTTCAAGAGAGAACTCTTTATCTCTTATTTTGTAGGATATCCGACACGAAGCCAGTGACTTCCCATGCAGAGTGGCCAAGCTTCCTAAGAACAAAAACCGAAACAGGTACAGAGACGTCAGTCCCTGTAAGTATTCACACACCACAGTTACCTGCTCCCATCCAGCCGGCTCCTCCGAGGCTGTGGGCCTCTCTGACTCCTTTAGCCCCGGGGTTTGGTAATAAATCAATAGCACTCAAGGTTTGTGACTTAATTGTTTCCTATGATGGAGGTATTAGAGGCTTATAGTAATGGTTCATTTTTCCACCCATGGAGGAGGGATAAGGTTTCAGTTTCTAAAAATTTAGCAAAGTTCAAAGCACTTTTCTTAGCTTTGACTATTGTAATGATGAATCATTTTCCTACCAGCTGAGTGTGTGTAATGGAAGGTGTAATATAACCCCTTCTGGGTGACTTGGTATTGCTGGGCCCCAAGTGTTGTAGTGACCGGTAGTGATGCTCTGCACTGGCACGGGCGGGGGTGGGTGAGGCGCTCACCCGCCGCCTCAGCTAGAGACGCAGTCGGCTCTGCTCGCTGACCTCACTTCCTCCCAGCCCACCCTGTCCGCCATCACTGTTTTTCTGGCTCTTTGCTGCCCGTAGCTCTCATTGTGCCTGCTGGCAGCCTCCTCTGCCTTCTGAGTAATTGGCTTCAGTCCACTGATACCTCGAAAGTGAATAACTGTGTTAGAATCTGTGTAAAGTGAGAAAAACTGGAGAGGAGGGAAGGACAGGAATTTCACCACCTCCTCTAGGTCACAGAGAGCCTTGGGACTCACCTCCACATGGCGTCGCCCAGCAGTGAGGGCCATGGCTGCGGCAGCTCCACAGCAGTGCCCTCTGCCAGGGACGTGACGATGCCACCAGGCCCCCGAGCAGGCCGGTCCCACCGAAGCCCGCTGCAGGGGCGGCTCCTGGTGCCCTCCACAGGAGAGTGGCAGTGCCTCCTGCCAGATGGTGCAGTACCCCAGGCTGTGGGCTGGGGAGTGAATCAGACCTGGGCTGGCGCTAAGCAGTCTACCTCCGACGGCTGCCGCGGCGCCCTGCCCCTCTGAGCTCCGTGGCCTCGGGCGGGTTGCCCTCTCCTCTGATCTTCAGTCACACTGGAGTCACAGGGATCTCAGGACTGGGCGCAGACTGAAGTCAGGACACATCAGCGCTTAGCCCCAGGTCTCACTCTCAGTGTCGGCTGTGGCTGAGATGGCCAGGAACTGAAGTGCCCGCTGGGCACGTCCACCGCGCGGGTAGGTCGGGTGACCCAGGATTTTGCCCCAGTGCCTGATTCTCTTGATTTAGCACTTCCAGGCTATGGCTGCACATAATTTCATTTAAGAATAATACTGATGGCCTCTTCTCAGGGAATTCTGCCATGAGGCCCTGGCCAGCTGCCCTGCGCTAGAGTCTCCACCACAGTTCACACCGCACACACGTGCCCACCGAGCCCTTGGTCTGGAGCCTTTGCTGTACTTGCTCTGAATTAGGCAACAATATTATCTTTCATATTTCTTTCTGTTTTCAATCAGTATTCAGCTAAATAAGTTTGTAGACCAGCTTTACAGAGAAAAAAAGCATTTGAAATATTCTTCCAGGGATGCAATTCCCAAACTTTTTCAGTTCAGTTCAGTTCAGTCGCTCAGTCATGTCCGACTCTTTGCGACCCCATGAATCGCAGCACGCCAGGCCTCCCTGTCCATCACCAACTCCCGGAGTTCACCCAGACCCATGCCCATGGAGTCAGTGACGCCATCCAGCCATCTCATCTTCTGTTGTCCCCTTCTCCTCCTGCCCCCAATCCCTCCCAGCATCAGAGTCTTTTCTAATGAGTCAATTCTTCTCATGGGCTGGCCAGAGTACTGGAGTTTCAGCTTTAGCATCATTCCTTCCAAAGAAATCCCAGGGCTGATCTCCTTCAGAATGGACTGGTTGGATCTCCTTGCAGTCCAAGGGACTCTCAAGAGTCTTCTCCAACACCACAGTTCAAAAGCATCAATTCTTCAGCACTCAGCTTTCTTCATAGTCCAACTCTCACATCCATACATGACCACTGGAAAAACCATAGCCTTGACTAGACGGACTTTTGTTGCTAAAGTAATGTCTCTGCTTTTCAATATGCTATCTAGGTTGGTTTTAACCAGTCTTAACTCCTTGCATTTTTCTCCCCTGCCTCCACTCTTCACTAGAGAAGGTAATTTGCTTTTAAAGTTATGAAGGAAATGGGGAGAATGTTTCAAAGTAGAAGGTGATCCTGTTACCTTCCATTTGGCAGGTGAAAAGCTTAGCACTCAGAGGATAAGTTTCTGCCCAAGGTCGCCACCCAGTGCTGTAAGGCCGCTTATGTCCATGCCCATTTCAGTATCCCCCGAGTATTTTAGTGTGTACTAACCCTCTGTGATGAGAAGCATTATTCCAAACAATGGCTGATCTACTAGAATATCTCTTTGGAACACTTTCAAGTAGAAAGCCCCTAACTGCTTATCCGCATTAAGTTTTCCTTTCTCTCTGGGCACGAAGAACTGTTTATGGGCCATCACCTGAGTTTACTGTCCCTTGTTTGTGCCAGAAATAAAAACACCCACCTGCGCTTGTTAATTGGAGAAAGCAATGGCACCCAATCCAGTATTCTCGCCTGGAAAATCCCATGGACAGAGGAGCCTGGTGGGCTGCAGTCCATGGGATCACTAAGACTCGGACACGACTGAGCGACTTCACTTTCACTTTTCACTTTCATGCATTGGAGAAGGAAATGGCAACCCACTCCAGTGTTCTTGCCTGGAAAATCCCAGGGACGGGGGAGCCTGGTGGGCTGCCGTCTATGGGGTCGCACAGAGTTGGACACGACTGAAGCAACTTCGCAGCAGCAGCAGCGCTTGTTAATGGCCCTGGCAAGATAAGGAAAGTTGCCTTCAGAAAAATAGGGCTTTTGTGACAATGTGGTAAAGAGGAAAAGAAGTGGCTGTGCTTTTTTAGTAACCTGGGGTAGACCTTTCAAATGCAAGTGTATTTCTAAAAACTATTCTGAAAGTTACTTTTAATATATTTTCAGTGTTGTGTTTTGGATTCAGAGTCTATGTTTTCCTGTTAAACTCTTTTAAGTGTCTTTGATTGTGACATTTATGTTATACTTGAGCTTTTTTAAAGACAACCTTGTATCAAGGAATTCAAGGTGTGCATTTTCACACTGGTGTAGACTCAGCCGTTCAATCTTGGAAGCATTAGGCGCAGGTGAGCCTGAGACGTGATCGTAAATGAACAGCTTGGTTCATTGCACCAACTTGAACTCTGGGGACTGGGTGGAATATTGGTGGATTTTGTTCCCTTTTAAAGAACAAAGCCATTGCATTTTTCATTCATAAAAGTATGTTTTAGCCTCAGAGAACAGATTCCTTGACATCCCCTCCCCCCAGTCTTCTGAGGTGTGAGGACGGTAATAAATACTATTAAGACGATAAAGCCTAAAAACAGATTTCCCAAACAAGAATTAATCTGTGTTTTAGTGTAATTTGTTTCTGTTGCTATTTTGTATTAAGTTTCAGATACTTTCAAAAACCTTCTGAAAATACTAGTTGTTCCCATTATTGGAGACACTAATTTAATCTCAGAACAGTTTGGACTCAGCCAATGTGAACACCCTAAGCGCCTCACTTGCCTTCTCTGCTTTCCTCATAGGGTGCATCGCCCATGCACCCTAGATTAACTTTGCATTCTGGTTTGCCTTTCAGTTGATCACAGTCGGATTAAACTTCATCAAGAAGATAACGACTATATCAATGCTAGTTTGATAAAAATGGAAGAAGCCCAAAGGAGTTACATTCTCACCCAGGTAAACAGAGTCTGAGTTTTTCTCTAGTGGGTTTTGCCTCTCTTGATGTCAGCCTAAGAGTTTGACAGTGCTGTTATCCACGCCTCAAATAAAGTCTTCCACATCTTTTAGAAGACCAGGTTTCTAACCCAAAAAAGCAACATGGAAGGGAAAAGTCTTCCTTCAGAGATTCAGTCTGGTCATGACATGAATCTTTTCTGGGAAGTATGGCATTGCTGGGTTTGTAGACAACAGCAGTAAAATGCCAGGGTTGTCTGGTTTGTTGACAGAGGCAGTAGGTAGAGAAGACGGTAGTACCTGTGTTGAGTCCCTAAGTATTTGGCTCAGGGCATCAGGGCTGCTTATGGACACATAAGAGGGTTAGTGATAGACCAGAAATCTTTATCCAGATGGCCTTTCAGAATTCCTCTGCACGGTCCTCATTCTTTGGGGGTGGAGGGGTGAATTAGGTTATGTTGCGAAGCATGCAAAATGACTTGAAACTCCCATTGGTTTTTGGCATCTTTATGGAAAAAGAAATCACAACAGTGGTTTCATAATTGGCCTTTTGTGAAACACTGGTTTGTGCCCAAAGACCACGGGAGTCTGGGGAAGAGGGTGAAGGGGTCTCTTTTAACCGATTTTCTCAAGTGTCCTCTGTTACTGGTACATTGATATACATAGTTTACTCCCTCTCTCTTTAAATCCTCATTTCCTCTTTTCTCTTTCCATGTGAGTTTCTCAGTCTTACATTAGGTTGGGTCCTAGGGTGACTGTGAACATCATAACCCTGTCTAATATTTGGAGGTTAAAATGACAGTGAAGCTAGGCAGCACAGTGACCAAAGTCTGCTCTGAGGCCTCTTCCTGGGGGCCCTTCTTGACTGTCCTTTTTGTTCTATCCAGGTTCCTCTCCGCACATGACCAGAGTCAGCCCAATGCCCCCCCAAGTCATTGTACGGAACATCAGTCCCCAGGCCCTCAGCCGTGGTCCTCCCAGCCCTCTGGGGTTGGGGTGAGGGGCGGGGAGACCTTGGTGGCAAGCTGGTGGGAAGAGGTTGTGGCAAAGTGGCTTCTTGGGAACTTCTCTTTTAGAAGTAGTCAAGTTTCTTACTTCCTGATTTCAGCTGTTCAGCTTTGGTCTGGGGTCAGCAAGCCCAAAGCAAAGATAGGGTATATAAAGTCAAACGGGCATTAGGAAATCAGCGTGAAAACTTTTACCCCGCTGTCCTCCCCACCCCCGCACCCTCGCAGTTGCTTGGCACATCTGAAGTTCCGTCTGTCCGTCAGATCGCGCCCCAGATGTATCCAGCTGCTTGCTGGCATGGTCTCTCTCTGCCCTGAGATTTACGTAAGGGGTTCAAGCAGCCTGGCCCCAAAGTTGCACCGCTGGACAGTGGGACTGAAATCATTTCCATGCCACAAAACCAAGAACACTGGGCCCATTTTTTCGATGTCATTCATTAAGCAAATAATGCAAGGTTCTCGTCTCACTTTTTAAACCTGTAGAGAGTAATGTCACGGATACTGGCCTTCACGCCCACCTTCAAGTATTGACTGTTTGGTGTGTGTCCTTTCAGATCTTCCATGACTTTAGTCCCTCAGACCCGTCTGGACTGGAGTGATGTTTGGGGCCATTGGCACCACGGCCCTTGCCCACCCCTGGCTGGCTGTGTGCCCTCATCTCTTAGGTCCTGTGCTCCAAGGGTGAGGGGAGTCTATGGTCGGGTTGGCCATTAATAGTAGTAATAATGATAGCTCACACTTTGTTGGGTATTTACTGTGTCCTGGGTCCTGTGGAAAGGTGTAGTCAGTCTGTGACCATACTCCCGGTCCTGTGGAAAGGTGTAGTCAGTCTGTGACCATACTCCCAGCCCTGTGGACATGTACTCTGACGATTAGAGGCTGGGCGGAGGAGCTGTGGGAAGGGAAGCAGGTGTCATCTGAGGGTGTGCGGGTGGGGCCCTTCCCCGCCACCGTTCACCTGCAGCCAGCAGTGTTGCTCGCTGTCCCAGCCGCCCTGACGCAGAGATCTCTGGCGCCCTTGCTCCAGCCAGCCCAAACCAGAAAGCAGAATCAGTGTTTTCTCTCCTCTGTCATTCAGCTTTGAACCAGCTCTGAGATACGGAAATGACCTTTCGCTACCTGGTAGAAAATAATAGAACTGTGGTTACTGACCGCTAGGCAGGGAGAGGCGGGTCCCGGCCTCTGCCACGGTTTCCACGCTACCTGAGGGCGCTGTTATCCGCTCGGCGCCAACAGCGAGCTCGCACCGGGACGGGTTTGTATGTAAGATGCACACACTGTGAATTGTGTTTGCAGGGCCCTTTACCCAACACCTGTGGTCACTTCTGGGAGATGGTGTGGGAGCAGAAGAGCAGGGGCGTCGTCATGCTCAACAGAGTGATGGAGAAAGGATCGGTGAGTTGGAACTGCCCACGCTTCATGCCACTGTCCCCGCGGGTGCCAGTCCATAAGGGCGATGTTTGTCTGTTCATTTCCTCAGGTTGCTTTAGATTTCTGTTAGAAAAATCCAAAGAAGCAGTATGTAATCACATGCTTATTGTAAACAAGTCAGATAAACAGGTGAGTTTAAAGGAGAGAAAGGTCGAACGGCCCTTGCCCTGGTCTCCCCCAACCCTGTCGGCTGGCCTCCCCAGCGCCTGGCGCGCGAGTCCTGCTTTCCTCTCCCCTGTGCTTCTGGTGCTGCTCTGCTGGCCTCGTGCAGCAGTGCGAGCAGAGTTTCACTTTGGACAGCAGATTCCTGCTGCGCCTTGATCGCGCCTGCTCTCTCTGGTAGAGTACCCCTTTGCACAGCCCGGCGGTGGGAGCAGCTGGACGCAGACCCGGCCCTGTCAGGTCCGCAGGTGCGGGGCTCCCAGCATCTCCCTGGCCGCTCCTCTCATGGGGCCGGCGTCTGCTTGCGCTTCCCTTCCAGAGTGTGGGCCTCGCTTCTGAGGACTTTGCAGCGTGAACCTGTCTGTTGAGGCCACCTCCTGCCTCTCCTGTCTCTTCTGCCCCTACATCCAGAGCGATCTTTCTAAACCAGGCCTCCCACACCTCTTGCCAGCTGAAACCTTTCTGGGGCTTGCACGCCTCCCAGGACGTATACTGGACCGGGTACAGCTGGGCCCTCAGTGGCCTGGGCCCTGCTCTCTCCCTTCATCACCCTACTCAAGCCAAAACAGACTTTCATTTTATTAAAAAAAAACTTTTTTTTTTTTTTTAAGTTTCTCGCCCCTTCTCTGGACTAATGACCTAAATCACACTCGCCCCCTCCAGGCACACGTGGCTGCCCTCAGGCCCGCGTGGCTGTGCTGACCTCCCCTCACGTTTGAGGGCACAGTAGGTGCCACATCCTCCTCCCGGGCTCCTATCCTCTCCCCAGTGCCCACTGCCAGCCGCACGGGGCTCTGCAGCCTCCAACGTGGAGGCCCCAGGGGAAGAGAGCCAAGGAGCATGGAGGCCACGGGAAAGGGGGCCCAGGCCGGGCCGGCGCTGGTACCATGCTCAGGTTCAGCAGGGACGCTGCTGTCCCGGCTTCCAGAAGGACGTGAATGCTCCAGAGAAGCCCACCTCTGGAGAAAGGACCATCGTGGCCTTCAGGGGAAAAGTACAAGTGTGAAGCAGTAACGTGTGAAAGGAAACTTGAGCATGAAAACCTGAAGGGGCAACGCACCCGCCACACAAACTCATCCCTCTCTCCCCAGAAAGGACGGGGCTTGGCGACAGCAAATGGCCCTCTTACGACAGTTCATGTTTAAAATCGTCTTTAGCCTCTGCTTCCTTTTCTGAGAAGAGAGGATTCATTTGCTCTACAGAAACAGATAAAGCATTTACCTGAATATTCAACTGCTGCAACAGTGCGTTTTGTCTGAGAAAAAAAGTCTTCAGTGAAAGTGGTTTTTTAATTTTCTCTGCAGTGGCTTGATTAGTAAAACACAAATTTGCAAACGTGAAGTAAGCCCTTGCCCACCACCTTTCTTGTCAGCAACTTTGAATATAGAAACAAAACATCAGGTTCCTGCCACACAGGCGCTCCTCAAGGGAAAGCGAACCGTGGTAGCCGGCGTGGGTGCTGAGCGCAGAGGAGCGCCGGGGTTTCCCAACCCGGGTCTCCAGCCGGGTCGCTCTCTGCCAGGGGCGGGGAGGCCCAGCCTGTGCCTTGGGGCATCATGGTCTCCACCCACCAGCTGCTGGGAGCACCCTGCCTGCAGCCGAAGCCTTTAAAAGCGTCCCCAGACACTGTCCAGTGTCCCCGGGGAGGCAGACTTGCCCACAGTTGCGACACTCTATCGTGGTGTGGAGGGTTGAGAATTTTAAATCAAGACTGACTTATTCAAAACTCATCAGAGAAGGTAGCATTTGCCTTTTATCTGTTTGTCACTAAAAGTTCAGGCGAAACCTCTTCACTGTTGGCACATGGTTTGCTCCAACTGCTGTGATCAGAGGACACCAGGAAGGGCATCCAGGTACTCAAGTGGCGTGCTCCTCAGCAGGCCCTGCCCTCGGTGGCCTCCCACCCGAGGCTGAGCATGAACAGACCACAGATCCACTGTGGCGTCTTTTCCCCTTGCACTGCTGTGCTGGCCATTTAAAACTCGGTGTAGTTTTTATATGTAGTTTGCTGTGGTGATATGGCGTAGTCCCCGTCTTCCTCTGTGGCTCTTCTTTCTGCCTAGGTCACTTGGGCCAGCGAATTGGCATGGAAAGCAGTGTATGGTTTATGGTTCTTAAACCTTCCTTGGGATAAACATTTTAAATTCTGCATCAACGTTCTCAGTTATCACCCCCGTCAGAGCTGTGGGGGAAATTATAAGAAATTGCAGTGTCTTGTTTGCTCAACTAATCTAATTATAATTTTTCCACTACAGCCTGTGGTTAAAAACCAGCTTGCAGAGCGTCTCCATGTAAAGCATATTTGTTTTCTGGTTTCTGTCACCAAATAGTGTCCAGTGGTCCCCCTCGTATGTTTTGGCAGAACTACCTGTTACCCTTTGGGGACCCAATATACTTCCTGGAAGACAGTTGTGCAAAAAATGATTGTGTGTGTTAGACCAACTTCCTCCAAGTAGCTAAAGTTCTCATTCATTCCATGTAGAAATCGCATTTAGACATGATAAGCTAGCGTGCATATGTGTGCAGGGGCTGGGAATGCAAGTTGTCCAGGCAGGGGGAGTAAGCCAGGCCATGTTCACCCAGAAGTGTCACCTGAATCTCTCTCCTGAAGTCCCTACTAGAGATGCTGATTGATTTCAAGGGCTTTCAGCCTTGGGACCCTGAGTTGTGTATCGCAGGTGCTTTAGGCTTTGTCTGTCTGTCTCACACTCCACTTTTAGTTCTCCGTGTTCATCACTCTTTGAGCCAGATCACCCATCAGGGGGTCACCTCAGATGACTTGTGTGGATTTTTCTCAGCATGCCCTAGCTGTTTCAGAAGAACCCGAGAACTCTCACACCGCCCTCCTGGTGGTGACAGCGTCTCTAACAGGTGCCAGCACTGGCCCCGGCCCGTGGCTGTCTGCTGCCGCCTCAAGACATGCCTCCAGCCTAACTCAGTAAAGGACTGCTTTCCAACAAAATAGTCTGCTTTTCCGGTCCCTGTGTATCCACTTAATAGGATCACAGGAAATAGTGATCTTGTGCTGCTTCTGTTCTGTTTTGTTTTATTTTATGTGTTTACAGCAAAAAACTTCTACAGAAATGACAGAGAGCAGACTGTGGCATGTTGCTGGAGATGCCTAAGAGTTCTTTGAAGAACTCTTATTTTTAAATAAGTATTGGTTGATTGACACTCAGTGTGTGCCAAAATTCCTCAGCGATAAAGTTTCAGAGTCTTGGTCTTTATCCAGATAAAAGAGATTTGTGAGGCTTTATATTCACTTTTGAAAGTGAGTGCTTACTGTGTGGAGATGAGATTTAAAAGACTTGCCTCTCCTGCCCATGAGACATGAAAACATTGGTCTTTTCTCTGAGAGCAACTGGCCATTCTCATTTCTGCTCTCGGCTTCACTCTCTGTCTGCTTACTGCCTTGGGTGCCCACTCCAGCACTCGTGGCCCTGGGCCTACCAAGGTGGTTTCTTTGTTTCTGGTGTCTCAAGGCATTACACAGATCTGATTATTCGAAGTGTAGGAATAAATGCCTCCTTTAAACATCCTCTAAAGTCTTGCTCTCACCTGCCTTGCCCACTGTGGCTAAGCTTGCAGTCGTGGTTGTGGGATGCCATC
The DNA here is from genome assembly GCA_006408695.1 of Aepyceros melampus. Taxonomy (NCBI): domain Eukaryota; kingdom Metazoa; phylum Chordata; class Mammalia; order Artiodactyla; family Bovidae; genus Aepyceros; species Aepyceros melampus. The sequence goes on from SJXQ01007853.1 coordinate 62,154, forward strand.
AATGCTTCTGTGTCCTGAGTGGCAGGATCACTTCGATGCTGATAGTTGGGCTCTGTTCCAGGGGTTCATTTTGGCAGCTGGGCTTCCCAGGTGGCGCTAGTTATATAAAGAACCCGCCTGCTAGTGCAGAAGACTTAAGAGGCGCAAGTTTGATCCCTAGGTCGGGAAGATCCCTGGAGGAGGGCATGGCAGCCCACTCCAGTATTCTTGCCTGGAGAACCCCATGGACAGAGGAGCCTGGAGGGCTACGGTCCATAGGGTCAAAGAGTGAGACACACCTGAAGCAACTTAGCATGCACATCGGTGCAGGGGGATGACATGAGGGAAACCGTCCAAAACCTCCATGTCCAGGCTCTTTAGAAAAGCTGACTGGCCTTCTGTTTGGGGACCACAAAGCTGAATGCTTGGTGGCTTCACAATGTGGTGTTTCTTAATTTGTTTCCCTCCCTTTTTTCTGTGGCTTTGGTTTTCATTAAAGCAGGATCAGTGGGCATTGTTGTTCTGTCTTCAGCCTCTTCAAGAGCCTCCTGGCTCCTCTGAGTCAGTGCGTGTTGAATTCTAAGTGTCTTGAACTTGTGCTGTTTCCCAAAGAGCTGTTGACATGCACTGATACTTCATTTGATGGAAGTCATACTGCCTCCTAGGGCCCCTGTCTGGGAATGTGTCAGTTCTGGCTTATGGACCCGGCAGCTTCTCTCTGTCTACCTGCCGGTTTTGTCCAGAATAGTCATCAGCAGCCAGAAATGTCTGGTGTAGAAACTTGGCTCACACAAAGCGTTGCTGCGGAATTTGACCCAAATTTTCTTTCTTGACCTCTAAATGAAACCAAGTCTTTGGGAGCTTGCTTGCTTTAAGGAAAATGTTAATGAGCTACATTTAAATCAAGACTATCACATAGTTCCTGGGATTTTTAACTGAACATCAAAAAGACTTTTCTGAACTGAACCAGACCAGAATAAAAGGGTAGGATGGGGCAGGAGGTGATCCCCAGCCTTGGAGGACCCCTCTCAAGCCTTCTAGGTCCTGGTTTCCATTTGACTAAAGCCTTCAAGGGGCTCCCTGGTGGCTCAGCAGTGAGGAATCCGCCTGCAGGGCAGGAGCCTCAGGAAGTGTGGGTTCCATCCCTGGTCGGGGAGATCCCCTAGAGGAGGGCATGGCAACCCACTCCAGTATCCTTGCCTGGAGAGTCCCATGAACAGAGGAGCCTGGTGGGCTACAGTCATGGGGTCGCCAAAATGTGCAGACACCACTGAAGCAAATTAGCATGCACAACTCCTCAAGCTTTTCACAGTCTAGTCTTGTTATCGTCCCCAAGGTAAAGAGTCGGCGTTGTGCCGAGGGCACCAGTCAGGTTCTTGATAATCTTTGAAATGGCTACATGAAGTCATTCCTGAGAGACTGAACCTTGTGTGCAGGCTGGCTCCTATCGTGGGTGACAGGGAGGGGATGCGACGCCTGGAGCACGTCTCTGTGTGGATAACTGGGGCAGCTGGGCGCAGAGTGCACGTCCTGTCTCCCGCCTCGCCCTGGCCTAGGTCTTCACAGGCCCCTCCCCATCTCCCCAGGAGGCGGGCAGGTTACACTGATGTCAGCTTCCAAGGTCAGAAAACCCTCGGTTTGGAGGTTATCATGAAGCTCTTGGACAGTACTCCACACCTCCCTAGGAAGACATTCCATTGCTCACAATAACAGGGCGCTATTTTCTGTCCTAGTTAAAATGTGCACAGTACTGGCCACAGAAAGAAGAGAGAGAAATGATCTTTGAAGACACAAATTTGAAATTGACATTGATCTCAGAAGACGTTAAGTCCTATTACACAGTACGACAGCTGGAATTGGAAAACCTCATGGTGAGTACGACCCGCACCTGAGTGCTCGGGGCGGGCCCGTTGGTGACATCTCCTTGAGTTGTTGTTTCAGTCATGAGTTACTTAGCACCAATGGTTTTCTGAGCTCTGAGCAAGATGCGGTTTTCACACCATGGTGAGCAGCGCCTGCCTGCTTACCTGCCAGGTGACCAGCAGTGTCTGGGGGGTAGACAAGTCTTAGTACCTCCCTTTCCACAGAACGAACTCTCAGCCCCACCTAACACCAGTTCTTAGGGAAAAGGGTAGGTTCTTACCTCAGACCAACTGCAGAGGGTCTTAACGTGATAGCCTGGGAGTTAACACTAGCGGAGCACGCGGGCCTCTCATCCAGTCGCTAGTCTGCAGTAAGGGAAGAAATGCCCAGTTTGTGATGAGTGTAAAGTTTCTAGATGAAGTCCTGGGCTTCTGGCGGGGGTGGCGGGGAGTTTATAACACCAAGGGCCGGCTCTCATTAAATGATGGCCTTGGACCACCTCTCGGCACGGCTGGAAGCAACCCTGCTGAGGACCTGTTCACGGGGAGGTTGCAGAGCTCACCTGCACCTCCCCCCTCCACCGGAGACCCCCGCCGGTGACAGAGACCGTGGAGGGGAGCTCCGGGGGGCTCCCTCAGACGCGGGTACCCCAGCCTTGTGCAGTCCCACGGCCCACCTCCTCAAACTGTCGGCCA
>SJXQ01007853.1:76704-89045 GCA_006408695.1 Aepyceros melampus
ACGGGGAAGTGGGTCGCTGGCAGTGCCCGTCCTGTGTGCGGGTTTGTGTCTTTGGGGAGCTGACCGTGGCCTCACCAGCACAACCTCTCCATGGACCCCGGCACCCCCCAGCCCCTTCCCACACTCGGGAGCATGGGACGCTGGACCTCACCAAATGACAGTGTGGTTTCCCGGGCGGCCACACGCACAGCCTCCACGTCAGACTGGCACAGGCTGGCGATCTGATCGATGCTTTCCACGCCCTGTTCGAGGTTGGGGGAAAGCAGGCCCCTCAGGGGACATTTGAAGGAACAGGAGTCCACGTTCATAAACCCCTGCACCCTGCGTCTCTGCGACTTCAGCCCCTTCCTTCTCCGAAGCCTTCCATGCTTCTCACGAGGCCTCGGGTTCACTGAAGTGCCATTGGCAAACATCATCTTTTCCACCCTGACACCTTCTGAAAGGCCCATGTTGGAATAAGACCTGCTTTCTTCTGGACCTTTCTACCTCCTCTGCCTTGCCCAACCCCGCCCTCCAGGTCAGACCGGGAGAGGAGTGACCAGTGTCCTGGTCCAGGCAAGGCTGCCCACCCGCTGACCTCCAGCCCCAAGGACCGGAGTGCAGGCTAGCCCCCTCTAGTAGGCACCTGGCCACTCCCTGGTTATTTGATCATAACCAGATGGACCTCATAGAATTTCCTATCGGTTCCTTCCAGAAAGAATTTAGTCTGTATTGGACCATTTTTCATCTAGCAAAATGACAATGAGTTTTTTAAAATAAGAGTTAGAAACGCAAACAGGAGTAAAATCAGCACCCCCTCGTATCTGCATCTTTACACAAATGAGTGTAAAGGACTGTGTTGGCTCAAGAGTCTCAAAAGCATTTAGGGGCTTCCCTGGTGGTTCACTGGATAAGAATCCACCTGTCAATGCAGAGGACACAGGTTCAATTCCTGGTCCTGGAGGATCCCACATGCTGCGGAGCAGCTCACCCCGTGGGCCACAGCCACTGAGCCAGCATGCTGCGACAGCTGACACCTGTGCGCCTACAGCCTTCGCTCCGTGAGAAGACAAGCCCCCACGATGAGAAGCCCACGCCCTGCAAAAAAGAGGAGCCCGCGTTGTCGCAACTAGAGAAAGCCCAGGCACAGCCACAAAGACCCAGGGCAACCGAACAGATGTCATTTCATATTTTCTGGCCCTGGGATAACACTGAGCACTAAGTCTAGCATAAGGAAGTAATTCAGAACTCCATATAAATTTTAAAAGCTTTATGCACAGAGAGGGATAACTTTGGGGGAACTCCCTGGTGGATCAGTGGTCAGGGCTCCAACTTCCACTTCAGGGGCCACTGGTTCGAACGCTGGTTGGGGAACTAAAATCCCAAGTGCCTCAAGGTGTGGCCAAAAAGACTTTTGCGTTTCTGCATTTTACACTTTTTTGCGTTTATTTTTGGCTGTGTTGGGTCTTCCCTGCTACACAGGCTTTCTCCACTTGTGACAAGCCGGGGCCGCTCTGGCTGTGGTGCCGGGCCTCTCGCTGCAGTGACTGGTTGCAGAGTCTGGAGCACGTGGGCTCTGGAGCACGTGGACTCGCTGGTGGGGGTCCAGGGCTCTAGAGCACAGCCTCAATAGTTGCGGCACACAGAATTGCTTGCTCCGAGGTATGTGGGATCTTCCCGGACCAGGGATTGAACCCCATGTCTCTTGCATTAGCAGGTGGATTCTTTGCTCCTGAGCCACCAGAGAAGCTCTACACTGTTTTTCTACAATGAGCTTATCATGCTTTTAGAAAATCTTAAATTAAGGCTATTAAACCATCTAATCCAAGAGCACAGAAGTGAGCCTCTTGGGGCCACCTGCTTGCTCACAGAGCCAGAGCAGACGCGCTCCAGGCCACTGCTGACGGGCCTCCGCCCACGGAGCTGCTGGCAGAGCTGACGGCCGTTTCTGTACAGCCACCTCTTTCCGGTGCTTTTCCACTGCAATGATTTTTTTTTTTTTTGGTCACAGTGGAATCATTTCGAAATGCACTAAGTTCAGTGTTAATCACGACCAGGCTTCTCTCCATTGCCAGCAAGGGCAGGTTAGACTCACCCGGAGATGTCTTAGCGCCATGCACGCAGCTTGCTGGAGTTTTGCATATTTTCAGTCAGGGCGTTGGTGTAGAAGAGCAAGGCCTAGGAAACAAGGTGGCTGTGAAGGGGGCTGGTGAGAGCATAACCCATGGTACTACCACCGCCCGCCTTCCAGCATGCTCACAGCCTGCACACACCGCATGGAGTTGGAGGCTCTGGTACTCAGTTCATCTGCAAGCACCAGTCACAGGATTCCCTGGGGTCCAGTGGCCGCGACTCCACTCCCAGTGCGGGGAGCCTGGGTTCCAGCCCCCGTCGGGGGCGGGATGCCACATGCCACAGCTAAGACCCAGCCAAATGCATCTTTTTTTGAAAACCCATCTAATGTTTATAAAATGCATTCTGAAACTACCATCTAGGTACAACGCTACATCAGAGAGACCCGCTGTCCACGGGGGACAGCAGAACTGAACACAGAGGGAGCTTGGGTGAGGCCGCCGGCAGGAAAAGCATCTCTTCATCACCCTTTCCAGTCACAGCTCTGACCCCACCCCATCGGTCACGTGACTGTGGCCGTGTCCGTCCAGCTGGAAAATAAAGCTGGTGCTTCCTTTGCAGTATTGCTTTAGGGGCTCATAGGAAGCAAGCGGGGGCAGGGGGGGCATGGGGGACGTGCCTGGCACTTGGGTGCGCCCGAGACTATGGTAAGTATTGGCACTTGGGTGCGCCCGAGACTATGGTAAGTATTGCCCAGCATTGCCCTTCTCCGACCTCGGTGGGCTGGTCCCCTAAATCTAGAATAGTCCCAGGGCCAGGAACCTAAAAGACAGAGGGGTCCTGTCTCTTGGTTTTTCAAGTGAACCAAAAACACAACAAACCAGCCAGCCACACGTGCTAGTCGAAAGTAAATGAGGGTGACTGTCAGAATTATGAAAAAGGAACATTCTACACGCAGGTGACGTCTCAGCGACTGACTGTAGAAACACTGAGCTGAGCTGGTATGCATGGGGCGTGCAGTCATGACAGCTTGGCAACCCGGCCCTGCCCCCAGGGCTGGGGCTGCCCGTGGTGAGGATGGCCACTCGCGAGCCGTGGTCATGTCGGGAGCATCTCGCGAGTGCAGCAGCCCCATCACCCCTCTTCGTGTTTCTCCGAAACGAAGCCCGCCTGCCCCCGGCTCACATGCCCACAGAGGCCGCCGCCTGCCACACGCACCTTTTCCCGAAAGCTCTTGTTTCTGGCCGCGCCGGCCAGGCGGGCGCTGGCTGCTCTGCACGCCCGGGGGGGTCCGTCCAGCTGGAGCAGCGCCCAGGCCCTCAGCGTCTGTGGCAGGGGCTGGAGCTGGCCCAGCCGCTTCCCTTGCAGCTTCCTGACTGTCCTGGCCTGGGCCCTGCACTGCAGCTCCTCCGCAAGCGTTACTGGAAGAGACAGAAGGGGGTGGCTGGGCTGCCCTCTGACTGCAGCCGGTCCGGACAGCTGCAGGCTGAACATCCGCTATGGAGGAGCAAATCCCAGGACGCATCCGTGTGCTCACCGAGGCCCTCCTCAAACCGGTCCCGCAGGGGCCTCCTGGAATCTCCAGGAAGGCATTCTAGCTAGGGGTCAAATACACCCTGAAGATGAATCAACGCCAGCCCCTACTTCAGGGACTCGGGCCAGCCCAGCGCACCCTCCTGTCCACTTCTGACCTCTGCTCTGTGCTTCGTACAACCTCCTGCCCTTGGAGCTCATTTCTACGTGGGCTGAACAGGGAATGTAATTAAATCAAGTTCTCAAAAGAACAGCTGGAAGGGAAAGGCATTCTGAAAAACTGGCTTCGCAGAGCTGAGACAGAGGGCTCCGCAATGGGCCGTCCCTCATCGTTACCGTGTTGCCTGTGGGGTGCCGGCCCGCCGCCCCAGCCCCTACCTTCCTTGGTGAGCTGGGCGAAGTGCTTCTCCAGGTCAGAGACGCTCTGCCTCCGAAGGTAGCTGTGAAACTGGAACCAGGTGATGGTCTGTTCCTCGGGGAGCCCGGCTGCAGGCAGCAGCCCGCCGCAGCTGACCACCTGCTCCAGGAACCTGCGACAGGCTGGCGACACAGAGAGGGCGAGGGGGAAGACAGGGGTCTCACCCCGGGGCAATGCCCCAGGAGCCCGGCCGGGTCAGTCTGGAGGCTCCGTGATGGCCCATGGATGGGATCTCTGGGGCACCCCCATTCCCACGAGGGACACACTCCAGCTGAGCCCCTCAGTCTGAATCCCAGAGGCAGGGCAGGTGGTTAGAACTGCTTAAGGTCCAGAGCCACTGCCTGGAGTATGCCTGCCACCCTTCTAGTGGTCTACAGCTCTACATTCCGGGGAAGAGTCCAGCCAGGACTCATGATGCTGCTGTTAGGGTCCTGCCTACCTTCCCCGGGGGCCCTTCTCTAAGGTTCTAGTGGAAGCTATGCAATCAACCGGTCCCCAGAAGCCGCACCAGCCCACAGACACAGGCCACTAACGGGGTTCACTGGCTCCGCCCTCCTCTCCCTGGGAAGAGGAGGTGCTTTGTGGTCAAGTGAGCGACGTCTCCCTTCGATGCCATGCGAGCATCTGCAGTGGAGGCGGGCACGGAAGGGGCAGAAGGGAGGCCTGCGGTGGTGATGCTCCAGGCCCTGGGGGCTCCACACAGCGTTTCCCGGGGGGCGTGGGGAGGGGCTACCTATCTCTAGCTGTCCCGGGTATTTCCCCCTGACTCTGTGCAGGAACGTCTTCTTGAGCTGGTCCAGCAGCGCCATTCCCGGGCAGGACAGGGTGGCACCGGGCCCCGTGCAGCCCCTCCAGAGATTGAGGCAGCCCCTCCTCCGCGTGGCCTGTGGGAGGACTGAAAGGCCAGGTGTCAGGGGAAGAGTGAGCAAAGAGAGGCCTGGGGGTCCCTGCCCCTGGGACCCAAGGGCTCGGGGAGGGGGCCACGGCCTGGCCGCACGTGCAGGTGTCACCTGCAGAGACGAGCAGCCTCATCCGGTAACCGCCCGCCGGCCCCACGACACCCCGGGACTGTGCTGCTCCCAGCCTCCCCTGAAGGACCAGGGCAGGTCCCACGGGGGTGGGGTCCCAGCCCCTGTTGGGCAGCAAGCCGTGTGTGCCTTGAACGTGTGCTGGGGATTCCTTCATGACACCTACCCGGGGGCCTCCCCATTATACAGATGGGGAAGCTGAGGCTCAGAGCAGCGACTTGTTTGTTCAGGGTCACCCAGCTGACCGAAGCTAGCTGGCCTCCCTTCCCACCGCCATGGTGTGGGTTTGGTCCCAGCCCAGCCACTCCCCAACTCGCGTCCCTTGGGTGCCACTGACCATAGAGTGTTACGAAGGGAGAGGAGCCCCTACCCCGCCACGGGCTTTCATCCTCATCATTTCCTGCTATTCACACAGCCGGACAGCAAGTACTTACTCTCCTCAATGGACATCGCTTTGCTGACCTTCTCAAAGTCAAGCACGGAAAGTGTCTCTAGAACCTGCTTCTGCTGCGCAGCTTCTTCCAGAAGGCACTCCTGGACCATCCTCGACAGATTAGGGGAGCCCAGTTTCTGGGAAGCAGCCCACGGTGTGCCAGGTTAGCCCAGAACATGCCCTCTGAGGTCAGCTACCATGCCCGTGACCCCCACCTGCCCCTTCCCCGTCTGCCCCTTCCCTGTCCCTACTATCCCCACAGTAGCGCCCTGTCATCTGGGGATTCCTCCTCGCCAGAGCAGCTGAGAGGACAGGATGCAGGCTGGAGCTGCCAGGAGCCTGCCAGAGCATGAAGCCAACCAGCACAGGCAAGCAGAGCTGAGAGAGGGTGAGGCCCAATGGTGATATTGTTTGCAACCCTGGATCCAGCTGGACCTGAAGCCCACCTCTGGGCCTTTCAAGTCTGTGACCCAAATCATTTTCTTCTGAACCAGTTTGGATTGGAGCTCCAGCATCCGCCACCTAAAGAGTCACCGCCACTGCCTTCGGTTTATGGCCTGGGCTGCCTGAGGACCACAGGACTGTTTGCCCCTCCCACCTTGAATCTTCCACCCCCCCCACCCCACCACCCAGGTCCTCGCCCACCTGCAGCAGCGCTTTGCAGACCTGGAGGTGAACCGTGAGCAGCACGTCCAGCTCTGGGGCGCCAGCCGTGAGCTCCCTGGGCGACTCTCTCGGCGATGGTGTGGAGGTGGACTCTTGTTCTTTCTGAGTGGAAGTGAAAACTGGGTGACTGGTCCGTTAGCATTCAGCTGCCTCCAAGGACAGAGGAAACCCTCCCTCCCTGGAGAGCTCTGATCAGGGGAGCTGACTCCAGGTCCCAGGGAGATGAAGTTAAACTGGGGAGAAAACTAAGAAACAGAGACGCAGCAAATGGGAGCAACAACTCACACAGAGCAGGGGCTGGGAAGGCCCCCCACACGCCCACTTCCCAGGGTGTGCAATTGGCAGCAGAAGCCTGAGGTTCAAACGAATCCCTAGCTCTGGGACTCTGGATAAGTCTGCCTCTCGGAACCTCAGTTTACTCGTCTGGAAAGTGGGGGCAGGAACCCCAAGCTTGGGCCACGGTGGGGTGAGTAAGACACCAGCACACCCAGCACTGTGTCTGCTCATGACAGGCTGAGCCCGAGCTCCGAAGGGGTAGACGTGGCACCGCCTCCCCGTGGGGTCCCGAGAGGTGGGGAGAAATGTAACCCATTCCTGTACTTCTGTGCTGCTGAGCTGTGGGTGCCTGACATGCTCGTGGGGGCGGGGCTGCGAGATTGCTCCGCAGAGGTCTGGGTTCTACTGCGTGTCATTTTATAAGATTTAAAAAGAAAGCCCACTGCTCAGAGCAAAAGCTCAAGGCCAGCTGAGCTTTTGTCTGCTCCGTTGGTTACACATCAGCAGGGCCAGGACCATAATAAAGAAAACAGAGGCAGAGTGGGTGCCGTGGGAGACACCGACGGGGTGAGGGGCTGGCAGGCCGCTGGGCCCGAGGCTGGACTCCGGGTCAGCGCTGGGAGGGGCGCACTCACTGCAGGCCCTGGGAGTCCCCAAACAGGGCCAGCTCGTGGGGGGCGATGTGGGCGTTGAGGAAGGAGAAGCTCTCCAGGATGCACTCCATCAGGCTCTCAGCGGACGCGTGCTCCTGGCGAGCTCTGCGGGGCTGCAGGCGGAGGAACGACCGGAGGCCAGGCCTCAGGGGCGCCCGGGCCGGGGGCACGTCCCAGGGCCCTCCCCAAGGGGCCCTGCCACCGGGGTGTGGGGCCTGAGGCCAACTGTAACGTTTCCAAGAAAACCAGAAACCTCGACTTTGTGGGGAGCCACCCAGTATTCAACTATCGACAACTAATTGGAAATTATTTTGTAAAGACGGCATGGGTCGGCCCGACAACCCAGACCAAAGGCCACCAGGTGAGCCTCTGGATTCCAGGTGTCTCCTCTCCCAGGGAAGCGTGGAAAGGGAGGAGTTTGGAGGCAGCCCCTGCCTGCCGGACGGGAAGGGTCAAGTCATCAAAGCCTCCCAGGGGCTGCTCCCCTGTGGCTGAGTCCCACAGGGTACATGGGGCTGACTCAGACCCCACAAGTCAGAACTGGGCTCCTGAAGGTTGATCCCAGGGAGAAAATCTTGAGCAACAAGACAAGAATAAGGCTGCTGCTGCTAAGTCACTTCAGTCGTATCTGACTCTGTGTGACCCCATAGATGGCAGCCCACCAGGCTCCCCCGTCCCTGGGATTCTCCAGGCAAGAACACTGGAGTGGGTTGCCATTTCCTTCTCCAGTGCATGAAAGTGAAACGTGAAAGTGAAGTCGCTCAGTCGTGCCTGACTCTTCGCGACCCCATGGACTACAGCCTACCAGGCTCCTCCGTCCATGGGATTTTCCAGGCAAGAGTACTGGAGTGGGGTGCCATTGCCTTCTCCGAAGAATAAGGCTGCTGCTGCTAAGTCGCTTCAGTCGTGTCCAACTCTGTGTGACCCCATAGATGGCAGCCTCCGTCCCTGGGATTCTCCAGGCGAGAGCACTGGAGTGGGCTGCCATTACCTTTTCCGAAGAACAAGGCTACTTGCAGATATTTCCTTGCTTGATGGGGAAAAATGCATGCACGTGTATATATGCATGCGTGCACACGCGCGCACACACACGGCCCCCATTATTCACAATAATTATAGTGCATAAAGTCACCGTGACCCCTGGGATTTGCAACTGAACCAGTCTTTGCTCCCACGGGAAATGCAGAGGCCATGGCCTCGGGTCAACACCTTTTATCTGCCCGTCAATACAGAACCTTGTTTTATGTGTCTGTGTATGTGTGTGCGTGTGCTCAGCCGTGTTTGACTCTGTAACCCCAAGGGCTGTAGCCTGCCAGATTCCTCTGTCCATGGAATTTTCCAGGCAAGAATACTGGTGTGGGCTGCCATTTCCTCCTCCAGGGAATCTTCCTGACCCAGGGATGGAACCTGCGTCTCTTGTGTCTCCTGTACTGACAGGCAGATTCTTTCCCACTGTGCCACCCGGGATGCCTGTGTCTGCTTAAAGTCACCTCATTTAATAAAGACATATCACTGACTCATCAACACTGAACTCAAGGCCAAGGCTGAACAAGGCTCATCCAACACACAGATTTCCTCCACAAGGTGCATCAGGAACGCTGGCCAGCATCTCAGCCCAGCCCTTGGGGGCTGTTTCAAACAGCAAAGTCACCAAACCTAAGCACTGTGTGGGCCAAAAGTTCATTTCAGTTTTTCCCTAACATGCCAGGCTCCCTGTCGCACTGCCAGTCACGGAACCATCAGCAAGCAGGGCGTGCCCCTGCAGAGCGCACATACCTTCAGCCGGTCCCTGAAGGCGAGGATCTGGTACTCCAGCTCCCGGAGCTGCGGCGGGGCAGGGCCCACAGACCTCAGTAAGTCCAGCACCTCCTGCAGCGGCCTCTCGAGGGGCAGCCCAGGCCCGTCCGCCATGTCCCCAGGGTCTCCACCGGGGCCTCCCTGGCTCCCCGGGAGTGCTTCGTTGTGGAAGGGGGAGCCCCGTGACAGGTCGGGGGTTCCCACCCCCAGGTCTCTCCAGCCCGGCTGCTCCACGAACGAGCCCTCCGCCAGGTGCAGCATGTCCGGCAGGAGGCCCAGGGGTGGAGGTTCCTCTTGGGCCTCCTCTTCGATGGAGGTGTTCGGGCCCACGGTCGAGGGCAGGAAGCCCACGTCCGAGGTGGACGCTGACGTGCTGGTCTCCGTGTCTCGGGGGTCCTCGGAGCTGAAGGAGTCCATCTGGGCAGTTCCTGACTGCGGCTCCGCAGGCCAGGGCCCCGAAGGTCACTGTCGGACAGGCAGCTGAGGACGGACGGGGCCCTTGACCTGTCCAGCAGCAAGGCCTGCTGTGCCCGCGGCTGCACAACAGACTGCAGACAGACAGACAGACAGGCCGGGCTCAGCAGCTGCCCTGGGGATCAGAGTGAGACCCCCAAGGGCGGCCCCCCGACATCTGCTCTGTGTACCCACAGCCGTGGGATGACGGCGGTCCACCAAGGTGCCTGGCACCCAGAAGCGCCGGTGAGAGCCTGGCACCTCTCCTATCCCACTCACTCACTCCTTTCCAGCCCCAGCCCGAGTCAGCTCGCAGTGAACCCTCACCACACCTCCCTGAGGGTGGCGCTCTTCTGCCCTTGGAGAAGCGAGGTGGACGCAAGGAAGGATGGACGTGTGGGCATTTTAATCCAGGCCAGCTGACACGAACTCTGACCCCCTCTGCTGTGCCCTCCCTCTCATCACCCAGACCAATGGCTGACGTTCCTACAGCACTGCCTGTTATTGCCAGGCATTCCAGTAAGCACTCCTCATGTACAAAGTCATTCATTTAATCTTCACAAAGCCCTATCGGGGCAGAGCTGTTGGTTTTATTCCTCCGATACAGAAATGGAAGTCCAGAGGGCCTGAGTGACTTGCTCGAGGTCACACAGCAGATGAAAGGCAGAGATAGATAGAATTTGGAGCCCAGGCCGTCAGGCTTCAGAGTCCATGCTCTTGACGGTAGATGACTCTGTAACCAAAGTACGCTGGGACCACCCTGGCCAGACAACCAAGTTTCCTCTCAATGCACAAGCTGCCTGGCTCATCTAAAGCTGCCTTCCCCACCTAAGGTCCAGAGGAGGGCGGCAGGGTGGTCCTGCTCCGCATGCCTGGACCCTCCCTGGGGCCTCGACACACACAGGGTGATGTGTATACCAGCTCATTTACTGCCCACTTGTTGGTAACGGCAAAAACTGAACCTCAGTATCTTGTTAAATAACGTGCGTTTTTAGCCAAATACGCGGCGCCAACATGACAGAGGTCTCCAGGGTGTCACCAGGGCAAAGGTTGCTGAGGGACGCAGGCTAGAGAGGCTGCATCTGCTCCCAGATGGCCTAGAGCCTCTCTGGAGGACCACGGAGGAAGGTGAGTAGGGGCGCTAAGGAGGGGACCCAGGCCCCGGAGGTCACAGGAGGCCCCTGGAGGTATCTCACGGCACACGAAGTCAAGCTATTACCTACTGGAAACACGTTCCAAAGTGCAAAACAAATGAGGCCAAGGCCGTGGCCAGGGTGGTAGAACCATCTGGGGAACCCCACCCCAGTCAAGGCCAGAACCAAGTCCAGAGGCCACAGAACAGAGGGCAGGCAGTGAAAAAGAAAAGGTACCCCAAAACACCCCCAAACAAGGGAGGCTGAGCCCAAAGCTTGCTTTAGCTGGAGGTGCACGTGCTGACCACGTGGGGAGTCACCCCCGCAACCCCCAAGCCTAGCCCGCCCACCACATCCCCGCCCAGGGAGGCTCACTCACCAGGTAGTATCTCTCCCGGAAGCTGGGGGTGTTTGGGGGTGTCCAGTTGTACAAGGAGCCCTTTCTGCTGCCTATGGAGAACTTGCCCTGGGGGCTGGGCGACACCAGGAAGCTCTCAGTATCAAATGGGCTAGAGAAGAGCAGAGGCCAGGGTGTCATTGATGTCCAGAGGCCATCGGACCAGAGACAGGACCAGGGGACTTGAGACAGAGGCTCGGTGTGGGGGCGGGGGAGGAGGACAGACACAGTGGAGGGACTCCAGGTCCCCAGCTCTGAAGCCTCCTGGAAACGTCTCAGATATCCACTGCCCCAAGGGTCCTTAGCCAGAGGGGCCGATGAATGACCCCTCTTTGGAGGCCCTTTGAGAAACTCAGCAGAGCAGCGGCGGACACTCAGAGCTGCCGTCTTCTGCATAAACCACGTAACTGCTCCCTCCAGGTTCCTCTTGGGTCAGAGGGCTCACAGTCCCGGGGGTAAGCTGCAGACCCGTGGGGGAAGACGGGAAGCGACCCTCCAGCCAGGCCCTTGCCTGTCCTTGGAGCTGCCACGGCTGGGTCAGCCCTCCCTGCCTCGTGGACACCAGCTTGCCTGTCTGCACGCTGGCCCCCCTCACAGCATCTAGAGCCCAGCCCAGCCACGAGGGCCCATGGCCCAGAGGCCCCGCCTGGATGCCTGTCCTGCCTGCCCAGGGCAGCTAAGGGCCAGCAGACGCCCGGGTCCTTGGACCTTCCTGACCTGGGGTTGCAGGGTGCTGCAGGGCCACCCTCTGCCCTGACCGCTTGAGTGGTGTGCTCCCCCCACTAGACAAATGCAGGCACCGAAGCAGGGGTGTCACTCGCAAGTCCACCCAGTTCACCCCCAGGGAGAAGGGACAGACTGCCCCAACTGGTCAGAACGGGCGTCAGAGTAGAGGAAGGGTGCGTCTGCCCCTTTGCTCCTGCAGCACCTACCTGCCCTGGGGAATCAGGAGAAGGGAATTTCCTTGAAACAAAAGGTTTCATTTGGGGATTAAAAAAAAAAAAAAGATCTCTGCTACCCAAACCCAAAACCTGTGGAAACCATCAGGATGGGATGTTCAGTAGAAAGCCCCACACTAGGCAGGGGTGCTTCCCACGAGCGCCCCCCATCCGGGGTGGTGGCCAGGGGGGCCGCAGGGGGACCGCTCAGCCCTGTGCCTGGTGGGCGCCAGGGTCAGCAGGAAAGGAGATGGTGGGTGTAGGAGGGTGGAGGTGGGTTTCTCCTGGGAACCCAGCCCAGGAGGCTGCCGTAAAGGGTCCTCGCCGGCCCCGGTCTTTAATAGCCACTAATTCAAAAGTGAAAAAAAGAGAGAAGAGAATTTAAACTCGGGGCAGGCGGCAGCATGGACAGGGCTGCAGAAAGAGGTCCCGGGCCCCTACCTGTCTGGGGGCAGCCTGAGGGCGGGGCCGCCCCGGGGCGGATGCTGGGGTGAGGTCAGGCCACCAGGGGGAGCCGGAGAGGTCTCTCCGCGGTCCTTGGGGAGGTGGGTTTGGGGCCGGCCC
>SJXQ01007853.1:94888-106420 GCA_006408695.1 Aepyceros melampus
ATCCCGGTACCCAAGGAAGGGGCCGAGCATGTGGCTGCACCCGGGACATGCTTGTTGACCAAACAGATAACCAGGAGCTCCATCTGTGGCCACGCACAGACAAGACCCACCCCCGAGGCCCAGGGAGAGGCAGGGAGGAGCAAGCGGACGAGGCCAAAGGGTGCGACAGGCGGCACGCTGCCTCCTTACTTCAGCCCCCTCTTCAGCGCTTCGAAGATCTTCTTCACTTGCTGAGGCTTGGGGTCCGAGCAGACGCACCCCTTCGCAGCGTGCCGTACGTCTTGGAGGATTTCGCAGGCATCCGAGACCTCACTGAGTTCCTGTGGACGGACTTTCTGTGAGAAGGATGGGGGCATCAGGGCGGGGGTCTGGGCACGGCCCTTCTCAGGGACAGGCCCTTCGGGAACGGTGGCCAGAGCCCCAGGCAGTCAGGAGACCTCACTGAGTCCTGCCTCCAAGCTGTGTGGTCTCAAGAAGGTTGTCAAGACTCCCTGGGACTCAGCTTCCTCATCTGCAAAATGAGCGCTTGAATTTGAAGATGAAAAGAACAGTAACAGTAACCTGATATGAGAAATTAGCTTAGAGTGAGCAATACAATCAAGCGGCCCGAATGCCAGTGCTGTCTGTCTGTCTGCGCTCTTCAGCAAGCTCTGTGCAGGCAGAGCAACATGGAGACCAAACCGCAGTCCAGTGGCGTTCCCAGGCTGGGCGCCCAGCATCCCTCCCCCTCCCTCTGTTAACAGCGCCTCAGTTTTCCTCCGGGGCATCTCCCCAGCCCTGCTCTTTATTCATGCAGTTTGGCGAGAGGTAGAGTGACAAATTGCTGCATGCATGAACAGGCACGCAGGGACACGCACGCGTGGACACGCACGCACATACATCCATAGGCATTCTGAGGCAAACCACTGTCCCCAGCCTGGATTAGTCAACGCATCCCTCCCCCCAAAAGAGAACTCCCCCTTCCTCGGCCTGCTCGGTGCACTGAGGAGCAAGCTCCAGGCTGGTGCCCTGGGACCACTCGGGACTGCTGAGCAGCAAGAGCTGGGACAGGCCCCCCTGGAGCAGACCGTCCACCGGCTCCATGCACTCAAGGGAAGGAGGGAGGAGTGACTGGTCTCATCTAAGACTCTGTATCTTGGGAGGTTTCTTTGTCAAAGCAACTCACTAATACACTACCCAAGCCTCAGTTTTTTCATCTGTATAATGGGAGATACAGCAGAACCTGAATCAGAGGGTAATGCTAAGAATTCTACCAAAGCAAAGGTTTGGCAGGGTGGGGTCTGTTGTAGGTGCTTAATAAATGTCCATTACTGTTAAAGTAATGGCATCCTATCTGTATCCTTTCCTGTAACACAGCCTGGAAGACAATGGGGGTTCAGTAAATACTGAACTAAGCTGGACGAGGGAAATGCCACATGTCAAGGGTGATCCTGGGGCCCTTGGCTGGACCTTGAAGGAAGAGCAGGAACAAAGGTACCCCCCCTCAAGAAGGGTGTTCCAGGTGAGCGGACAGACTGAGCAAGGGTGGAGAGGAGCCGGTGGAGTCGTGTGTGATGGGGGCGGTGGACCTGCAGGGCAAGGCTTGACTGAAGCAGAGGTGGGAAGATGCTGGGAGGTGCTGGACACGGGGCCCTGCCTGCCTTGGGGACCCCGGGGCAGTGTGGAGAGGAGAGCGTCAGGTCTTCAAAGTTCCAGCTTCAAAGACCTTAACAGTGGCAACTGAGATTCCCACAGAGCAGAGCAAACGAAGCCTAGCCACGGCTCCTAGGCCCCTAGACCCACCGACACCAGCCCCCCGTCGGCCCAGGGAGCCGAGTGATAAGACGCGGCAGAAGGGTACACGCTGAGCATCCGCTGTTGCCCAGCACTTGCTAAAGGCTTTGTATAAATATCGACTTGCACAACCACCCTAAGAGGCAGGTATTAACCCCTGCCAGACAGGGAAACTGAGGCTCAGGTGAGTGACTTGCCCCAGACCACGTCCCCCAGAGGTGAGGCCTCAACCATGTGCACACAGGCCCTCAGCCTGGGATCTAAGGATCCCAGGACTCCTTCAGGTTCCCGGAACCACGTGGAGGATTTGTGAGACTTCGATTTTCCCCTGACCACCGCCCCGCCCTGAAGGTTCTGCTCTGATAGGTCTGGGTGGAGCCTAGGGATCTGCGTTTCTAACATGTTCCCAGGTGCTGCCCAGCATGCTGGTCTGCCATCGGAGGACCCCTTTCTCAGGAGTTCTCCCTTTCTGCTTCGCTCAGAGCCATCCTCTTGATGGAAACCCAGCTCTAGTTCTCCCTGGACACCCTTCCCTTCTGCTGCCTTTTCGGGGTTTCACATCAAGGGCACAGGCTCATTCATTCATTTGAACACTCACAGAGTGGGGCTTTCTCTGAGCCAGGCACCTCGATGGGAGCCAAGGGGCCAGAGGCCTAATCTTGGAGGCTCAAGATCTGCAGGGGATGGGGTGGGGGCTTGGGGTCTGGAGAGCAGGCAGGAAGCCAGCAGGACAGAGCTCCAGCTCCTTCACCAGGCCTGGGAGCAGGCCACTGGGCCACTGATGAGCCCTGGTCCCCGCGAGGGCTGGCAGGGCACTAGGCTGCCTTCCCAGTCTAGTCCGGACGCTGCCCGCTCCATGGACGGTCACAGAGACCTGTGATCGACTCAGGAGCGCTATCCTGCCCTCCTGCCGGCGGGGACCAAGCCCCAAGCCCCAAGCCCCGTGCTTCCCCAGCATGGATGCCGCATCACAAACCAGTGTGCCTGAGATACAGATCCAGCCTTGCCCAGGCAAGCTGAGAACTCGGTCCCAAGGATGCTGTGGGAAAGAAGGATCTGGAACCCCGCCCTGGAAACCTCGGGGCCTCGCCAAGCTAGAAACTCATATCATCTCTTGGGACACAGCTCCTGGTCAGCTGCCCATGTCCAAATCCTAACCCCAGAGATCACGGGTACTTAATCTGCTGGAGCCTCAGTTTTCCCATCTGTAAAAGAGGGATAATGAGAGGGCACGTCCCACAGAGTTGTCATGGGATAGTCATTCACTCAGGAAATATTTACTCAGCTCCTGGTATGCACCAGATGCCATTCCAGGAGCTGGGACTAGGACAGTGACCAAAACAGTGACAAAACCTCCACGCTGTGAGCTGCCTGCCAGCTGGGGGGAGGTCGTGGGAGGCAGTAGCAAGCACAGACTCTGGAGCCAGGGATACCATCTGGCTCCCCCAGTTTTAAGCTCTGTGACCTTGGGGAAATTACTGGGTCTCTCTGTGCTTCAGTTTTCTCATCTGTAAAATGAGGACCAGAGGAAGGGTTGCTGTGAGAGTTAATAAATGAAAGAGATTCAAGCAGTTCCCAGGAAAGAGTAAGTGGTATATACATGCTGGAGTTAATAAGGTGACTTTCTAAAGTACACACATGGTTCATATCAGACAGCAGCTGTTTGTTGTTTCGCTGCTAGGTCGTGTCTCAGCACGACTTAGCCCAACGGACTCTTTTGCCTCCAGGCTCCTCTGTCCATGGGATTCTCCAGGCAAGAACACTGGAGTGGGTTGCCATTTCCTTCTCCAGGGGGTCTTTCCGACCCAGGGATGGAACCTGCGTCTCCTGCACTGGCAGGGGGTTCTTTATCACTGAGCCACCTGGAAAGCCCACAACTATACTCCAATTCAGAAGTTATCAGATAGTGCCTAGAGCCCAGAAAAAACAAAGGCCGGATAATGAATTTCACCAGGGTGACCAGGGAAGGCTCCCCCGTTCAGGCCATGCTTGACCAGGTAACGTGCATGGAGCCCTGGCTTGGAGCCTGTCACATCAGTAGCGCTCACCCCTGCACCTGCTGTGGCTGCTATTCACACACTGTGTGTCACAGTGTATGTGACACTCTGCACGTGACACTCTGCACAGCCCAGGAAGGGGCTCTGTGCCTTGCTCTCCCACCCTCCCGGACGCCCCGTCACCCACCTCTTAGCACACAGCCTCCGCAAAGTTGCCATCTCCAGGCCGGTAGGGACAGGCAGGATTGTAGCCTCGAGAGAAGCAGGTTTCAGACAGACTAGGGCCCCCGGCCGGAGAAGGCAATGGCAACCCACTCCAGTACTCCTGCCTGGAGAATCCCAGGGACAGAGGAGCCTGTTGGGCTGCCGTCTGTGGGCTCGCACAGAGTCGGACACGACTGACGCGACTTAGCAGCAGCAGCAGCAGCAGGGCCCCAGGCAGGTGGGCAGGCAGGCAGGTGCGGTGGGCACGCCGCTAGGAGGTGGGGCTGCAGGAGCCCCGCTCACCTGCCAGCTCCCAGGGGCCACAGTCCCCGGCGGGTGCACACCCTGGCCGGCCCCGCTTCCATCCACCTGGAGGCTCCCTGCCCTCAGTCTGCAGCTGTGCCTGAAAGCACGGGCTCCCGGGGAAGCTCTGTGCCCGGTGGCCACTCCAGGGTCAGCAATGCAGCCTCTGGATGGTGAAATCAGGTTGCACGTCTGGCCCAGTGTCACAACCAGCCAGCGCAGGGAGCACCCTCCAGGGGCGGATGTTACACTAGCCCTGGGAGGAGTCAGTAAATATTAAACACCCCCAGCATGCCAGACAAGCTTCCAGATGGGCACGTGCGGCCCACTGGACCCACCCCTCACGGGAGGCCGCTGGGCCGGTCGGTCTGCCCTGGGTTGTTGAGAAACATCGGCGGCCCCAGGTGCATGACTGCTCCAGGTGCAGGATCCGGAGGCGCGCGGGGCTGGCGATGGGGCAATAAGCAGTAGTATCGACTGGACATGTTTCGGGTGAAGACTCAGAGCCTGCTGCAAGCTCACCTTTCCTCCCGCGTCCGTGGTACTCAGTGCCCGGTATGAAGACAGACACGCACACGACACCCGCCGCAGTCAGGTCTGCTCTGGGAGCTCCCTGGGTGCTAGCCCGTGTCTCCCGACATCTCTGAGCTCTAGCCCCCATCGGTCCTTTCTCTAGTCTCCTCTCCTCGGAAATCAAGGGCTGGTGCTTAGTTTTCACACTGACATTTCTCAGGCATGTCAGTGGAGGAACTCCCAAGGTGAAAGGGACATCGCAGCAGATCCTGGCTCGGGAGGGTCCCTGCCCAACAGCCTGGGGGAGGAGAGACCTGGCTGAGGAATGGCAGGAAGGGGTTAAGAGCAGCCCTGCCTGTCAATCAGGGCAGAAAGGGGACAGTATCAAGACCTGGCCTTCTTCACCTCCCCACCTTAGTATATATGCCTTATTTTATAATATATTATTATGTATCAATATTTATTACACATGGCCTAGTTATATTAACAATAGTCCTTCACACCTTAGTGGAAAATTTCCAGATTACTTCCGCAAGTAAATTCTTTGATTATGCAATTAAAAAAAAAATGTCCAGAGTCAAAGGTGCTGGGGCAGGAATGTGGGCTGGGGACACCTAAGTGGAGCCCGGCTCTCCTGTTGTCCCGTCTAAGGTTATTTTTGCCTGACCCACCCCCAGTGCCGAGCGCCTTGGCGAGCAGCTCTGTTTCAGCCTGGTTGGATTACCTGGGCCATTAAGCCAGCAGGTGCAGCCTGAAACCCGATCCGGACCCAGAGCCAAGGGTCCGGACCCCTGGGTGCAGGACAGGGACCGGAAGTTAAAGACCTGCTGCTTCCTGTTGTTGCAGGCAGCGTCTCCCCCACCCCTGGCGAGGGGACTGCAGAGGGCGAGGCCCAATGGTTGCCACTCAGGAACTTCAGACCCCATCCAGGGCACATCTCCTCTGGAACTCCCTGTGAGGTGAGAGGGGCTGGACGAGGACCTGGGACATTTACAGCCACCGAGGCCATCTCTCTCAGACTGGGATACAGGTTCTGCAGGCATCTGGTCAAGACAGCCTTGCTGATGACCACTGAGCTCTAGGGTCAACAGGTCAGATCTGCTCAGTTCTCTTTCTGCCCAGAGACCCCAGGAATCCAGGAGAGGCCAGCAAGAGCCTGGGGAGCCCCCTTGGCGCACTCTGTGCAGAGCTCCCAGTGGGGCCTGAAGGGACATTTGCCATGTATACAGGGAGTCTGGGGGCCCCCAGAAGCCTCGCAGAAGAAGAGCTGCTGGCAGGACGGGGGACAGAATCGGTGATGAGGCAGGGCAAGAGAAAGCACAGGACCCTTCGGTCAAAACTTGCTAAGGATTTTGGGGTCGTGACAGCAGAGTGTGAACTGTGAGCGCGGGCAGCCGGCCTGGCCGCAGGGTCCACAGACCCCTCCCTGCTGCAGAGCCCAGGGACAGATCCCCCTTAGTTCTTCTGTAGAAGTCAGAGGAAGGCGCCCTCCTGGAGGCCCAGCCGCACACTCAGCTCCACTCACGTTCAACCGGGATGGGTCCCACGGGCGGGAGGCCCCAGGGGACATGCACAGCTGTCCTTAGCAGCCCTGTACAGACCCCAGGGGTGGGGGCCCGGTGAAGCCCAGAAAGAGGCAGCTCAAACATGACTGGGTGCAGAAACTCTCTGCAGCATTTATGGAGCACCCACCGTGTGCCGTCCTCATTGCTCCTAGCCCCTCTCTGCAGCATTTATGGAGTGCCCACTGTGTGCCTCTCTCATTGTCCCTAGCCCCTCTCTGCAGCATTTATGGAGCGCCCACTGTGTGCCGTCCTCATTGCTCCTAGCCCCTCTCTGCAGCATTTATGGAGCGCCCACTGTGTGCCTCTCTCATTGCTCCTAGCCCTTCTCTGCAGCATTCATGGAGCGCCCACTGTGTGCCTCCCTCATTGCTCTTAGCCCCTCTCTGCAGCATTTATGGAGTGCCCACTGTGTGCCGTCCTCATTGCTCCTAGCCCCTCTCCGCAGCATTTATGGAGCGCTCACTGTGTGCCTCCCTCATTGTCCCCAGCCCCTCTCTGCAGCATTCATGGAGCGCCCACTGTGTGCCTTCCTCATTGTCCCTAGCCCCTCTCTGCAGCATTTATGGAGTGCCTACTGTGTGCCTTCCTCACAGGGGCACCCACAGGGTCCCTCCTCAGAGGCTTAGCGTCAGGGGTGCTGGTGCTAACTCCTGAGACTTTGGCCACATTTCTCCCCATCTTGAGGCCTCAGTTTCCTCTGCGCCAGCCCGTCCGTGGCTCCCCTCATGCTGTGCATGTCCCAAGAGCCCCCATCAGGTCCCCTCCCTTCCTGAGCACTGTCTCCCAGGCCGGCAGCATGCCCACTTCCTGCCCCTCAAAGCTCATTCCCACTCCAGGGCCTTTGCACCACTCTCCCGCTGCATGGAAGGCCTCCCCATCCGCACACCCTCTCTGCAGTGCTCGACTCCTCTCCCCTCCAGCCTTCACTGAACTGGGTCCCTCCTCCCTGTAGCCCCCGCTGCCTGCCTGCCTGCCCTGCTCTAACTCCATGACACCTGCCTCCAGCTGCACCCACCCCAAGTGTCATTGGCTTAGAGGGTGAGGCCTGGGACAGGGCCAGACAGAGTCGGTGTCCAGAAATACGTATGGAATGAATTAGGGGTTCCTTAGAGTTTCACCGGACCTCAGCTGGTAAAGAATCTGCCTGCAATGCAGGAGACCCCAGTGTGATTCCTGGGTCGGGAAGATCCACTGGAGAAGGGAATGGCTACCCGCTCCAGTATCCTGGCCTGGAGAATTCCACTGACAGAGGAGTCGGGCGGGCTACAGTCCATGGGGTCATAAAGAGTCGGACACTAACTGAGCAGCTTTCCTAAGGGTGCTTCCGGGATTTCAAAGCTGGCGCACCTCGGAACCGAGGAGCTGAGCGGGGTGAGGGAGCTGGGAGGGCCTGACTGCAGGGCCCAGCCTCACGGCGGTGGGGGCCCCCTTCCCCACCCCAGGACGCGGCAGTGAAGCTCAGGCCCCTGAGACTAAGCAGGACCGGGCCAAGTGAAGGAGGGCGGGGAGGGTTCCGGGTGGAGGTGGGCGTGGGGCTGAACAAAGGCCTGGAGGGGGCAGAGATGCCAGCGCGGGCTCACGGTGCAACAGGCCGGCGAGGCCTGGGGGACAGGACTGGACTCTGGGTGGGACGGGAGTCCCTGAAGGGTCTCGGGAGGGGAGCGCCGTGGTGAGCTCGGGTGGCTGACGGGGTCACCGGTCCACCAGGCCCTGCGCCCTGCTCAGCTACCGTCACGGCCACTCGGCCAGCCAGCGGGCGGGCCCCTCAGGATGCCAGGGCCGGCAGGTCCATGGCCCCAGGAGCAGGAACACACCTTGCTTCCAGGCACTCCCTGCGGTTGGGGGAGACGTCACGGAGCCAGCTGTCGTGAACCCGCTTCCGGGGGTGAGTGCCGACCAGGCCTGTCTCTGCAGAGGCCGCTCCACCTGCCTGGAAACCTCCCACAAGCCCCTGCCGTGTGCCAGCCTGCCCCAGCAGTCGCCACGTGCCGCCTCCCTGTACCCACATGGCAAGCCTGCGAGGGAAGCACACTGGGCCTCCCCACTGGGCACATGAGGAAGCCAGGCTCAGGGAGGTGAAGTCATTGCCCCAGGTCACAGGTGGCCCTGTTTCCTGTTCTGTCAACCGGGAAGGACACTCTATCCCAACCCCGCCTCCAGGAGACTAAGTTCCAACTCTGAATCTGTCTTGCTGGGTGGCCTTGGGTGAGTGGCTCCGCCTCTCTGAGCCTCAGTTTTCTGATCTGCCAAGTGGGCCTGATAAACTCAGGCAGATGATACCTGTTTGGATCCTAAGCAAATTAGAGGCCTCTCCCAGCACTGAGTCTCGCGCGCGCGCACACACACACACACACACATTGCCCTGGGCTGCAGGGCTGGCATGAGTGAGAGCCTCAGGGCCACCGGCAGCAGAGAAAAACGCCCTCACCACCCTCCTCCCCAGTCCTTGGCCTTCAGACAAGCCTCCCCCGCGCGGCGTGGGCAGAACTTACGCGATCCTCCGGCTCTGGGCGCTGCTGAAGCCCGCGAAGGAGGCGCTCCGGCCCACGACCCCCACGGTCCCCGCGTCCCCGGAGGACAGGAACCGCACCCTCACCGACATGGTGGTCACCTGCAGGGAGAGGGCTGGACAGTCAGCCTCGCAGTGGCACCTGGCGAATGCTGACCACAGGCCGACCACCCTCCACCAGGGCTCCCAAGGGACCGGCAGTTGGGGGGAGGCAGCCATGCTGTGCCCAGCTCACAGATGAGAACACTGAGGCTCGGTGAGGTTGCGAGAGCAGGAGCTAGATGGGAACTGGGTCTCTCTCTGCACTCTGCGCTTGGGTTCTCAGCGCCTGTGTGATGCTGAGTCCTTGTGCAGGGGGGGTCCAGCAAGTCCTGAGCCAGCTCTTCTCACCGCCCCTCTGCCAAGAATCCCGACCCCCTCCACAAACTCCCACAGAGCATCTCCTGTGAGCCAGACACCGAGCAAGGCGGGCCAAGCCCTCGCCCTCCGGGGCTCCCAGTCCAGCCAGAGGCTAATGAGCCACCGGGGACAGGAGAGTGTCCCTAGTGGAGTGATGGGGGTACTGGACCCACCCATGGAAAAGGCGACCAAGAACTGGAAGGCAAGGCTGAGGAGGGAAGAAGGATAAAGTGGGGCGGGGGGAGGGGGGCGGGAAAGGGCGTTGAGGCAGGGGAACAGCACAGGCAAAGGCCTGGAGGCACAGAGGACCTGGTGTAACCCAGGATGGGCAGTTCAGTGGACAGGGATGTGGCCCCAGGTGAGGCTGGAGAGGCCAGCAGACCACAGCCCAGAGGGGCCTCAGCGGCCCCAGGGAGGGCTCTAGCCTCGCAGTTGGCTGAGGGTAACTGGGAGCTATGTGAGGTTCTGACCAGAAGGTGATGAAGCCCAGTTCACAGAATGACGGGCCGCTGATATCGGAGGCTCCCAAAAGCCCCCGGTCCGCTGTCTTGTCTCTGACCCAGCTACAGCGAGGCCGGCCTAGAACCCTGACTGTCTTTTCCTTTCTCCAAACCATCTTGAGACTGGAAAAAAAAATGCCATTACCTCCCTGGGGAATAACGCCAACTGTCTTCCAGCACAATCGGAAAGTTCTCCTGCATATCTAACCTAAATCTCTGCTGCTACAGTTTCATACCTCACTCTTCGGCCAGGGTGGGGTCAGTGCTAGGATTCCAGGGACCCCACTGGCCTGCGGGGGGGTCTGCCCCACCGCGTCAGCTCCTTCCTGCTCCCCCTCGGTGAGGCCCCTCCTTCCCACAGCCCCCGACCCAGAGGCTGAGTCCAGATTCCACGTCTCTGCCCACCCTGGGGGCTCTGGCTGGAGCAACATTCTCCTCGGGGCCACGCCTGTCCCATGTCTGGTCCTGCACTTTGTCTGTAGCCCCTGACATAGGCTCCAGAGCCCTCACTCTGAACCCCCTGGAAGATCAGTGTAGCCCCACAAGCTTCCTCCTCCTCCAACACCCCTCACACCCCTCAGCCTCACACCCGCTGTGCGTAGGTGAGCGCTGGAAACCAAAAAGCCAGACCTGGGCTCAAATCCCAGCTGCAGCTGGGCCACTCCCTGGCTCTGGGCCTCAGTGATCACATCTGTAAAATGGGAATTCAGAAAAGGATCAGGAGACAACGGACTGAACAGCACATAATGTGAAGTAGACACCGGAAAGAGCTGGTTGTCTGTGCGGCGGTCAGCTGACCGAGACCCCAGCCTGGAGACCCTGATGCTGGGGCAGGTGAGCCAAAGAACAACCCCTGGCCCAGACGGCGGAAGCAGCAACGGTTTGCTGAGCACACATTGCGTGGCGAGCCCCAGTGCCAGGGGCTGTCCCACCGTATAGACCTGTGACCCGCAGCCAGGTGTACGGACAAGGACGTGGGTGCAATCTGGCGGTGGAGGCAATGTTTATTGAATGCTCGTAAGTGCGCGAAGTGCCTAAGTGAATTATCTTATTAGCGCCACACAGCCCTCTTGGCGTAGGAGCTACCTAGCTCAGCAGAGGAGGAAACTGAGGCTCAAAGAGACAAGCGAGCCCAGGGACCCAGCCAGGAAGCGACAGAGCCAGGCTGAGGACCCAGGAGTTCTCAGACACGGACGCAGATGCCAGTACCTCTCAGGTATGTGGTCAGGCATCCCCCACTCTGGGGGCTCACCCCAGCCCCACGGGGGGACCCCCAGGACCCCCACAGTCCCTACCTGGACTGCACTGCTGCCAACCTGGACCAGCTCGCAAGAGTCGAAGGTTAAATTGTCAGAATGTTGGTAGCTTGAAATCAGCCGTGACAGAGTGAAGTGCAGTGTGGAACTGGGCAAGCGCTACAAATTAGGTTTTGAGGGTTTTTTTTTCCCCTGCCGGCTGTTAAACTTTTATCTGTAGGCTGCTGCCCCCACCGATATCAGCACAGGCTCTGGGTGGCACTGGAACCTCCTCAAACTGCCAAACATCCTCTCCCTCCACCCCAGCCAAGCTGGGTGAGGGAACAGGAGGGAGCAGGCAGGGGGACCCCCAAGGTCAGCAGCTGGGGCGTGCCCGCCCTGAGGGTTGGGACCTGAACGCCTTCCTGCCACCCTTCCCCTCTGCGCCCCCCACCCTCCCTCCGTGGCCTTCTAGGGCCTTCCTCCAGCCTCCCTCTAGTCCTCCACTTCAGGAAAAAAGAGAAAGACAATTGC
>SJXQ01007853.1:117723-132383 GCA_006408695.1 Aepyceros melampus
TGGCCTTCCAGGAGACCCCCCTCAGCTTAAATTAACCGGAGTCTTTTGCACCAGCTCACAACAGAGATGGCCAAAGTCTCTCCCAGCAGACTTGTGTCAGTAAAACTGGGAAAAATGAAAGAACTGGAGCAGTGTCCAGCACGGGATGAAAGCGATTTTAGGAGAAGAGCGGAAGTTTTTAAAAACTTATCGGCACAAATGTATCTAGAAGAAATGCTAAGACCCTCGAGAATTCTTGGGGATAGTGCATGGGGGTGGGGGGCAGGGATGGCTCGCTGGGGTCTCAGGCTCTGGTTAATATTAAGGGGGAGAGCACCTGGAAGATGTGGGCACCCAGGGCATCCACGAGTCCCGGGCGTGGTGTGTGGAGATGAGGGTCGTGATGACCGCTCCTTGACACACAGCCCTCTGGACTGCATGGCCCCTCTTTCGGCCAGAGCATCGCCGACTGGGCGGACGCCCTCCTCCGCCGCCGGTCCTTCCTGCACACATGCTGTTTTGATTCTGCGCCCCCTCAGTCTTGCCTCGCTTTCCTGCCTAATGAGGTGAGCTTCACCCGGCCAGGGGCAGTTCCTGTAAACGCCGCAGCTTCGATGACCCGACGGGGTGAGTGTGCAGGGAAGCGCTCCCCCAGGGCTGGGCTGGCTGGAAACAGATGCTTCGTCCTTTCCAAGGACGGTAATGAGGTCTGAGGGTTCTGACGGCAGGCGGGGGAGCTGTGGGCGCCAAGAGCCCACAGCTGGCTTGGGGTCAGAAGATCTGGGCTCCAGCCCCAGACACGCTAACGAGGCGTCCATCTCTCTCCTGGACACCTCACAGCATCACTGTCAGGCTCCAGGCGGATCGCAGATGTAGTCAGTCTGAAAACCACGATGCTCTGAGTAACAGGAAGTACCACTGTTCCTGTGGCTATAATTTGGTTATTATTAGAACCTAAGGGGACTTCCCTGGTGGTCCAGGGGTTCAGACCTTGCCTTCCAATGCAGTGGATGTGGGTTCGACCCCAGGTCGAGAAACTAGATCTACATGCCTTGCGGCCAAAAAACCAAAACATAAAACCAAAGCAATGCTGCAACCAGTTCAGCAAAGATTTTAAAAATGGTCCACATCAAAAAATCTTTAAAAAAAAAAAACCCAAACCTAAGATCTTCCATGATGGACGATCCCAGGGGACTTTGAGCTTGAGTGAAATCCTCTGCCCTTTTTGAGCGTGGGCAGAACCTGGGAATACCAGGAGACACTACCTCTGTGAGTGTGTCACCATCTGTGACAAAGGGGAGGTTATCCTGGGCAGGCCTGGCCTTCTCAGGGGAGCCCCGAGGCAGGACTGGCCCCTCCAGCCAGAAGAGGTTTAAAGCAAGAGAGGGATTCGGTGTGAGAGAGTCTCTATGGATGGCTTTGAAGATGGAAGGCCACGTGGCAAGGACACCAGAGGCCTCTGGAAGCTGAAAGTGGGCCCGGCTGACAGCGAGGGAGGAAGCAGAACTTTAGTCCTCTGTGTGTGCACGTGCCTGCTCAGTCGCTCAGTCGTGTCTGACTCTGTGCGACCGCATGGACTGTAGCCCACCAGGCTCCTCTGTCCATGGGATTCTCCAGGCAAGAGTCCTGGAGTGGGTTGCCATTCCCTTTTCCAGGGGATTTTCCCGACCCAGAGATCGAATCCGGGTCTCCTGCATTGCAGGCGGATTCTTTACACTGAGCCACTGGGGAAGCCCATAGTCCTGTGACCACATGGAACTGAATGAGGTCAACAAGAGCAGTCTTGGAAGCGGATTTGTCCTTAGACGGTCCAAACGGGAACTCGGTCTACCCACTGTCTCCAGTACCAACCGCTGTTCTCCAGAGCTGGGAGCCCTGCGTGGGGCTGCGTTGCGCTTGCTGGGTTCCTGGCAATTCGTTCCATGGCAACAGAAACCCGTCTGCCCCCGTGAAAGTGAGTGTTAACTGCTCAGTCACATCCATCTCTGTGACCCCATGGACTGAGGCCCCCTTCCCTTATGAAGGAGGCCTTAAAGCGGAAACCTCCTACACCGTCTCCCTCCCATGTGGCCTGGTCAGCAGAGATGAGGTTGGACTCCTGACTGGACCTCTCATTGGCTGTGTAGGGTGGGCTGCAAGACCTCCCTCAGGGCTCAGGACCTCAGTTTGCTCATCTCTGGAATGGGGATGGAAATTAAATGCAAGTAAAATATCAGAGTTCCCCTGGTGGCTCAGTGGGTAAAGAATCCACCCACAATGCAGGAGACGCAGGTCCAGTCCCTGGGTTGGGAAGATCCCCTGGAGGAAGAAACGGCAACCCACTCCAGTGTTCTTGCCTGCGAAGATCCCATGGACAGAGGGCCTAGTGAGCAGGAGCATGTAGGAATGGAAAGCACCAGAGCGGAGCAGGTCTCAAGGACACACAGTAGATGCCCAAGAAACACGAACATTGTACATGTCAGTGACAGGCGTCAGCCGACAGGGACATGCCATTTTGAAAGCCTTGGCCCACTGTGGCCCATTTTGGCAAAGCAATAAAGGTATTATTTTCTACTCTATCACCACCCCCCAAAAGAAATCAGCCAGCTGCTGACAAAGAGCGTTGAGTCTGGGGTCATGAGAGCCCTGCCCCCACACCACGGGCACAGGAATGAGCCCCAACCAGGTCCTGGGGGTCAGGACTGAAGGCCACAGCCTTGGAGACAGGGTGGTAGGTGCCCAGTGTTCTTAGTGGGCTGCAGGCCATGCCTGGAGCTCTGAGCACCTCAGAGCCTGGCACACACTGGGAGTGCTGCCCACCTCAAGACCCCCTTCGCTCCAGCTTCTCCGAGGGGAGTCTGGCCTCACTCTGGTCCCCTCAGTCTCAGTGAAGCTGAAGTCCAAGGCCCGTGCTTGGCCGCGAAGCCCGGCCACCCCCACCCCAGCCTCCATCAGCCCTCCCTCTTCTGCGCCCACTGACCCCAGTTCCAGCCACACCAGGCTGGTGGGGCTTGGGCGGTGGAGATGGTAAGTTTCCAATTAATCACAGCTGGGGACTTCCTTGGTGGTCCAGTGGTTAAGAATTTGTCTGCCAAGGCAAGGGACAGGGTTCGATTCCTGGTCCGGGAAGATCCCATGGGCCTCGGGGCAACAAAGCCCAAGGGCCACCATATGCCCAGAGCCTATGCTCCACGACTAGAGAGGTCACCGCAGCTGAGAGCAGCCTCGACTCGCCGCAACTAGAGGAAGCCTGCAAGCGGCAACAAAGACCCAGCACAGCCAATAAATGAATAAATAAAATTTGAAAAAAGAAGGCAGTCAAGGAGAAGGACTGCTAACTTAGCCCCTCCTTCCCACCGTGGCTTTAAATGAAAAACAAACAATCATAATTTGCCTGCTAGGGATGCCAGTCGATCATAGTGAAGTACCATCTGACATCCACTAGGATGGCCATAATCCAAGAGATGGACAATAGCAAGCGTGGAGACCCCGGGGCCCTCAGACACTGCTGGTGGGCACGCAGGATGGCACAGCCGCCTAGGAAGACCGCGTGGCAGTTCCCCCCAAAGAGTTAAACACAGACTTAACATATGACCCAGCAATCCCACTCCCAGATATATCCCCAAAGGAACAAAAACATATGTCCTCACAAAGCCTGTACGCAAATGTTCGCAGCGGCGTTATTCCTAAGAGCCAAGAAGTAAAAACCACCCAAATGTTCATCAACTGATGAAAGATAAACAGAGTGTGGTGCATTGACACAATGGGATATCTTCCAGCCATCTGAAGGGATGCAGCACAGATATATGTTACAACGTAGATGACTCCAGAAAACATGCAGACGAGAAGAAGGCAGACATAAAAGGCAACGCGCTATGCGACTCCATGTACATGAAGAGCCCCGAACAGGCAAATCCAGGGAGACAGGAGCCAGACCAGTGGTTGCCACAGTCGAGGCCGGAGGAGGGTGGGCACGACGGCTCACGTGTCCAGGCTGTCTTCTGGGGCCCCTGAAACTGTCCTGCGGACTTCCCTGGCAGTCCAGTGGTTAAGACTTCACCTTTCCGATGCAGGGAGTGTGGGTTGGATCCCCGGTCAACCCACATGCCTCTTGGGCAAAAAACCAAAACTTATGCAGAAGTAAGTAGTAACAAATTCAATAAAGACTTTAAAAATGGTCTACATGGGGCGGTGGGGGGGGGGAGGGGGGAAGAATCTTTGATTAAAAAAAAAAAAAAAAAACTGTTCTGGAGTTGGATTGTGGCAATGGTTGGGAAGATCCCCCAGGGGTAGGAAATGGCAACCCACACCAGTATTCTTGCCTGGGGAAGCCCGTGGACAGAGGAGCCTGTCGGGTTACAGTCCAGGGGGTCAGAAAGAGTGGATACAATGGTTGGAGAACTTCATGAAAAGGCTAAAAGCCCCTGAATTGTACACTTTAAACGGTGCACTTTATGGTATGTGAATTATGACTGAATTTTTTTAACAGAGATTTTTGTTTTTAAGTCCTGAGAGCAGCCCCCCTTGCGTCACCTTGCCTGGGTGACCTGGTCAAGCCTGCAGCTCCCCATCTGTGAACCAGGACTAACCACAGCGCTGCCTTGTGGGTCCACTGGCATCACAGAAGAAAAGGCAGGCAAGCTGTGCTCAAGGTGAACGGAACTCCTGTTAGGACGAGTCCCAGGACAAGCGCACACTTGGGGTGGTCTCCCGAGGGGCCCCCTGCCTGGTGGCTGCCCCCACCTTTCCACCCCCGCTGCCTGGGTCCCCTGTTCCCTCTGCCTGGAATGTCCTGCTCGGCCACGCTCGGCAGGTCCAGACTCGCCCCTGCCATCAGTGTCAGCGTTGCCCTCACCAGCAGCCTCCCCTCCGACCAGATCTCCCTGACCCATCAGAGCCTCGGAAAAAACCACCTCCTTCTGGAAGCCCTTAAAGGGAACCTATGAGCGCAGAGTGAGTCACGCGGATGAGCTTTCATCTCCTGAGTCAGGCTCTGGGCAACTCTAGGTGAAGGGTCACGTCTGATTTTCATACATCCCAAATTTCACTCATTGATCACCTTTACAATTTCCCCCATGTCTGAGGACCACCTGTATTTCGATTTCCTTAATACCTTTCCAAAAACTAGAAAAAATTATAAAGATGCTTTTCAAACTGTAAGTGAAGACCTAGTGTCGTTTGCCATCAATAGTAATATAAACAGTAACTGCAAAATATTCATACTGAACACAATGTCAAGTTCAAGCGCTGGTAGGCATATTGACGATAAGTAGAGACTTTCTGGTTGGCATTATCAGAACTGAAAGATACTTGAAAAGGGACTTAGGCATGATCCATGAGTCACTGTTACTGAATTTCTGGGCCTCTTGAACCATCTCCCCTCATCTCCTGCAAGCTGTTACTTAACATCTCCTTTCCTGGCCCCTCATCTAAGTGGGACCACCCCTGCCCACCTTTTCCCAACCACCCATCCCAGCTTTACTTTATCTCCTTAGCATTTAATACCATCTGATATTCCTACAGGCTACATCTTCCTTCTCTGTCTGTCACCCCAGCTAGAATCCAGGCCCTAAGAAGCAGTTTCCTGCTAACAGCCCAGCCTCCCCAGAAGGTGCCTGGTTCTTAGGAGGCTTCAGTAAGAATCTGCCAGATGGATGGATCTGGTATCTCCAGTGGCTTTGTACTATCTTAACACTAGCTTTGTATCAAATCTTACATACAGGAGATGGCCCAGTAAACAACTGTTGAGTGGGCCAGTGAATGAATGAATTCATCAATCGACACATTTTTGCCTGGAGAGTGAAGTTCTCCGTTTTTGAGATAATCCAGACTTCTTTGTGTGTATATGTTTTCAAAGTCCCTGATTCTAAATTCTTCCTGCAGATCGTCTCCAGGACTCAAGGAATGAGGCGGCTTTGCCAAGAACAGAATTTGAATTCTCAGGCCTCCAGTTTAGATTAAGCAGAGACGGTTTACTGGGAAAAGAAAGTTGGGGATCCCAAGAAGTTGTGGGGAGATCTAGAGAGCCGTTCCCAGAGCCAAAGCCCTCCGTGCCCCTCTGCCCAGTGCCCCTGGCACCCTGCCGAGCTGGAGAAGCCAGCCAGACATTCAGGCACGCTGCAATTACTCAGGGATCCTAAGTACATCAAGATGGGTGCACTGACGCGAGCCACTGGAGAGGATCTGGAATGAATTGGGGGGTTGTTAAGATTACCGATTTAAGCCTCTCCTCACAGGAAAAATATTTATTTCACTGAGCTCTGCTCTTTGGAAGCTGCGCCTGTAACAGTCTGCATCGATCTAGCAGAGTTTTGGCTACTGCTGGGTTTTGTCTCCTCTTCTGGGGGGGGGAGGGGTGTGTGTGTGTGTGTGTGTGTGTGTGTCCATGATTATTAAGCAATCAGCCAGAACGCACAGCCAGGACACTCTGCTCTACTTTAACCAGAAAAAAAAAAAAAATGGACACAAACTGAGTTCGTGGCAGGAGACACAAGACCTGGAGGTTTTATCTTCAAAGATGCCTGCTTGCAACAGGCAGCTGCCTGTTTCTTTTCCTGTTTATCTGATATGCGCTCCCCCCACCTCTGGCTTTGGAGGGAAAAATACAGACAAGCATAGGGAAAAAAATAAAATTAACTCCCTCCTGCGCTTCCAGGGAGCACGATTATTTTCTAGGGCACCGTGCTCTTCCCATACTCTTTGGAGCCCAGGGGCCTGGGTTAGAATCTCCACTTTCTGGCTGTGTGACACTGAAAGTCACCACTTGGATCCTCTGTTTCCTCATCTGTAAAATGGGGTAATAATAGTACCCACCTCTTGGGGTTGTTGGGAGGAGTAAGAACTTCGCAGAGTTTCTGGCACAGAGTAAATACTCAATAAATGTTACATATTTTTATAGGATCAATATAGTCAATATTTATACCTTCTTTTGCATGAAAGGGTGGAGCACATACAGTTTCTCATTTCACTATTCTCATCAGCATTTTTACTGACGACAAAATAGTCCATTACAGGACTCGTTGTTCAGTCGTGTCTGACTCCTTTGCAACCCCTATGAAGTGTAGTCCGCCAGGCTCCTCTGTCCATGGGATTTCCTAGGCAAGAATAACTGGAGTGGGTTGCCATTTCTTCCTCCAGGCCATGACAGGACTACACCAGCCTTATTTTTTTCACTGTTCCCAATGGACAGAAATAGAGAGGCCTCCACAATATTACAAAGATGGCTGTGACAGACTTCTCCAAATATTGGTCTGCAATTGATGTTCTTTAGGATGAGTTCTCAGAAGTGGAATTATTGAGTCAAATGGTATGAACACTTCCAAGAACCTCAATACATCATATTTAGCATTGCAAGTCATTTCCAGAAAGATTACCCACGGATGTCTATGAGAGAATCCATCTCACCATGTCGCAACTGCATTATTTTTTCACTGTTGCTAAGATGACAGGGGAAAATGTCATCTCATTCTTTCACTTGCATTTAAACATTTTTTACCCTCTATTTTTCTAATACTGATTTTTAAAAATCAGCTACAATATGTTGAGTTCTTACTGTACACCAAACATGGGCTAAGGGCTCTTTTTAAATGATCTCAATCACACTCTGGGTAAGAAGTGGAAACAGGGGGTTGATCAGATATTCATACACCTGTGTTCACAGCAGCATTTATTCACAATCCCCAAAAGGTAGAAGCAACTCCAGTGTCTATTGACAGATGAATGGATAAACAAAATGCCGCCTACCCAAACAATAGAATATTCTTCAGCTTTAAAAATGTAAGAAATTCTGAGACACACTGCAGGATGGGTGAACGCTGAAGACGTGCTGAGTGAAGTAAACCAGCCAGAAAGGACAAGTCTGGTTTGATTCCACTTACACGAGGTTCCTAAAGGAATCAGATTCACAGAGACAGAAATGAGAATGGTGTACCAAGGGCTGGGGGAGAGGGGATGAAGAGCTATTATTTAACGGGTGCAGGGTTTCAGGGGGCGAAGACGAAGCGATTCTGAAGATGAACGGCCGTGATGACTGCACAACGGTGTGGATGTACGTGGTCCCACAGAACCGTGCACTTAAATACGATCAAAACGGTAACTTTCGTGTGATATATATTTTAGCACACAAAAACGGCTTAGTCAATTCTCATAGCAACCAATGTGCTGTGCTGAGCTGCTCAGTCGTGTCTGACTCTGCGACCCCACGGACTGCAGCCCACCAGCTCCTCTGTCCACGGGGATTCTCCAGGCAAGAATACTGGCGTGGGTTGCCATACCCTCCTCCAGGGGATCTTCCCGACCCAGGAATCAAACCCGGGTCTCCTGCATTGCAGGCAGGTTCTTTACCATCTGAGCCACCAGGGAAGCCCAACAATACTGGGGTGGGTAGCCTATCCCTTCTCCAGGGGATCTTCCTGACCCAAGAATCGAACAGGGGTCTCTTGCATTGCAGGCAGATTCTTTACCAGCTGAGCCACCAGGGATGAGGTAGATGAGCCCCACACCGGATGAGGTAGATGCTATTATCACCCTCCCTTCTTTAAAAATGACCAGGGCTTTCCCTGGTGGTCCAGTAATTAAGACTTCACCTTCCAATGCAGGGGATGTGGGTTTGATCCCTGGTCAGGGAGCTGAGATCTCATATGTCTTGTGGTCAAAAAAAAACAAAAACAAAAACAAACAAAAAACACACACACATAAAACAGAAGCCATATTGTAACAAATTCAATAAAGGGTAAAAAAAAAAAAAACAAACACATATGATGAAACTAAGGCCCAGATGATGAAACACATTCCCAGAGTCACACAGCCTATGCATTTTAGATGCCAGGTCATGCCCTTAAAGACTATGTTATCCTGCAAGAATAGATGCAGAGTCAGAGGTGAAAAGTCAACCAAACTCAAGGTAGCAGGTAGTGTTAGCAGGCAGCCAGGGCCAGACAGAGCTGCTGGTCCTCAGGGATCAGAGGTCAGTTCTAAATTTATTTTCTGACCTTCTTGTGGCTTCTAAATTTGGCCAAACAAGTTCTTCCAGTCTAATTGATGACGTAGGTGCTTTGTTTTGAAGATCAAACCTTTTTCCTGGTATGAAATTAGGAAAATAAGGCAGAGTTTGTTTGAGGAGGCAGCCAGACTGCCTGTCAAAAGCCACCTGAGGATAACTCTGGGCTTGTTCATGGTGGACACACGCAGTTACTGATCAGTTTCTTAGTAACAGTGACCAACACCATCTCCTGAACTATGCTAAATTTCTTCTCCTGAATGAACCAGAAACAGAGCCTAGAGAAATAGCTATGTGCAAAAAAAAAAAAAAGTAACCAGAACCAATCTTAAAATTTCCCTAAAATTACTAATTAGAACAAATGAGGACTCTTCAGATAGTCTTCAGGCCAGGGAGGACTTGCAGAGTCCCTGGGGACTCTTGGCACTCAGCCTGTGGCTCCCCATTTCTCTGGGAAGGTATCAGGGTGACTGACTGGTCGGTGACCATGTCTCAGACATCCTGCCTCCACTGGGTGGGAGCAAGCACGTAACCTTTGTGGTCTGGCCACTCGTGACTGAACCCAGGAGAGACCATCCACTCACTGGCCAGAAACACACAACTTCTGGTGCTTGACCTGAGAGAATGAGTCTAAACATCTGATTCCCTCCCTCAGGAATATAAATGAAGAGACGCATAAGGACACTGTGATTGTTTTAGGTCCTTGAACTGAAGGGTCATGCACGTTTGAAGTTGGAACAGCCGTTCTGGGAACACATGCAAACGTTTGTCCATGGAAGAGGGACAGGGGCCGTGGCAGTCTGAGCCCCCAGGATAGTGCCGAGTGGCTGGATCAGACCTCACCTGAAACCCACCCTACCGCTGGACACTTCCATTACCTGAATCAACAAAGCTTTCTTCAAATTGGTTTTATTGGGTTTTCTAGGATTTGGTGTTTGTTTGTTAGTTTTGTATAATCAAAAAGAACATCTCTGTAATCTTCCAAGGCATCCTCCTTTTACCTGGAATTGTTAGAGATTTATGACCCCCTGAACACTAACACACCACGCCAAAGTGGGGTGAAGCCGTTTGAGAGAGTCAGGATTCAAAGCCCTGTCCTTGCATGTCCCAAAGGACAAGCTCCCTTGCTCTGTGCTGAAGCACTTGGAGGAGGCAGCAGGAGGTTGGGGCTTTGCTGCAGGAACACGCTGTCCTCACCGCGACCCCTTCTCAGCCTCAGCACTGCTGTTATCAGCATCGCTCTGGAGGTCCTGGACAAAAGGTGAGCCAGGAACTCCTGAGGCCAAAGGGCAGGTCAGGGGCCTGGGAGAGAAGGGGCAGAAATACGCCTTCCGTTTCCCTAGGGCCCCTGCAGCACAGCTGCTGTCCACAGGGAGTCTCGTGGGCCACGGGACGATCGCAGGCACTCCTGGGGGTGAACCCAGTCTCATCAGTGGTCCATGTGGTTCTGGGACGCGAACCTGCATCTCATGGGCTCCAGGAGTGGAGTCTTTTCCGAAAAAGCTGCGGCGAGGCCCTGCTGACCGTGGGCCTTTGGCTGTAGCCCATCTGCCCTCGCACTTCCCTTCCGGCTGCTTCCGCCACCAGCAGCCCCTCCAGAGGCGCCGAGGGGCTGACTGCGCATGAGCAGAGGATCGGCTGCAAACTCACCTCGCCGTGGGTGCCAGACCCACCGGAGGCGCGGGCGTATCCAGCCTACCTGCGAGCCTCTGCTTTTGTCATCAGTCAGGCTGCCTCGATTAGGGCCGGGCCCCCGTGAGGACGGGGAGAGCCAAAACGTATTAGAAGTGAATTTCCAAAGGAAATCAAGAAGCAGAAATAATTGGCCACATCTGTGAAATCGGGCGCTTGTTAAGCGCCAGGTCCCGGGCCTGGGTTTGAGCCCAGACTGGACATCAGGGCGCTGCCGTCATCACGCCTGCCGCGCCCGGCACCCTTGGGTGTTTCTCCGTCCGGGGCACGCCCAGCACCCTCCTCTTGGGTGCTCCAGCACTGCCCCAACACGGTTTGGTCCCTGTCATTTCTCATGGGTCTCCAAGGGAGTCAGCCGAACTGGGACCCCGATAGGATTCGAGTCCTGGCCCCTCGGCTCGCCGCTGTGCAACTTGGGGGACGTCAGTTTGCCTTCTAGAACCTCCGTTCTCTCACCTGTACAATGGGCGGGGAGGGGGGACTTATTCTAGACCAGAAACTTTCAAACTGATTGTGTCTCTCAGGGAGCCACAAGCTTAAATGTCACAGCGGGCACTTATTACATTATTAGCGTCCCCAGAGATGTTCGTCCCAAGGCACACCCTGTGCGACCATGGGTTTCTCTGAGCCCAGCAGCAGCTTGCAACCTGCTGCTGGGGTTGACGGGCTGAATGGCTCTCTCCAGGGGCTCACACGTTCCCTTCTGCCCCTCTTCACCATGTCTGCCAGCCCATGGCATGGCGCTCGGTCAGGACCAGGGTGCGGCAGGTCCGACCGGGAGCCCAGCTCTGCCCCCATCAGGGGTGGCCGGGGGCAGTGTGGCTCCCTCTCTCTCAGCCTCCAGTTCAGCCTCTGTTCATGGGGAGGGCATGAACTCCACCTCCTCTTCAGTGTTGTGTGAATTTGATTTAGGATAATGCAGGGCTTCCCTGCTGGCTCAGGTGGGAAGGAATCTGCCTGCGATGTAGGAGTCCCAGATTCGATCCCTGAGTCAGGAAGATCCCCCTGGAGAAGCAACTGGCAACTCACTCTAGTATTCTTGCCTGCAGAATCCCAGGGATTCACAATGCAGGCAAACGGCTTCTCAGGTGGCACTAGTGGTAAAGAACACACCTGCCTGCTGACGCAGGAGATATAAAGAGACGCAGGTGCAGTCCCTGCGTTGGGAAGACCCCCTGGAGGAGGGAACCACAACCCACTCCAGTATCCTTGCCTGGAGAATCCCATGGACAGAGGAGCCTGGTGGGCTACAGTCTATAGGGTTGCAAAGAGTCGGATGCGATTTAGCACGTAATGCAAGCAAAGCCCCCACACTTCCTATTTTTTTTAAGATTTTGTTTTTGTTCATGGGGATCATTTAAAAAGTCTTTATTGAATTTGTTACAGTGTTGCTTCTGTTTTATATTTTCGTTTTTTGGCCATAGGGCATGTGGGATCTTAGCCCCCTAGCGAGGGATTACGGAGAAGGCGATGGCACCCCACTCCAGTACTCCTGCCTGGAGAATCCCATGGATGGAGGAGCCTGGAAGGCTGCAGTCCATGGGGTTGCTGAGGGTCGGACACGACTCAGCAACTTGACTTTCACTTTTCACTTTCATGCATTGGAGAAAGAAATGCAACCCACTCCAGTGTTCTTGCCTGGAGAATCCCAGGGACAGGGGAGCCTGTCGGCTGCCGTCTATGGGGTCACACAGAGTCGGACACGACTGAAGTGACTTAGCAGCGAGGGATTAAACCCGCATCCCGGATATTGGAAGGCATAGTCACCAGGGACGTCCCCTGAGATGATACAGCCAAATCTCTTGCTTTTGTGACAGGCACATGGTGAGCCCAATGTCAGTCCTCCAAAGTTATTAGTAAATTCATGTCCCATACTTGACAGTAGGTTCCTTGAGGTCAGGATCCCCTTCGGTACCTTCCTATGGCCAGATAACCAGCTGGTCGTTCGGCACGCACTTTCTTCCTCAGACTGGGTGAGGCTGAGCTGGGATAAAGGCTAACATAAAGGCCATGTTAGGACTCAGTCTCTGCTTTCTGGCTTCCCAGCCCTTTCTCCTTCCCCCTAAGACAACTCTAACCCCAGTCCCCAGGAGGAAATAAATTCAGCATCATCTCCCGTGAAGAGAGTGTGTCTAGTAGAGCACGTTTTATCATATTTGAGGTAGAGCACCCGGGTTTTATTATATTTAAAAATATAATAAAAATGGGCACGCAAATGCCCATTGAGAGCTCTGTGGGTACCCGAATGGTTTGATTGGTGGTTTCCGCGTGAATTGCCCTGCCCGCCGAATTGCACTCAGCCCCAGGGAACGTTCTCAGCCTGAGCTGGGTCAGTAGCTGAGCTTTCTGGCTTTCCTCTGACCTCAAGTCTGTTTCTTTACCACGTGCAGCAGTTGTCTGGAATGGAAATCTCCACTGAGGGACAGACCTCCTCTCAAGGCTCAAATCAGGCAGAATCCCACAGGAAAGGCAGCCAGCTAGAGTCAGGCGGGTTCAGTCCGAGTTCCTGCGTGACCCTGGGCAAATCACATAACTCAGAGCTTCAGTTTCCTTTACTCCATCGGCCTAGAACAGAAATTGCACATCGTTTCGGCCCCTGTTCTAACACCGACTGATGGATACAGGTGCTTCCAAATCATACTGAGTTGGAGTCTGCAGCTCACTGCGAAAGGGAGCTGTGATCCATTAGCAATGCCTGCCATGAACTGAAGGAGGGGGAAGAGGGGTATTTACGTGGCACATGCTTGCCATGCCAATCCAGCTGCTCTATAAGTTCCTCAGAGCTTGGAATGGCTCAGAGACTTAAGATCTCATTTGACCACACAGAACTTAAGAAGACCTCTCTGACAATGTGACTTTTCTTCCAACAGCACCAAAGGTTTCTCCCAACCAGTGACCTCGCCACCACTTTCCAGTCACACCACTGACACCCATTCAGACCACCACATTCTCACAGTTGCCATGATTGGTTCAGCCAAAGAAATCACTTCTAGTCTGCTGCTAAGTCGCTTCAGTCGTGTCCGACTCTGTGCGACCCCATAGACGGTAGCCCACCAGGCTTCCCCGTCCCTGGGATTCTCCAGGCAAGAACACTGGAGTGGGTCGCCATTTCCTTCTCCAATGCATGAAAGTGAGAAGTGAAAGTGAAGTCGCTCGGTCATGTCCGACTCTTAGTGACCCCATGGACTGCAGCCCACCAGGCTCCTCCGCCCGTGGGATTTTCCAGGCAAGAGTACTGGAGTGGGGTGACATTGCCTTCTCCGTACTTCTAGTCTCAGCCACTGAAAATCAGCCTTAAGATCCTCCATCTCCAGCCACTCCACTGGATCCAGCCACACCTGAAGCTGTACCTAACCCTGGACTTAAATGTGAGCCAATGCATTCTCTTTTTATTTTTTTTAAATCAACAGATGTTTATTTTTAAATTTATTTATTTATTTAAGCTCTTAGTTTCAGCACATGGGATCTAGTTCCCTGACCAGGGATTGAACCCAGGCCCCCTGCTTTGGGAGCACAGAATCTTAGCCACTGGACCACCAGAGAACCCTCATTCTCTTTTCAGCTTGAGCCAGTGTGACTTGGGGTTTCATCACGTGTAACTCAGAGTCCTAATGCAGAGGTTATTTTTCACAGGAAGGCCCCCAGAACGGGGACAAAAGCGGTTTAGGGAATATGTCTAGGGGATTGTTTTTGTTTTTTCTCTTCGATCCAGCCAAGACAAAAGGCATGCAGACACAGGACACCACTGTCTTCAGCTGTGGGTGCCTGGAAGGTGCCTCCCGAGGGGTCTCAGTGATAAGCGGCCTCTGCTTTGGATGGGTAGAGTCAGAAAGGAGGCAAATTGTCTGGCATACCCTTCTATTCCCCACCCTGAACAGTTTCCAGGACGGCTATCTCCTTAGCTTCCTGGAGCACTGAGTCTAGCTTGGTTGAATTTTGTTTCAAAACACCGGCATAAATCATGCATACCCTTGGGAGGGAATATTAACCATCAACCAGCAAAATCAGCATC
>SJXQ01007853.1:132911-149011 GCA_006408695.1 Aepyceros melampus
AACCTCCACCCCTTCCCCAGAGGACCCTTCCCCGCCTCGTCCTAGCACATTTCAGAACTGGGTTTCTGCTCAAAGTTCCCAACATCTGCTCCTGCAGCTCAGCTCCCTCACAATGAGGGGAAGGCAGGGCCACGACACAGCTCATAGCTCTGGGCATTTCTGGAGTCTGGCACTTGAATTTTTTTTCCCCTGGGGCAAATTCTTCTCTCCTCCACTCTGTCCCCCATCCAGGGACCTGAATGGCCTCACAGGCATGGGAGGACAGTGAAAGGTGTGGAGTCAGACAGCCCTGGGGGACAAATCCCAGCCTGCCACATGCTTGCAGCATCATCAAGGCGAGTTGCTCAAGCTGGCTGAGCCTCAGTTTTCCTTCACGTAAAATGGGGATGATGACACTACTCTCTGTGCAGGGTTGTCTCTGAGAATTCGTGGTTATAACGCTTACCCAGTGGTTGACACAGGGGCCTTCTCATTTAGATCGGCCTAGGTGGGGGCAGGGAGGACAGAGGATGGAGGCAACTGAGGGAGGAGAGGGTCTGGGATGCCCACGGGACTCCTGTATCCTTCTGCCCTGGGTGGTCCTGACTTGCTCTCCCCGGTCACCCTGGTTTCAGCATCCCAGGCCACTTCCAGGAAAGCTGCTCCACCTTTTCGAGGTGACAGGTTGACCTCCTTGTTCCCAGGTGGGGAGACTGAAGCTGGGCCTCTGCTGGGTCCCAGAACTGAAGCTGAGACGGTGGCTCTGACCGCCGGGTCTCTGGTGCTTGGCCCCCACAGCCTAAGCCGCATCGCTCTGTGTTTCTCCTTCAGCACTTTGTCATGACTGTGGCTGATGGAGTGTGTGCCACTCCTGTAACAGGCTGGCAAAGTATTGCACATTTTCCTCTCTGCTTCGTGGGGAACAGCCCTCCCCTCCTGAACTCAGTCCTCGACCTGCCTGGGTAGAGGGAGATTCCTACCAAGGCAGAAAGAGCAGGACCCTGGCCAGCCTCAGTTCCCAATAATCAAAATAGATTCTGCCATGAACAGGAGACTTAAAAGCCTCCACTGTGAGAAAACATTCTTTGAAAGGCCCTTAGCTCTCCATGAACATAGCAATTCCCAAATTACCAAGAAAGTAAGAAGGCCTCCCTTCAGCCGTGACCCCGGGCTGGCCAACTACCCCCAAAGGAACATATGCAGAGGAAGTGAGGACCCAGCTGCCCCCCTCTGCTTCAGGCCCGTGAGGACACAGATGGAGAATGCCAGTGGTGAAGAGCGTGGACTCAGGGGCACCTGGGTCCACATTCCAGCTCCACCACTTACTGGCTCTGTGACCACAAGCAAGCCATTTCCCTCCTCTGTGCCTCAGTCTCCCCATCTGTAAAATGGGACTAGCAGTACTTCTTCACAGAGTTGCTGTATTAAGTGAGCTCATGCGTGAAGTGCTTAGAAGAGACCCCAGTGTATAAAAGGCACCCTGTGTGTCAGCGACTTCTATTTATTGGTGTTTTCATACATGCGGGGTCAACTCCAAAGGCAACTTCATCTTCCGGAGGCTCAAGGAATTAGCTGCCTTGAAACCACTGCCCACCACTTAGGGTTGGGGAACTCAGAAATGCAGCAGGTTGAAGAGAAAGAAGCCCCATGGTCCACTCTCTGCAGCTACATGGGGTCCCCCCATGACCAAGATGGGGCTCAACACATCCCTTCTGGGGTTGGGGGGGACACATTTTCGGGGCAGGGGCCGAGTGACCGCAGCAGAGGCTGGCGGTGGACAGCTGAGGCAGGGGGCCAAATGCAGGGGTGATGGAGGGGGGTGTGAGCCAAGGTAGAGACAAGCCAGCCAGGCAGGGCTCCGGGCCCAGAGCGTGAGTTCTTCCAGCAGCCAGCTGCAGCCACAAGTGCCAGAGAGGCAAGCGGTGATCCAGGCATCGGACGTGGCTGCAGGCCCGCCTCCCTCCTCGGCGGGGAGCCTGGCCCGCAGCATCCCTGCCTGATGCGCAGACTCCGACGTGCTTAGAGAGAGGCTCAGGGAGAGCGGGAGCCTTACCTCCAGGCCTCCATCGATTACGCTTGCCAGCTTAGACTAAATCGAGCTCTTTCCCATGTTGCCCTATGACCAGGGCTTCTGAGAAATCTCAGATCAGTCACAGGACACTTTTCTCGCCACACACACGTGACAGTGTGAGGGGATGTGCAGCCAGCTACCCAAGGTCAGTACCTGGGATGGACATTCCCGTGGGTGTGAACCGCAGCTGTCCTGCACAGGGCCTGAAACACAGTGGGTGCTCAGCAAATGCCCCCTGGTATGTGAACAGGCGGCCCAGCTCTGACCTGGCGGGTAGCAGACAGGTGGCCAGTCTCTAGGACCGGGGAGGAAAGACCTCTTTGCTCAGCTTTCTTTGGCAGGGCGGGGGGTAGGGAGAGCAGGCTTTGGAGTCAGACCCAACTAGGTTAACATTCTGAGGCTGGGCAGCTTCCAAAGTGGCCCGCAATGACCCACCCATGCTGGCGCCCACCCTATCCTCAAGTATGAGTTGGCCCAGTGACTTACTTCTAATGAATGGAATATGACAAAAGTGATGGGGATGGATGTCATCTCCAAGATTAGGTTATAAAAGACATTGACTCAAACACACACACACACACACACACACACACACACACACACCCCTTCCTGGCTTGCCCACTTTGACAGAGCAAGCTGCTGTGCTGGAGAGGGCCACAGGGCCAGGAAACCGAGGGCTTCCCACCAACAGCTGCGGAGGAACTGCACCCTGCCCGCACTGGTGCGAGAACATGGAAAAGGATCCTGCCCCCGTCGGACCCTGAGGTGGCTGGAGCCTCTCACCCCTCAACTGTCGCCTCTGAGAGACCCTGAAGCAGAGCCAGGGTCTGAGCCAGGCCTGGACCTGCAATCCGCAGAAGCGATGAGATTATAAGCATGCATCATTCTAAGCCGCTAAACTTTGGAGTCGTGTGTCACGGAGCTACACACAACTAATACAGCCCCCCTTTAACTCTGTGCCCAGAAACTAGTTACTTAAGCTCTCCGTGTGTTCCTCCATCTAAAAACATGCATATTAAAATAGCACCTCCCTGCTTTATGGGTTCGTTGTGAAGACTAAGAAAATGAATGAATGGGACCTCTGGCTGGAGCAGTGAAATGAAAAATCAGGAATCAGAATCAGGAAATAAAGCCCATTGGAATGGAGCCACGGGACTTCCTTGGTGGTGCAGTGGATAAGAATCTACAGGGGACACAGGTTGGACCCCTGGTCCGGGAAGATTCCTCACGGCATAAGGCAGCTAAGCCCATGAGCCACAGCCAGGGCCCGCGCACGGCCACAACCAGGGCCCACGCGCGGCCACAGCCAGGGTCCGCGTGCCTAAGGC
Organism: Aepyceros melampus; assembly: GCA_006408695.1. NCBI lineage: Eukaryota > Metazoa > Chordata > Mammalia > Artiodactyla > Bovidae > Aepyceros > Aepyceros melampus. Next base: position 136,290 of record SJXQ01007853.1, read on the forward strand.
CCGTGCCCCGTGACAGGAGACACCACCAAACCACCAGAGCAGGCATTGCAACAGGGAGTCTCTCCCACTTGCCACAACTAGAGAAAGCCCGTGCACAGAGGTCAAGACCCAGGGCAACCCCAAAATGAAGTTAAATACATATGTAAATAAGAATGAAGCCAGGAAGGGCCCTCACTGAGCAGCTGTCACAAGGTCAGGGTCCAGCGGCCCTCTAGGGAAGGTCCCCCGCCCTGGAGAAGCCTCCCCTCCACCCTCACTTTGCTGGCCTCCTGGGCTCCAAAGGACCATGCTCAGAGCTGCCTGCTGCCGGGGCACCCAGCATCCTGTGCCCGCCGCCCCCGGCCACCCCCATGCTGGGTTCTACGGTCCCTTCATGGACTTTGGGGCTCCTGTTGCCCAAAAGCTGGCCGGGCTTGGAGCTGTGGAGATAAACAAGCCAAGAGCCACAGCATCTGAGAGCTCCAGAAACTGGCCTTCATTGGAGAGTTGTAGCCGGCTGGCACAGCCTGGCCATGACCCCCGGAAAGTCAGACCTGGAGGTGATGGGGATGTCGGGGAAGGGTCCGGCCTCAGCCTTCACATGCTGACAGATACCTGACTCCAGGTCTGGAGAACAGACTTGCAGCCCAGATGCAGCTCACAGGACCTGGCCGCCTTGATGACTCTGATGTCCAGCGCTCCCCACCCCAGGTCTGTGTGATTCCTACCCCTGACTGGACCCGCCGTGCAGCCTACCCTCCACCCCAGGCTGGCTGCCCATAAAGACACAGGTCCCTTCTTGTCTCTCCTCCGGGGTTGGAGCCACCTGAGAAGGACCGCCGGGACCACGTGGTCATCGTCTGCCCTTCCATCGGCCCTAAGCTGGGAATGTGAATCAGATCCTTGATGTCCACAGGCCTGGCTTCTTGGATGCTGAGCACAGGGACCACCCAGGCCGGGAGAGACCACCTCAACACTGTCTCCCAGTTGCCCTGAGGGAGGAAGTTCCTGCCCGGCTGTGGCGGGCAGGTTAGGAGTCTGGCCCTGGAGCCACAGCGGGAGGTCCACCGCCTCTGCTCCTCTCCATCTCCAGGCAGCCCCGCACTGGACCCGGGTCCTGAGGACGCTGGCTGGGGTTAGTGAGAACTCGGCCTATGCTGTTAGCTCAGGGCTTCCCGCAAGCCCCCAGGGCAGGCTCTGCGATAATCCCTGTCCAGCAGCGGGGCTGACCAGGGTGTTTGGAAGGAGACAGGACCTGGACCCAGACAGCCTGCTGAGCTCTCGGTTCTGTGGCCTGCCCCATCAACCGCCCCCACCAAGTGTTGCAGGCCAGCTGGGACCTTTGGGGACCCTGATCTCCCTGGGGATGTCCAATCCATTCACTTTCTCTGGGCTGACAGAGCCAATATTTCCTGGCCCCAAAGCCCCAGTTGTTGGAAATGATAATTTTTGTTTCCTGACTCCTAACTGCCCACACCTCCCATCGGCCAAAGCATGTTCTTTCCTCAACAAGCATGATGAGTGGGCCTGCAGGGCACCGTCTGGCTGGTGCTCATTTCTCTCCGACGGGCCCATCCCGGACCCCGGGCCCCACTCTCCCCTCTCTGCTGACATCAAAAAACCAGCCCCACTGTTGCTGCCAGGCCGTGGCCGGACCCGGCCTGAGAAGTCAGGGCTGCAGACTCGACAAAGTGAATCGACTCTGCACGAGCATTTAATAGCACGGTCTCAATGATGAATAAATCACACCTTAAAGACCCCTTTGCAATTTGTAGCCCCCAGTCAAGATTCTGAAAATGTTCCCAGATGTGAAGGATGACGTGAGTGCCTCTGGCACGCTCTCACACACACGGGGGGCACGCCAGCTTCCTGCCCACAGGAGACCCGGCCACCAGCAACTCGCAGCAGAGCACAACCTCATGTTTCCCGAATAAAGAATCCTACCCCCTGCCCTTTTATAGCCTCTCTGGGGGAGATGTTTCTGGAGAGACGTGTGGGCCAGGAGCGAGCCTGTCTCAGACGGTGGGATCCTGGGAGGAAAAGTATGGCAGCCCCAAGCACTCGGGGTGGGATTGGAGGGGCTCGAAACCTTGTCAGCTTTGCAGTCAGAGGGAAAAGGGTCCGAAAGCCAGGTTTGCTGTTTACCAGCTCTGTGACCTGGGGCAAGTCAGTCCACCCCTCTGAGTCTCAGATAACCATGAAACCACTTTGCACGTCTTCGGAGGGGCCCAGAAGAATAGAGAAGGAATGCAAGAAGCTCAGGGGAAAGGGATAGTTAGGGAGTTTGGGATGGACATGGACACACTGCTGTATTTAAAGTGGATAACCAGCAAGGACCTACGTATAGCACAGGGAACTCTGCTCAGTGTCACGTGGCAGCCTGGATGGAAGAGGGGTTCGGGGGAAGAATGGATACATGTACTGTATGGCTGAGGCCCTTTGCTGTCCACCTGAAACCATCACAGCATTGTTCATCTTCACGCGTGCTAAATCACCTCAGTCGTGTCCAACTGTGCAGTCCTATGGACTGTAAACCGCGAGGCTCCTCTGTCCATGGGATTCTCCAAGCAAGAATACTGGAGTGGGTTCCCATGTCCTCCTCCAGGGGAATCTTCCCCACCCAGGGATCAAACTCGTGTCTCTTACATCTCCTGCACAGGCAGGCAGATTCTTTACCACAGGTGCCCCCTGGGAAGCCCTAATTGGCTATACTCCATTACAAAATAAAAAGCTTTTTTAAAAATGAAAAAATAAAAAGGCGCTGAGAGAAGCGCTGACCTTGTGTGTACTGCTTCGGTAGGCGCTGGAGGAAGTGATAACAATGCTATTAGCTGCTGTTGTGAGTTGGACAGTGTCCCCCCAAAATTCGTGTCTACACAGAGACACAGGACATAACCTTATTTAGAAATGGTGTCTCACAGATGTAATTAGTTCCACTGAGCTCACACTGGATTAGGGGGGCCCTGAATCCCATGGCTGGTGTCCTTACGAGAGGAGAGGGCACACGGATGCGGGCCGGGGGAGGGCAGTGACCCCCTGCTCCTTCCTGGGCTCTCTCGTTCAAGGTAGGTCCCACAGCAGGCCGGGTGGGACCGGGGCCTCCAGCATCCACAGTTCAGGGGCCTGCCGCCCTTCAGATACCCTGGAATAGCTCCTGAGGTCTTCAGCACATTTGCCCTCTCTGGATCTTCTGCAGTCGGGTGCAGGGGAGAAGGGAAAAACCCAGACAAAAACCACGCTTCTGACCAACCCAGTCCAGCAGCAAACATCCCTCACCCCGGGTCAGGAGTGTTTGTCCACCAGGAAACCAGAACAGTTCATCTGAGTTTCTTCACCCCGTGTCCCCAGATGCAAAAATGACAGAAATGTGCAAGGGCCCTGCTCAATGAGGGACTCTGTATCTCGCCCCCGCGGTCCATTTCCTGTGCGAGGCAGGGTGAGGACCACTGCTCTGAGGGTCAGGAGAAGTGGGTCGGCCCCTGCTGCGCTGTGAGCTGGCTGTGGAACACGGCGAGAGGCTCTCCCGTCTCTGAGCCCCTTTCCTCATCTGTAAAATGGGGGTGCTGACGCCTGCTCCAGCATCCCACAGAGCTAGGCGCCGGCAGACGGCATGAACCACAGGTCAGGTCGTCTTCTCTCTAAGAGAATCAACCACAGGAGAAATGGAGCCTTCCATCAGTGCCTCCCGCAGACCCTACCTTATAACCAGCGGACTTGGCCCTGACAGTGCGTTTGATTCACAAAGTACCCAGGGCACGTACAACGCTGTGCCAGGTTCTGGAAGGATGTTTTACAATTAGAACGCAACAGTCGTGATACCAGCAATAACCAGCGTTTACTGAGTATCTGCCAAGTCCGGAGCATTATTTGCTTTGGCCTCACTGAATTCCCCAAACAAACCTGCTAGATAGGTATCATCAGGACCCCTATTTTTGAGAGAAAAAGTCCAGAAAGAGAACGACTCGCCCAAGGCCACACTGTTAGGTTGGACTCCGTTTATATTCGGTTCCAGACTGGACACCACTGGCTGCAAGGGCCCACAGCCCAGTGGGCAGGCAGTTGGACCCTCCCGCAGGCGACATTCCTAATCCAAGCTTGTGTTTCTCGGGACCAACGCAGGGTCAAACATTCTGCCAATGTTATGTTGCTGAGACCTCCCAAGAGCTTTCTGAGGAGCTGCTATCATTATTGTTATTATCTGGTTCACACAGAAGAGGACACGGAGGTCCCAGGGGTTACGTGGGTGGAGGACTAAGAAGTCAGGCCTTCCTGAGTCCTCATCTTAAGGCCTTGCCCTCCTCAAAAGGGAGCAGGATACCATGGTACTAAATCCATGCAGAGACAGTCACGAGTGTCAGAACATAGATCCCAGGGAGCTTCCTGGAGGAAGAGGATCGCAAAAGATGAGCAGAGCCTGCATGGCACAGATTTCTTCTCTCCAGGCCACCTTAGGCATTGGCCAGGATCTTGGGGGCTGGATGGCAAGAAGGCCTGACGCTGCCCTGTCACACAGGCCTGTCTGCATGCCAGGCCCAGGCTGGCCCTTTGTCCACACACCTCTCCTCGTTCTACAGGCCCTGGGAAGGAAAGTCCAGAGACAAGGTTATCGTGGGGTTCACATACCTTAGAGGAGAGGTAGGTACACAAAGCTACAGGTGATTCAATGCCGCGTGATTTGAAATCAGAAAAGACGAACCGATCACTGGTCTATCAACAGGGGGCTGGGTTAAGATACAATGGACAGGGAGGGGAGGGTCGGGATTGGGAGTTCATGTACACTCGTGGTTGATTAATGTCAATGTATAGCAAAATGAATACAGTAGGTAAAGCAAAACAAACTAAAAAATAAAAATTAATTAAAAAAAAAGATACAATGGACAACCACACACGCCTCGAGTGTCAGCGGAGTAAGAATGGGAGGGTCCTGAGTCAGTGATAAAAACTGACGTTCAGGGACTTCCCCAGTGGTTAAGCATCCACCTGCCAATACAGGGGCCGCTGGATTGATCCCCAGTCCAGGAACTAAGATCCCACATGCCTCAGGGCAGCGGAACCTGTGCATGGCACCCACGAAGCCCTCGCTCCCTAGAGCTCAAGCTCTGCAAATAGAGCAGCCACCACCACAACAAGCCCACACACTGCAGCTAGAGAGCAACTCGGAAAAGGCCGTGTACAGCAACAAGGGGCCCCGCGTGCCACAGCAAAGCCCCAGGGAGGCCACAGGTAAATAAACTTTAAACTTTAAAGCTGACGTTTAGGAAGGACTTTACGTGCAGTCAGGGGCTCCTCCGAGTGGAGCCACTCATGTCGTCCTGACAGCAATCTCAGGAGGAAGGACCATGACCATCACTTTAACAATGGGGAAACTGAGGCCACAGGACCTCAAGTCCACAGCTCGTGGCTACAGCAGAGCTGGGCTCTAGTGTGGGCAGTGGGCGTCGGAGGCCCTCAGGGGACCAGCCCACCACACGGCCTCCCAGCTGCTCCATCTTGCCAAGAGCCCCTGCAGCTCTTGGGAGCCGGGAAGGAAGACAGACAGACAAACTCCCTTCAGCAGCCCCCGCCCTGTGCCGGCCTGGGACCCAGGTGCAAGGATAAGAGGCTTGACTGAAGCATCCTCGTCTCAACTGGCTTCTGATAACTTAGCCACTGGGGTAGCTAACTTCCCCTCCAGCCAGTTACGGCCAGTGGGGCCCGCTGATGGTTTTTATAGCCTTTCCTGGAGTCAGCATGACAAGGAAAACTAAGTGAGCTACAGGACCCCTTTCAACACTAGCAGCTGGGTATCACGGTTGGGAGGTGCAAGAAGGAAAGAAAAGTCACTTTTTTCCCCCTACTTTGAGCCATCCACAGAACACGAGCCTGGGCGGCCAACACGCTGGTGTTGAGAAAAGCTGTTCTCAAGCGGAACCGACTGGCAACAGAAATGGAATTTTCCCCCCAAGAAAAGTATAAACACGCTTTCTCCCTGGGAATTACCCTTCGAAATAGGTATTCCAGACGTGTGTGTGCAACGGCCCGAGCACGGCCGTCAGCCTCACGTGGATGAGGCCAGAGACCAGTGCTGGTCACCACTCGTCCCGGACAGTCTCTCTGGCCATAAGATGGTCACCAAGGTCAACGGCCAAACCAGCCCAGCCTGGAGTGGACATCTGCCCTCCTGTGGGAGGGCTCCTGTGGGAGCCCCTGCTCGCTTCCCCCAAGAGTCACCACCGGCTTTGGGGCACCTCAGCACTTCCCTGGTAAAGCATCTGCCTGCAATGCGGGAGACCTGGGTTCGATCCCTGGGTTGGGAAGATCAGTATTCTGGCCTGGAGAATTCCATGGACTGTATAGTCCATGGGGTCGCAAAGAGCAGGACACGACTGAGCGACTTTCATTTTGGGGGCCACCTCATGTCCGGATTCACCGACACTGGTTTGGGTGGAATTGATTGCCACTCAGCTCCAAGGATGAGCCTTGTTGGTTCCTTACGCCAATGAGGGAATTCCAAGGATGCTGCAGGAATGCACATACAACCCGACAGGAAACACCACGGCAGGAGAAGAACCGTGGAACACTTCACGCGGCTTCTGGAAGAGAGCGCTCTTGCATTCTAGAGGTGCAGAGAGGTGGAATAGTTTGCCCAGAGTCACACAGCACATTGACAAGGGATCCAGGATTTGAACCCACATCTGGAGGACTGAGGCCTTCCCTGGGGGCTCAGTGGTAAAGATGCTGCTGTTCAAAGCAGAAGCAAGCAAATATTTCCATAAGTCTTAACTGAGTGCCTGCTATGGGACAGATACAGCACTGAACAAAACAGGGGAAAAGAGAGAGAGAGAGAGAATCCTGCCCTCAGGAAACTCACATTTTTATTTAAAAAAATAATTGTGTCTGTTTGGCGGTGCTAGGTCTTGGTTGCTGCGCTCCAGCTTTCTCCAGTTGCAGCGAGCGGGGGTTACCCTCTGGTTGCGGCACGTGGCCTTCTCGTTGCTGCGGCTTCTCTTGTTGCCGAGCTCTGGTAGCCGAAGCTGCCCGGCTTGAGGGCACAGGCTCAGGCGTCGTGGCGCACGGGCTTAGTTGCTCTGCGGCACTTGGGATCCTCCTGGGTGGGGAAGCAAACCTGTGTCTCCTGCATTGGCAGGTGGATTCTTTACCACAGAGCCACCAGGGAAGCCTCTCAAGCCGAAGATATCTTGAAAAAGAAAAATAACGTATCGTGTGTTAAATGATGGCAAGAGGTACGGAGGGAGCCACGTGAGGATCTGGAGAAAGAGTGTCCCAGGCAGGGGGCGGGGGCAAAGGTCCTGAGGCCGCACTGTGTTCAGCACCGCACTCGCAGCAAGTTCGTTGATGGGGCGGGCAGGGGAGATGAGGTCCAGGTTCTCTGGGGCCTGGCGGCCATGGTTAGGACTCAGCCTTCTATACCTGGTGAAGAGGAGCCAGGCAGGCGGGGAGGAGGTGCCCTGAGCACAGGAGGGGCGGGATCCGATCTCCTTTGAACAAGACCCCGCTGGCTGCAGGTGCAGAACAGACTGTCAGAGAGGCAAGCAGAGAGGCAGAGACATCAGGGAGGAGGCGACCACAGCAGAGCGGAAAGAGACGGTGGCCGCGGGGACAGAGGGGAGCAGCCAGCTTCCAGAGACAGGCGGACGGTGGGGCCAACAGAGTGTCCTTTAACTGAGAAATGGAAACGGCTGGGCTCTATTTGTGTGTTCGGCGGTCAAGAAAGTTCGAGACGTGGGACTTCCCTGGTGGTCCAGTGGTTAGGAATCCGCCTTGCAGGGCAGGGGACACAGGTTCGATCCCTGGTTGGGGAACTAAGATCTCACATGCAGCGCCCACAAGCCACAACAGAAGCAACTAAGACCCAACGCAGCCAAATTAACTAATTTAAAAAAGAGCTTACATGCCCCAACAAAGACTGACGATCCTGCAAGCTGTAGGCTGCAGCTAAGACCCAGTACAACCAGATAAATAATAAAAATATATAAATTTTTTTAAAAAATAGGAAGTCTGAGACCTGATGTGAAAACAGAGATATGGTTGTCACCATAGCTCCCCTCCCACAGTCCTCCTGGGGGCAGGCATCGAAAGCTTTAGGTCTTCCTGTGCTAACAGGGCAAAACACTCAAGGTGTATCGTCAAGTGAAACAAGAAAAATGCAGAATAAAATGTAAGAATGACCTCATTTTTGAAAATTAAAATTACATATGTGAGTGGATATAGGCTTGCCAGGAGGTGCAGTGATAAAGAATCCACCTGCAATGCAGGTCAATCTGTGGGTCAGGAAGGTCCCTGGGAGGAGGAAATGGCAAACCCACTCCAGTATTCCTGCCTGGAGAATCCCCATGGACAGAGGAGTCTGGGGGCTACAATCCATGGGGGTCACAAGGAGTCGGACACGACTGAGCGACTAACACACACACTCACACGCCTGTGAGTGAATGAACGGTCTGGAAAAGGTTGCCTGGAGTGGAACCCACTGAGATTTAAACTCAGGATTGCTGTTCCTACATGCAAAATTAAAACATTTTTTGTAAAAACTGGTTTTAGCTCTTTTTAAAATTGCTGCGGGCAGGGCTCACTTCCTGCCATCCAAGCCTCACTTCTCTGAGGCGGCCAGTGTCCCCACCTGGGCCTCCTCCTTGGCTGGGACCCTAAGAAGGCGGAGCAGGGGAATGAAAAATATTTTCCTTTCGTGCTTGCCGGCCTGGGAGACTGGAAAGAGCCCACCTGGCTCCGAGGCCTTCTAAAAATAGAAGGTGGTCTGAACTTCCCTACAGGTTTGGCTTAGCTGTTCCTCCTCCGCGATCCAAGACGCCGTTTTGATTAGAGAATCGTGCGTTGTGCATTAACAACAAGGATGGAAGGAGTGAGACCTGAAATGGGATGGGATTTACAAGGAGCTGCCCCCGAGGCGACCTGAAACACCCCACAGATGGGGGGGGGCATGAATGAGGGAACCAAGGACGCGCGGAGCGGGGCCTTCCTGCTGCCCGAGCCGGGACCCTGGAGGCAGCTGGTGCCAACGACACCCTCTGCCCCTCCCAGTTTCTGCTTCCATTCCAGCGCTTAGGGCAGGAGAGAGGAGTTTGGCTGTTGGTTTGCTTGAGGCCAGAGGAAGAAGCTGAGGATTTGTAGCCAAGGCCCGCTGCCTAGAGTTTGAATTCCTCTGGGTGAGAGCTGAGCACGCTCTCTCAGGACGGTCCATAACATTTCGAAGACCCTGGGCGCAAGCAGAGATGTGGCGGGGCCAGCGGTGTGTGGGTAAAGGTTTCAACAACCAGTTTTCCGGGGGAAAGTGTATGTGTGTGTAAGCACATGCACACGTGTGTACAAATCGATGCATTTACACATACTCTCGAACATACATATACTCAGGTTTGCTGTAGACTGTATTGACACAAAGGCTGTGTAACATAAAATGTACGATGATCTCCTTTCCGTAAATTTCATATACTCAAGTGACTCACACAGGACATTGTTATAGATTTTTGCCCCTCAACTCTTGTATCTATTGTCAGTCTATGGTTATAATTGATGAGCGACTGTAGTTCCTTCCAGAACGCTGGCTGATATCTGGTTTCACGCTAAGGAGTGAGAAAAAAGGATACAGCAGAGAGCAGGTTGGCGCTTTCCTGGCTTGTCAACAAAGTGAGCAGCTTCCTGGGGTTTCGGTGCTATTGCCACTGTACCAAGCAGAGAGATAACACACTTCTGTGTTCAATCTGCATCAACCTTTTCTCCTTCGCTTCCTTTGTCTAGGTCATTTGTCTGTTGACCTAGATAATTAACAAAGCAATCAATCAAGCCCTGAGTTGTACTGCTTGCAATTTCCCTTAGTGTCATTACTCCCACTCATGGCCAACTTCAGGCTACCAACCTAAAGTCACAAAAAAAATGGAATTGGGAAGAGATTTGCAATAGCGTACTGCAGTATTTCCCCCGACAGACACACAGGATCCAAATATCCCCAGGAACACCAGTATCAGTAACCAGGCAGCTTTTTTTAAAATGGAAAGTGATGAGTTTTGAGTACCTATGACCTCTATTTTTAATATAATTTATTTAATTATAAATCTACAAGTTTAATTTGTAATAATGGCTCTGTTTACCAATGAGTTCACCAAGTTCCTAAAAATCTGACAACTGGTTTTCACAAGTCGGGCCAAGCTGGCTCCAGCACACTGTGCGCAAAGGCCACACAGCTGAGAATGTCCCAGGCAGGGGAGGAACCCACAGCCCGTCAGGCACTAAGCGAAGGAGATGCAAGAGTTGAGGGTTCGATCTCTGGGTCTGAAAGATTCCCAGTCTCCTGGAAATGGCAGGAAATGGCAACGCACGTGCCTTGAGAGTCCCATGGACAGAGGAGCCTGGCGGGCTACACTCCATGGAGTCGCAAAAAGTCAGACACAATTGAGCAACTGAACGCACACCTTTCTGAAGCATGTGGATACCCAGGACTGTTCTCACTGACAGCAGTCACTGGGGGCTGCCGGCCAGCAGTCACTTCTTCAAGCTCATCTGAATTCCAGCCTCCTCTAGCACATTCCCGGATGCGCTAGGGGATTCACGGGGAGGTTTTCCTCCTCTTTAAGCTTGTGTCTCACCCACACTTAGAACTTGAGTGCTCTGACTCTCTCCAGCCAGAGTCACAGCATTTTAGAGTTGCAAAGAGAGTGTAAAGATTTCCTAAAATAATCCTTTTGTTTTATAGATGGGAGAAAGCGAGTCACTAGCTCAACTTGCAAAGGGGAAAAAAAAAGAAGAAATCAAGGGCAGAACTGCGTAGGGTGACCAACCATCTGGGTTTGCCCAGGACTGAGGGAAATCTCCTGGGACAAGCTGGTCACTCTTGAGCAAGGACCGCCAGTCGGGTGTCCAGTCAAGCCCAAGGCAGAGGGCTTGGGCCAGACCCAGAAAGAAAAGGAGTGAGTACAGAGCTGCCGTGGGATGGAATTTTCCAAGAATGTAGAAAGAGGAGGCCACATCTGGGTGCTAGGACTTCCGGCTCTGTCCAGATGCCAGACACCCAAGGGACTTCCCACCTGCCGCAGCCTGGCTGTGGATTTCCCAGCCTTGGGAAATGTAACGGTGCTTTCTCTGCATCTTATCTCTTGGCTGCTGCCATCACAGCTGCAGGGATGCATATTCAAATAGCCTCTGATGCTGTGAATACGTGATTCCCCCGAGGGAAGCATGTGGAAAGCACTGTATGTGTTTCACAATTCTGTTTGGTCCAGAGGAGCAGTGGGAGCCCAGAATGATTCGAAACAGATTTTTGAAAAGGCAAAATAAAATTGGAACACAACCTCATACAGACATGTGCCACCCTCCCCACCCCCAGCTCTCTCCACCCCTGCCTGACATTAACCCTCTTCTCTCACGGCCCGGGAGCCTTCTGTAACAGGGCAGCAAATACCACAAGGGGCATCAGGCCCTCTGCATTCAAGCCAGGAGTCCCTGCCCATCCCCGGGGCTGACGGACCCTCCGAGAGTCAAAGGCTGGTCGGCCTATGGCTTCGCCTGTCTGGTCCCTCTGCCTGCCTCCTACACACACTTCCTTTCCTCTTTCTCTTCTGCTCTCCGGGATCATCACAGACTCAGAGAACAGAGGACACAAGTCCCAACTACTCCTGGAGGTGCAGAGCTTAGCAAGAGGCAAGTTAGAAAGATCGAGATCTGATTCCCATCTCTGCTGCCAACCAGCTGTGTGATCTCGGGCAAGTCACTTCATTTCTCTGAGCCTCCCTTTGTCAGTGTACAATGAGGATAATAGAAATAAGAATCTCTATCCTGCCCCGGGGCTGGAGGGGATTGTCCGAGCTGAAGCTTCATCAGTGCCTGGCACAACGCCTGGCACAGCTGACCCACGAAACATAGAAGTCATAGGGAATTCCCTGGCATCCAGTGGTTAGGACTCTGTACTTCCACTGAAAGTGCCCAGGGTTCAATCTCTGGTTGGGGAACTAAGATCCTGCAAGCCTGCCGACAGTCAAAAACAAGAAGAAGAAAAAAATAGTAGTTATAGTAAGACCCCCTTAAAGACGACCTCCTTCAACCACTCATTTTAGGGATGGACAAAGGGAGGCCCGAAGTGGGGGAAAGAACTTGCCCAAGGCCACACAGCGATCCCATCTCAGCCTCAGGGCTCGCGGAGCTCCAGGTGGGATGAGCTGGACACGCCGCCCTCCCACCCGAGTCTGCTCCACACTCACCACCCGGCAGGTCCGAACATTCTCTGCCGGAGTCGCCCCGTCCCCCTGGAGCAGCTCGACTTTCTTGATCGCCGAGACGAGAGAGCGGCGGCTCCCACCGGCGCGGGGCTCAGAAGACGAGGCTGTGCGCCGGGAACATGGCCTCGGAGGACCCCCGGCCCGGCCTCCCTCGCGGGGCGGGCGCTCCGCGGGCTCCGATAGAGCGACCAGGCTCTTATCGGGCCGGGTCAGGGTGCAGGCGGCCGCGGAGCGGGGTTCCAGGAAGCCCGCCTGGGGCCCCCCGGCCGGCCCGGTCCCCCCCGGATGCCGCCTGCGGCTCTGGCCGCGGCCGATCGCCCGTCGGTGTCACTCTGAGCTCCGCCGGGGAGAGTTCCATGCTGGCCCCCAGCAGGCGGGGCCCCCACCCCTCACGGCCCGGCCCTCACTCCCATCTTGGCAAGGGGGCCGGGGAAGGCAGCTAATTTCAAGTCCGCACGGCGTTTGTGGTCGTGTCCTGAACTCTCCACGATTAATCACCGGAGCATCTGATTTCTGCTTGGC